>CM073760.1:112055067-112545067 GCA_037127475.1 Arma custos
CATCCTTCCTCATCATATCCACCAGAAAAGTTAATTATAAGAACCATGTGTATATATATAAAATATATAATCTGTTTTATCTATCATGGATGAACACTGTGGGATCTCCATACCCTCCTGGGGCTCACCCAGTCTCTATAAAAAAGGTATTCTTGATTTCGGGGAAACCTAAAGGTTGCGCATGATCTCTTGACAAATCACCTCCCTGCACAACTGTTGGCTTAGAAACAGTACAGTCGGTTGTAGTGGTTATGGTTAATCGTATCCAAATTCGAAAATCGTAATTAATGAAATTGTGACATTTAAGGGATTCACTTCAGGCAAGGCTACTTCTAGTGACTATCATGAAGTGTCCGAATACTGTGGGGGCTAATTTTTAAAAGACAAACTCCTTTAAATAATCATAGTCATTTAAAAAATATACCTTTTAATAACAATAATCTTAAATAAATTTTATAAATTATCTATCGTTCTATATTTACTATTTATTCACTCATAAAAATGACAATCATTAAACCCATTATATTTCATGACAAACTTTTTTCCCACTCAACCCACATGTCACAAACCTAGTAACCTCTTCAATTCCTGATAATCCTCCGAGGCGTCTTAAAAGAAGATGACCTCGTGTCTTTATTCATGCCAATATGTACCGTTCATCGTATTTACTTGTATTGTTATAATATAGATGTAAATTTCAAAGAATAAATTATTAAAAAAACGACATTGATGCCTCTAGTTTAATACAGTATACTCATATATATATATATATATATATGGCATGTGCCATTAAAAGAGGTTAGATAAGAGGTCCTTGAGAAATGAGGACACTCCGGAGAGCAGTGACCAAGGACGCCCTCATCCTGGTCCTGAAATGTCCACTTCGGATGGCGTGTAGCGAGTAATGTTTCCCCTAGGAGTATTACTATAACCTATTGAATGATCTTGGGTTTGGGTTAAACGTGGTAAAGACTCTACTGCTCCTAAGACAAAGATTGTGCATGGATGTGATTCGTTCTAGGCCACGCTCAAACGCCAGATTTCTTCCCCCCCTTAATGGTACCCACTTTATAGAAGCCCCATATCCCATAGCTATTAACTGATTAAGTAATTTATATACCACTGCCGGATTTGAACCAGTAACAATCAGAATAGTAACTTACCGCTCTGCATGTGATATCCTATGATACCTAGACTATGACGCTTCCTTATTGTAGATAGCACAAAATAAAATTAAACAAATTAGTTAACTAGAAATATTACCTTGTCCCTGTGGACTGGTAATTGTACCAATAATTAACTTTTCCATTATCTGATGATTTGAACCCGGGACACATACTTCAAATCGAAGGAGATAATTCAAAGAAATCTGTGTTAAGAATTTTCTTATTCGAATTTATACAGTATTAAAAATTAAATTATTATTTATTGATTATTTTTCTAACCTATGAAAATTTTTTAAAATGATACATAATGCTGAACTTTTAGTTTTATGAATGTTACTCAGTTAGGAGTAGTTGTAATAGATATAGACTACTCAATATATACATGTAATAAACTGTTGCTAAAAGGTTAAGTGAAAATGAATCGGTCAAAGCTACGGATTAAAATTCTGATTAGAGAAAGGAAATATGTGAAGGTCGCCAAAATTCTTGTTTCTGGAAATAGCGTTCACTATATTTGTATCTGTAATTGATATTTATTTTATTCTTAAATTAAATAATGAAACTTATATTATTTTAATTAGTATGAGATCAGATTAAATACATAAAAAATAAATGAAAAGTTATATAGTTTTGGCATATTTAAAGAGATTATAAGATTATATCTACAACCCCGGTAAATAAGTGGTTAAGTCGGATTTTGTCCAGAGAGAGTAAACTGGTTTCAGATAACCGGAATCGTACCATTCTCGTGGTTTTTGGCTTGAAATGGAGTTGTGATATAAACAATAACTCCTTTTCAATCCAATGCCTTTCTTAGCCCCTTATTCACTACGAAAATAACTCGATTCCGCTTACTTAAGTACAAGAAACTCATTTTGGAGAAAATGAGCTACCTCCGTCTTTTGTAACATGCATATATTTGTTCTAAAATTTTGTATTTGCGGGAAAACACCGAAAATTATTAAACTTAAATCACCTGACTACATTTTTATATTTACTCGTATAATCTCCCTGCTCCGACTTGCAGAAGATCAAGCAATTTGCAGAAATAATTTATCACGACTTACGATAAAGTATAATACACCCCTTCTCTAATGTGTACTCCTCCGCGGTACACGAACCAATTTAATAACAGCCTGGGGATTCGATTCCACTAAGGAGAAAACTGCAGGCTGTAGTCTATATTTTCAGATTAGAATCTTGAAACTATGGATGGACATTTATGTGCAAAACCAGCCAGCAAAGATGGTTAGTTTGATGCTTAAGTGATCAATATAATGTTAATACGATGATTAAGGTTTTGTAGAAACGTGAATTTTCATTATACTGTGAGTTAAAGTGTATGTGATTTAATTTTGTTTTCACGAAACGGCCTTTCCTTTCTCATTTTCGCCCTTCTTTTCTCGCAGTATTTTCTCGTCATTCCTGCGTGCCTTTTCTTCCTTTCTTCTGACCACGCTGTACGCTTCCTTTTTTCTTTATATTCCACAATAACGTTGATTTCTTTCCATATTGTTCTCTATCTAGGCAGTCTTTGTTTTGTGTTCACCTTTCCGCTCTCATTTATTTTGCATACCCTCCTACGCTCATGTATTCAAGTTTGGCAAATATTTTCTTGTTTAGTCTCCCTTGGTCCATTCTTACTATGTGCCCAAAGAATTATTATTCTGATTCTTATTTCGGTTTCCAGTTCTTTCATGAAAACTTAGATGAAAGTATATATATTTTTTTTATATATGCCAAAGTTGTTCAGAAAGTAAAATCTAATTGTGTCTTGAAGTAACTCCTACTTACTACTTACTACTTACTCACTACAACCCATAAAGGGTCTTCATAAATGTCTGTTAACAGACTAAATATGATTTATCTTCACAACCGGATATGAACCAGAGATTTCAGTATGGTAACTGAACTACTACTGAGATATCCCGTCCCCTTTCCATTATCGAAATAAACAGGGTTTATTTCGATAAACCAAAAAAAAAACAAAAAAAAAAAAAAAAAAAAAAACTGTACCCCTACAGGCTATGAAGGGGTTTGGTTTATGTTAGTGTACTTTTTTCCGAAATAACGGTTGTGCAAGGAAGTGACTTCAAGAGTCTCATGCTAATATTTTTGCTTTGGCAATTTTTTTTCTCCTTCTGCTTATATGTCCATCTCGTTTTCTCCATCCTGGTTACACAACCTTAACATAATACCTGCCAGGGCTCTCTTTTCTTTGATGTTGTATCTATGCGGGTTTTTTCTCCTAATACCTTCGATTCTCATGTATTGCGATCAGGAAATATTTCCTGTGTCCTATTTTCAATATCTTATTTTGATGATCCGTCTATGAAAATTCAAAAATTCTTCCCAGGTATTTGAATTGGCTACATTTTTTTAGTTTGTGTAAATGTAGATCTGGGTCTTCTTCCTGCTTGTTTCCTTCTTTCCCCCGTGAATGGTCTGGATTGCAGCAAATGGTAGATACTGTACTGTTTCTTGGACAACGGCTGTGCAAGGAGATGATTTTCCTAGATCAAGCTCAATCAGATTTTCTCCCTTATTTTGGGCACCCACTTTATAGAGGCTGGAAGACCCCATCTTTTTCTGCCATCCATTTGAGAGTCATTATTTATGATGGTGATAGAAAGGGACTTTAAAAAAGCAGTAGCAATAATTTTCGAACTCTCAAAATGTATAATTTCATTTAGAGCGAGATTTTACCTCAGAATCCTCGGCACGGCAACTTCCACTATTCAACTCCTGCTTGTCTCATAGTTTCAAATATCTGCTTTTATTCTCTATGTTTGTTTTTAAAACCCATACATCGTATGCCTCTTTAACTTCTCGTTAACTTTTTGAATATATTTTCTACGTCATAAAAAATAAAAAATTATCCTGATGTTCAGGTGCTGTAGAGAGCAGCCTTATCCTCGTGTCCAATGTCTGAGATGCTTTCCTCCTTGCGTCAGAGGCTCAGTTTCCTCGCCTTCGGGAATATCGTCCATCTAGGAGCCAAAGGTCAGCCGCGAAGATCGTAATCCAAAGAGCTACAAACCAGTTTTGAAATAATACTAAATGAGAGAAATGAGGTACTGTGACGCAGCGGCTGGCCTATGACGTGCCGTTGCAACATCATCAGAGTCGTTCTTCGCCGGACTGAAGGTGAAATACCTTAGGGTTAATAAACAACTAAATGCCAACAGCCGTCTGCAAATATTATTTTTAGATCCATTATTAAATTATCTTATAATTTTAAAATATTATTTAATAATTTAATTATAATTTTTGGACTTAATTGAGTTGCCGTGCTGAAGATCCCGGGTACATACCCGGCTGTAGCAAATAATTTATTTAATCTGTTAACAGCTGGAGATGGATCGATCGCACAGGCTAGTAAACGCCATTTTGCACCCCCTCTGAAGGATAGGATAAGTAAGGCTTTTACTCTCTTCTAATACCACCTGCCAGGTGCGACAACCTGCAGAACAAATACCAAAATTGATTTTAAAAGTTCCCGTTTCCCCTAACCATGAATCTGCAACTCTCTTGTGAACCGGCACGAAGGAGGCCCCTATGCAACTACTTGCATTTGAGCCTTGGAGGTGGTGGGGTGCTTCTTGGGTGCATTATTCTTGTTTTGTTTTTTTCTTTTGTTTTATTGTTTTTTTTTCTCTATCTGCCCTGAAGATGCCTGAATAGGCGAAGTATTGTACAGAAAATTTCAATTTCTGTTTTGGTTTGAAGAAGTAAGGGCTTTTCGTTGGAATTTTTTCCACGGTCTTAACATTTTATAAGTTCTCTTTTTATTTTTCAATATATATATATATATATCAGCGGGGGGCATACCTTTCAAATTAAAATACATAACAAAAAAAATTAGAAATAATTTATTTAATGTTTTCCCTGGCTCATCTTTCTCCACAACCGCTAATCTGGATCGGGTAAGTTTGTAAACCGAACCATGTTGTTATTCATGTCTTTAGTACAACCAACTACTGGATAACTAAATTATTGGTTCAAATACCTGTCAATAGTTACGAGTATTACTATTATCAGCATTATTAAATGTTTAATTTTGAAGAGTAACAAATAAAAAAGGGACTTGAAATACATGTTTGCTGATTTTTTTTTTCCTTTCCTGTTACTCTTTTTCCATCCAGATGAATGGTCGAAATATTGACAGGTTTTTATGTTTCTTGTTTTCGTTTAAAGACTTAAAGCTTTTTGGATGGAATTTTTCCACTAATGTCTTAACAAAGTATTTGTGTCTCTTTTGAGCTTTTGGTTTTGTGTAGCAGTTACAAGCTGTATGCCCACTGAGTTCTTGATAATGTCTTTTCTCTCATGCACTTTTACTTACCCTTTTTTCTCTATTTTTATGGTCTCCTTTCTTTTTTTTTTCATATTGACCTCCCAGTATTCTCTCTTTATTCCGTCTATTTCTTTCCCTTCTTCATATTTGTTTTTTTTTCTGAAAAGACACGTGAGCATTCTGTTGCATCCTCAGACGGTTCCTTTCCAGAATATCCTCGCATGTAATCTCCTTCTCTTGTAAATCTTTTTCTAATGGGTTTCCTTTCTTAGCAAGTGGCCATAAAATGAAATTCTCCTTTTCCTCATAGAGTCCTGCTGCATATTCAGTTTAAGACGTACTTTATTCATTTTTTCCTTTGTTGTTATTGTTATTCTTTTTCCGACCTGATGATGCCTGAATGGGTGGAATGTTGACAGGTATTTTTGTTTTCTGTTTTCGTTTAGAGACTTGAGGCTTTTTGATTGGAATTTCCCATTAATGTCGTAACATCTTTAAATGTTTAATTTTAGTTTGTGTTATCAACTGAGGAGGGATCACCTTATTTTTCTATCTATATATCTATCTATTTATGTAATATCCAATCCAACAGCGGCGCAACAACTCATAGCTGAGTCAAAGTCTCCTTCATCCTTCATATGTCCAAGTCCTGTGCGGCTATCATCCACTCCCATACTCCGAACATCCTGGGCAATCCCATCTCGCCACCACATCCAGGGTCTTCCTTTACGCCTGTATCCATAAATTTCAGTGAGAAGGGTTTTCTTTGCGATGGAGTCCTCAATTCATCCTTGCCACGTGCCTAGCCCACCTTAATCTTCCGGTGGGTATATATATATATATACATAATATAATGGGTTATTTTTGTATATATAAATAACCCATTGTGAATATATATTTATAAATCACAGTATAATTCTAATTGAAAATTAAACGGTGGATCGTGAGTCTCATTACAGTGACGGTAGAAGGTGGGAACTACGTGCTCCTCGTCAGGTGTCCATCACAGGATTTCCCGAACCTGATGGTCATCTGGGGTCACGATTGATCGATTCTAAGAAACAATCGATATTTTGTGTTCCGATAAATTCACTCAATCAGCATTAAAGTCTCTTATCTCATATGATACGTTTAGCTTTTTTTTTGCATTGAGCGATAAAAGAAAATTTAAAAAATATAAAGATATGAATTAAATTAGTATTACTTATGCAAACAGTTAGCGAAGAATATTTTTTATAAATTACAATAAAGAAGAGAGTGTTAATCACTAATTCAAATTAATATTTTCCGTTGGTGTCTCCGAGATTTTTATATTTGATTATATAATATTTGCATTATCATAATCATGTTAGCATACCCTTGTGAGAATTCTCTTATATTTTTATCATTCTTATTTACCGATGTATCTACTGATATTATTACTATATAGGAAATGCGGGTAATATTGTTTATTCGTAGGAAAACAACAGTGGATACAACAACATACATGGATCCAGCCCAATTTTTCACTTTCCTATTGCTTTCGATCATATTATCCAGATTTACCTAAGCATTTACCCAGCGACATTACCTCGACGAAAAGATTTTATGATATGAAAACATATCACGTAATCATTATATGAAGGATTATACACAGGATTGCTGGTCGGTGGGTAGGACACTGATCAGTAATCTTTAATGATGAACAATAATAAAAAAATAAATGTGTAGGAACAATGTTACTTTTTGAGATTTAAGGTGTCTTATTCCGAAGATACTCGTATATTAACCGGTGTGCATGAAACCTACCTATTTATCTCGTGTATACTCTTCTGATCACTTGTCTCATTTAAGTTATTTAAAAGCCGTCTTTATTAGAAGAAGCTATAAAATATTTCCAGAACCTCGGAATAATTCCAAAGATGAAATTATGAGTAAAAGGTCATCAAATAGATTTTAAAAAGAATAGCAATGGAGATGATTTCTACGAAAGTGTAGGGAAAACATTTATATAAGAAGTAGAACGTGGCTAGGGGGGTCTAGAATTACCATTTTATTATTACATTTTATATATTTCAATTTCCATTAATATGAATAAGAAGGTAGGTGTTACAAATATCTGAATTATCAGTGTAGGGTTACAAACAATGGCGGATAACAGTACCTGCAGACTGGCTAATACATAAGTACCATTCGAAATTCTTTGTTTTTGGGCTCAATTTTCATTTGGGCTCTTAGAAGAGCATTTATGATAAGAAGGACAAAACTGCTGAGGTGCACAGGATACTGTTAGGAGGATTTATCTCAGCTTGAGTCAGCGAATACAAATACTGTATGAAATACAAAGAAATGGGCTATGGATCAAACACAATTTAATTAAGGAAGAATGAGACCCACTCCAAGAAGACAACTGGTTAGAAAAAGCAAAGAAGAAATATGCGAAAAGGCTTAGTATCTTAAGAAGTTAACATTAACATGTATGCATAATATGTTAATGTCTTAAAAATCCGTGTGCGAGAAAGCATGAATAAACAAATTATATAACTGTTCAAAAAATAATATGCATTTTATTAGTATTAGTATAATCCTTCATATAATGATTACGTGATATGTTTTCATATCTTAAAATCTTTTCGTCGAGAGAATGTCGCTGGGTAAATGCTTAGGTAAATCTGGATAGTATGATCAAATGGCATCTTAATTAAAAATACATAGCTCTATTATATAAATGTTTTTTTATTTATTATTTCATCAGCATTGCTTATCAACGGATCACGGAACTAAGTTTAGGGGAAACCTAGGGTGGAGCGTGATTTTGGCCGAATCATCTCATTTCACAACCGTTGACCTATACAAAGTATCAACTTGTACAATTATCCCATGAATCCAGGATATTTAATGAGTTGTAGTAGTATACGAAGTGTGGCTATTAAATAACGAGACTGAAGTTGTAATAAAATTTATTTTTATTTTATACATAATTACCTACTATTACCTTCAATATACACCCCTTCTCTATCCCTACAACGCTCCATGCGAATTTTCCATTGTTGGAAACAGTGCTGGAAGTCATCTTCTGTCAGCTCCTTCAGGACGCGTGCCGCTTTCTCTTTTACAGCTTCCATGGACTCAAATCTCGTCCCTTTTAATGAAGATTTCACCTTAGGGAATATAGATAGAAGTCACATGGTGCATGATCTGAATAAGGTGGATGTTCTAACATTGGAATGCTGTACTGGGCTAGGTACCTCTTTACAGATAACGCGGAATGAGCTGGCGCATTGTCTTGGTGGAGAACCCTTGATTTGTCCTTCCACATTTCGGGTCGTTTTTTCCTTACTCTTTCACGTAGTTTTGCGAGTACCTCAAGGTAAGTAGTATTGATTAATAGTTTGACCTTCAGGAACCCAATGAAGGTACACAATCCCATGAATATCGAAAGTAACGTCAGTCTCGTTATTTAATAGCCACAACTCGTAGAATATTGGTTTATTTGTTACATTATTATTTTGCCATTCAATAGTCAAGTCAAGCTCAGCAAGAAAGTTTATAGTTATTATTTGAAATATTTAACCTCAGTTGTAGCGCGCTGTGTTGCTATGCTCATGATGAGTAATAAGTAAGTACAGATTTAATCAATTAACTGGTACTGATTGTGTGGCTCACCTGTGGGATCATCAGACCACCCTGGGGCTCACCCTAAGTATATTGGGTCTTTTAATTGGAGGAAAGACTTATCTGTTGAGATTGATCCGGACAAATCATCTTTCTTTACAAGCGTTGTATTTCAAACACTGAAGTCCCAACCACGTGATGAACCCTTCATGTGTTGCAGTTTTTTATTTTTATATTTTATTATTATAGTATATTTAACCTTATTTTTATAGTTCATGCACAAGGTTTTTTATTTATTTACTTGAAATATTAATAATTGAAAGATGTTTGCAACTTGCACAATCCTCAACATTCCCTATCCTATTGCATAATATCAATTCAGTCATGTCTTGTTTTTCACATTTTTAATATCATAATTAAAAAGTGAAGTATTAAAAAATATGACTAACAAAGTCCACATTAGAATATTTTTTTATTTGTCGCTGTTTAGGTTCTCTAAATTTTGCCTATCCAGTTCACAGTTAAATAGTTCACACATGCTTGGTACATCCATTTTTCGTCTCTTCCGAAGAACGGCATAGCAAAAGAGCTAATTTTTTTTCTTAAAACGTATAGGTCTAATATTTTTACATTCTATAAGATTTTTAAAGTATTATACTCGTAATCTATCTAAACATGATGTACATTTCGTTCTGCTATTGGGGAATTTTACAAATGGCTTCATAAGTTCCGAGTACAGAAATTCCACTTTGTTTTTCTTGATTTATTTTTCAAAATAACAATTCATGAAAACAAATCAGTTCAATGCCAAACATATCAGCCTTATATTGGAGTTCCGAGTTGGGGAAATTTCATTCAATTATATTAATATTTTATCTCTTATTGTCTAAACTTATCTCATTAGCGGAATTGTGATTCATGATTATTATCATATCTCATATGAATGTAAACAAACATTTACATTTAATTATTTGTTTCTCTTTACTGAGAATATTATTTTTATTGAGATCTTATATGATATATAATATATCGACCATCTCATTCAATGTCAAAAGGTCCTGGGTTCGAGGCAGAATGTAGCGAATAAATTAGTTATTCATATTACTAAGTTAGATTGGTCACTGTGGGATATGTTGACACTTTTGTATCTCAATATAATATATAATTCTATTAAATGTTGGTAATCTTAAATGGCAAAAAAATATAACAGTTAAGAGTAATCTTGGTCAAAACCATCTTGCTCAACCGTTGATATAGAAACAGTAGGATCCTCACACAGAAACTTGTGAGATATGTATAAAAAAAAAAAGAAATTCAGTACTACGGGTTCTGTACATGTAGGACTGTACTCTTTCTAGGACAACGGTTGTACAGGAAAGTAATTTGTCCGTGATATCGCTCAACCGCCAAGTTCATCTCCCAATTGAGAGTACTCACTTTATTGAGGCTGGATGGGGAGAGAAAGATTTCTTTTCAAGAGAAAAGATTTGTCCAAAGATGAATCAATGAAAAGATTTGATCCGGGTTTGAATCCCAGCCTGGACAAATCTTTTCTCTTCAAAATAAAAATATTTAAAAATTATCACTATAATGAGAATAATAAATATAAAATAAATTATAATATAAAATTGACGTAAGTAAACGAGATCCTAATGAAAGTAATGTTCAATGAACATTCTTCCCCTTGTATACATCGCAAAAATTGCGAGAAAACGGGGATATAGGATCGGTGTAGAGAATGGATTTGTCTGGCCGAGTTACGAGCCAGGTTAGCTCAGTTGGTTAGAGCACCGCGCTAGAGACGCTGGCGGCCATTTCGAATCCCGGCTGGACAAATCTTTTCTCTTCAAAATAAAAACATTTAAAAATTATCACCATCATAAGAATAAAAAATATAGGATAAATTGTACTTTCAAAAAAGGCGTTTTTTATTTGTTTTGTTTTTTAATGATAATTTCTTTAGCTGCGTTTAGTGACTTATGGTAGGGAATGAACTGCCAGAGCATGAGTTACACAATTTTTTTTTAATAAACTAGTTGAATGATTAGAATTCCGTAGATATACATATATATTATATTTATCTAAAAAGTCGCTTTATAGTTGTGCAATTGAAACTTAAATTAACTTAGGACATTAGAACTGCTTGATCTATTCGTTTCCCCTAAACGACATTTTTTTATTTATTTATTGAAATTCACAACTGTATTAAATAATACAACAGGTAACTACTATCAATCATTCATAATGGCTAGTAATTAAAGGCAGCATAGAAACTACCCACTGGTAGTACTCATGCAATTATTTTAAAGTTGCAAAATATATCAACAGTATTAGTTCATTTTCGGTTTAAGCGCATTAAACTCAAACTTCAATAGCAGGATCCCATTTACGTCTTGGTCTATTTCATTACATTTCCAGTGAATCATTTATGATCTATTTCGACGGACATAACAAACCCTTCCCTGCGACCGCGAAACTATGACATCAATTACACGATTAAAAGTCCCACAGTTCCGCGTCGCTTAACCTTCTACGTTCTCTACTGTTGATTCACAACTCTTCGAAATTAATATATTTCGTAATATTGTTGGAAAACAATTCTGGCATAGTTACTCATGTATAATACAAGGTAAACATTTAAATAAGTTTAATGATTAAAAATAAATCTATACCAATGTAGGGTATTGCAGTAAGTACTGTTTGTAAGCCAGCGGTTGTGGATGAGTTAATTGTATTGATGGAAGCGGAATGGTATCATTATCTTAGCCTATGGCTTGAAATGGAGTTATAATACAAGCAATAAATCCTTATAATTTATATCCATACAATTAATATAATACAAGCAATAAATCCTTATCAAGCCAAGGCCTGCATAGTCACTTACGCACTACCATAATGACATGGAGTCCATCCGTTTCCCTCAGTACAATCACCCATTTATGACAAAATTCGACTTTCGAAATTCGACAAAACTACTAATTCACTGAGGCTCCAGATATACTTCATACACCGCCGTTCCTAAGACAAAAATGGTGCATCTGCGAATTTTAATGACTCAGCGTTACGTTTCATTTTAAAGAGTAGTTTTCTATTTCCATCGCAATAACAAAAAAGAAACTAATTAAGTACGTGACATCAACAATTAAGAAACTAAAACACATCCAATTTTTTGAAAGCCATTGGCTATCATAATTTAAAACTAAAACCCGACATTATCAGTTCTACAAATGTAATCTGTTTCCTTATTTTTTACCTTCTATGGTTAAGGAACGTTGAGGTATATAGTACACGGCAGAGACTACACTGTTCACAACGGTTGTGCAAGAAGGTTATTTTTCCGAGATGACACTCTACCTCCAGGTTTTTTCGCCAATAATCCAATGTATAGAGGTTGGATGAACCACTGAAGGGCCTGCAGATCCCCCAGGGTTCATCCGTGGATATTAACAAATAAAATAACTTATCTGACACAGCCAGATTTGAGCTCGGAAACATCAGCATAACAGCTCAGCACCCTGCTCACTTAGCACCCCTCTCCCGACACTTAGAAAAATAAAATAACAATAATGACGTTAAAACATTCCCATTTTCATTCATACTTTGTTACGAGGCATTAAGGGAATCGTTTAATTGCTACAAGTAAATGTTTTATGTAATTTTGCAAAGCCATTAAATATCTAAAGGTATTATTACCGTTGTGAACGTCTAAGCTGTGTTACAATTAAAATAATTATCATTATTAAATGATGTGACATTTGAAATAGCAATAATAATTCTCATTATAGCCGAATTCCTCAATACCTCTACTTCCTTGTTACTGATTGCTTCTCCAATTATAACGTATTAATTCATTGCGTGATTTTTAAGACAACAAAATAAAATAAAAAAGTATTATTCAGGAATGGTAAAGGAACATTTTAAATTATTTTCACTGAGATTAGTCTCTACTGCATAATTAATGATACTGTCAAACTGCAAGGCAAGACAGTGAGTGAGTGAAAGAGAGAGAGAGAGAGAGAGAGAGAGAGAGAGAGAGAGAGAGAGAGAGAGAGAGAGAGTGAGTGAGTGAGAGAAAATGAGAGAGAGGGGGGAGAGAGACTGAGAGAGGAGAGAGAGAGAGAGAGAGAGAGAGAGAGAGAGAGAGAGAGAGAGAGAAATAATACTCAAACTAAAAAAATAATTAAATTAACTTTTATTTTTAATATAAAATAATTTTCTGCAGTATCCCTTCACCTCATTTATACTACAATAACTGTAGGGTTCTAAAATTTCCATTTACTAATGAAGCTGTTTTAAATACTTTGTTTAGACAATTTCAAAGTGTACCAATGTTTTTTTTTTTATTTTAGATACATTTAATAAAACAAAAGATAGAGGTTACTTCTAATTCTAACGCTAATCTAATTGTAAGGAAAGTAATTTGTCGTGCAAGAAATAATCTATCGAGGTTTAAAAATGTACTTATTAAAAATATAAAAGGAATGATTCTGTTATATTTTTTTACATGTTGATGTTACACCGGGAACAGTCTGTAGAGCGCTAAGTTTCTGTGCTAAAGATTCCTGGTTCCTCGTTGGATGGATGTACTTTGTGCTGCCTTTTTTGTCAATTTATCAGCTATCTCGTTGCTACAGTGACTTTTTACCCATTTTCTTTTTACAACGAAATCTAGAAGCCTAAGAGAGCTTAACTTTATTCTAATACACTCAGTACGCTCCTCATGCGTGCCTGTGTTCAGAACTGATTGTATCAAGATCTCGTTATTTGTGTGAATGAGGAAGTCTTGATGTATGATGTCGATCCTAATTTATATAACGTTAAGAAAACTGCGTCACTAATATATGAACGTTATTCTGAATTTTGTATTTGCCCTGATAGCGACAAGTTATAAATTTAAGGTTATAAATTGTTTAAATAATATTGTATGTTGAGTAAACTACAACTAATCTCTTGAAAGATATAATGAAACACCAAGTAAAGGCTTTAAATGCTGTTTCTTTTGTTTTTTTTTAGAGAAATCCAATTCAGTCTTTATTTCCTTATAAAAGGGAATAAGAGAATTATATAAATAGAAAAAGAGAGAGAGAGAGAGAGAGAGAGAGAGAGAGAGAGGGGGGGGGAGGGGGAGAGAGAGAGAGAGAGAGAGAGAGAGAGAGAGAGAGAGAGAGAGAGAGAGAGAGAGAGAGAGAGAGAGAGAGAGAGAGAGAGAGAGAGAGAGAGAGAGAGAGAGAGAGAGAGAGAGAGAGAGAGAGAGAGAGAGAGAGAGAGAGAGAGAGAACGAAAGTGGAAAAAGTAGTAATTTCGTACTAGTTTTTTCGTTCCTTACTATCCGTATAATCGCCCAGTTCTTGAAACAAAAAAGGTTGAGGTTATCGCACTGCGACCCAGCAAGGTCCTCGATGACGCTCTCCAAGAGGTCATTTCTAAACCCATAGGTATTTCCAGACGAAGCGTGAAGACTCCTGTGACTCCCATCCTCCTGTTGACCGGTCGGGCGGGAAACCCCCCGCGATATATACCTCGCCGCGACCTCCGAACTGCCACAGTACCCTGTCCGCTTCGTCTGAAGCAACAAGTGCCTTCGTGAAGACAGCAAGGAATATACCGCAGTGGTGTAGAACAAGTTGAGGATACGTAATTTCGAGGTAGGTCTCCAGGATAGTCATGTTACATTTGATTTTTCGAAACCTTATATACAAAATTTTATTGAAACAAATTAAAAAAGAAAAAATGTTCGTACAAATTAAAAAGTGCTCTCATTAACTCTCCCGACTATTAAACGTTCAATATTTTAATTACGCTATAAAAAAAATAGGTATCTGTACCGCATGTTGTAGCTTCGAGTTGGGTTACAACTTTTAACTGTTTATTATTTCATTTTTAATATTTTTCAAAAATACAAGTTATCTTCAGCTTTAGTGTGGGAAAGAGACTGTAACTATTGATAGTGAGTAGATTCGATAATAATTTCATCAAGAAATAAAAGATTCAACTAACATTGCAATGCTTAAAATAATTTTACGTTTTTTATTTTTTTTTTTTTTTATCTTAATTACAACTTTCCCAATTATGAATCATCAAATATTTTAATTAAATGTTATAATGAAAAAGATAGATATGATAAAACAAGATAGATATTTTAAATATAATTAAATTTACTCTGGTTATTACTTTTATTGCTATCCAGTAAATGAAATATTGTAATCCCAAAAATTTTTAGATTTTAACATATATATTTTAATTATTAACATCCCTGAAAATATTTTGAATTGGTTCGACATAATATGTATCTTTATTTTGTACATTTTTATTTTTGAAATATGAATGCCGTAATCTGTAGTGTACTTGTAGGTTCCAATGAAATTTTTATTAAAACATTTATCTATTTTCGAAAAATATATTCTTTTTTAATTTAATATTCAACATTTTTATAATAATGCAAACAATACATTAAGTCGCAGACAGGGTTAATAAACCGGTACTTCTAAATATCAATCGATCTTTTATTATCTATTTTCGAAAAATATATTTATCCTTTTTAGTAATAAATATTTTTATATAAATTTTAATCCTTAGTTCATAAACTTATAAATAATGAAATAAATTTTTCTTGGTATACTAAACTGTATTTTATTGCCCACCGAACAGGTGCAATAAACGTCCTAAAAATCATCTATCGTGGTTTATATAAATTTTTTCGGTAATTATTAATAAGTAGTTAACAACAATATAGAAAATTTATAAAAACTTGATGTTGAACGAGCTTATTTTCATTTTATTTAGAATCATTTTTTAAACCACTGTTTGTAGGTAAATAGATGAGCAACGAATGTGTTTAAAAAAGTATATTTTTTTATCTAATTAACAGTATAAGAAAATGGTTCGGGAGGAGGTTAAAAAAAAAATCCTTAAATAGAGAAACTATTTATTAGAAACCGACTTTTCGACCCACGGATCTTAATAAAGAAGATACGAATGTTTAAAAAACAAAATTATTAACAATAAAATAATATATAAAAATAAATAAATGGAATAAATAAGTTTCAAAAATAAATATAATTTTAAACTAAATCAATTATAGTATGAATAATAACAATAATAAGTTGTCCTAATTCTTTTACCTACTTTATGGGAGCTTTGAAGCATTGTCTAGTTAATGGTATGCAGATCCCTTGCATGATGCTGCTATGGTATTTACCTAGCTATGATTGGATTTAAGGTTATAGTTGAAATCAAAGATCTTTAATCGTGGATAAGCAGATGGTATGCCGGATTTTACAAGTTAGATAATTCCGGATAGTAGCGTAGTAGTGTTGGAAAGATGGAAATTTGTGGAAAAGACCTAGATCTTGCATGCTGGAAGTGGATGGAGGACTTGAACTGAAGAAGGTCACATACGTACTAAGGAGGCTGGTTTTTAATTAGTTGCTAAAGGTACGTTCCTAGGAAATACCACGGAAAGAGGGGAAGAGCTATTCTTGTAAGGTGTAGTGTAATGCACTGCCTCAGGGTATCGTTAATGAAGGTATTCCAAGCTATTCACGAACCGTAATGACGGATCTTTGTAAGGTGGAAGAAAGAAGTAACAGAAACTGTATACCAATCTTTTACAATTTTATGGAATCTTTAAGTTTGTTAAAAAATACAATAAAAAAAACTTTTTCTACTAAAAATCTTTTTAAAAAATCGGAATCGGAATAGAATTATCAGAGGTGTGATGTATTGAAGTTGGTAAAGCTGTAGCTTATAGCCTGCTCCACAAGTTAGCAAGACCTGATTTTCCCAATTCATTTTTACCACACGTCCTAATCATTTTATCCTCCTTTTATGAAAATATCTTTCGAACAGTTTCAGTTTGTGACAAACTTCTTTTTAAAAAAATATGTTCTCTTCAAATTTAAAAATTATAACAATTAATAAAAAATAAAAAAAAAATAAAAATTATAAGTAATATGAAGGCGTAAGTCAACAAGATCCCAATTAAAGTAATGTTCAATGAGCATACTTCCTCTTGTATACATTGGAAAATTATGAGAACTCGGGGCGATCCGGGTTCGAATCCCGGCCTGGACAAATCTTTTCTCTAAAAAAATAAAAATATAAGTATAAAGTATTTATCACTCGTTTCTTTGAGGTTTATCTATTAGGAAATAATCAAGTATTGCCTAATAAATTGCTTCTTGTTGCTCAATATATATAAAATAATCATACAGTCATAAACTTCAATATTCAAATAAAAATTCATTTGATATTTCATGGAATATATAAACGGCAAATTTAAAAAATGTCTTTCCACTTATTATAAACAATTTTAATAGCTAGACAGAAATAAAAGTCGATACTATCACAAAATATTGAACGTCAAATCTAATACTGAAAATATAGGATTATCATAGTTATATATTCAATATTTACGTTTTTAGTAAATCTCCAGCCGGTCTAACAGCACGTACTAAAAGTGATAAGCTAGTATTTTATCGGATCGGTTATAATAATATTGTTGGGTATATACAAAGCGGTTAAATGTGAGTATACTATACATTAAAAATATATAAATAACTTAGTGAGCTGGTTACTTCAGTGTTTATAGCGCTAAGTTAATGTTGCGAAGGTCCTGGGTTCAAATCCGGCGGGGGAAAATAAATGATTTAATCTGTTAACAGCCACAGATGAATCTTATTACATCCTCCTGGGGCTCACCCAGTCTCTATAAACTGGGTAATCTTAATTGTGGGAAAACCTGGCGGTTAAGTGTGATCTCTAAGTGTGACCTCTATGTGATCTCTACCATGCACTGAACCCAAGACCCTTCATAGGTTGAAGAGAATTTAACTAGACTTTTTTCTATTATAAATGTTTCGTACAAATTATTTGTTTTTATTCGTTATAAATATAGAGTAAATAAATATTACAGATATTAGTCTGTTAAATAAATACGCTTATGAACTTATAATCGTTTACAAGTGGTGTAGTGTTAACCCTCATATGTCTTCTTTTTTAAAAGGACTAAAAAATCCTTAGATATGCCGTCCTTCGGAGAAAACGTAAATTGAGTTCCAGGGTATGACTGTTGTTAGTACTCTTTAAAAATGTTTATACTAATTATACCTGGATAGGCTAAATTTAGAACTCCCACTGTAGCATCGTCCGATTAGCCATAGCAGCATAAAGTTAATTGGATATAAAAAGAAAACAATACAAGCCTCACAATATCTTATTATTATTAATATGATTTTATTACAATTATAATTGGTAAATTTATTCGTAATTTGAACTGTTTTTTGCAGATAAAATAGTAACGTTTGTTATTGTATTTTTCTTTAGCCGTTACAAAGATTAATGAAACAAAAATTAGAATTTTACGTAATTTAAAGGTTCCGCTAAGTAATGTTATTTTAAATTTTAAATTAAATCCTACTTTTTTTTAATAAATTAGTTAGTTTAATAAATTACTTTTAATTAGTGTTAAAAGTTTTAAAAAACGACCTTTTTGGCTTGAGAACATTTGTGAAACGTAGACATATTTTTGAGATAAAGCAAAATGAAAAAAAAACAACTGCGATAACCTTGGACTGTCTACATAGCAGTACCATTGAATTTATTTTTGGTGTGAGAATTAAAAAAGTCACAACAGCCGAGGCACACGCTATTTGCCCTGAAGCCCTACACGCTGACAAAATAGGACACCATAACAAGTTTGTTTTATGTAATTCAGAGGTTAAAAATATTGAATATTTAAAAATAAAATCATATAACTTAAAATACATGAAGAAAACAATTACTCCTTTAATATACACTTTAATATTTTCATTAATGGAGAGAAAATCTATAACTCTTTGAAAATGTGCGCGAATCACCATGTTTTAGAAACCCACGTTGCTAGTCTTCATCAGGGCTAAATATAAAATATACTATTTAGAATATAAAAATAAAAGGATTGGAATAAGATTTTTAAAAAGTAAATAATTAAATGCATAATTATAACAGTGAAGAAAGCAATATTGAAAAAAATTATTTCTATGGAAAGATTAATACAATAATAAATAAAAGTTTTTAATGTAACATTTTATTTTCGCTTATTAACTTTTTATTTTAGAATGATTTACCAAAATTACTCAAAATAGTTTTCAAAAATGTGATAAAAATCTTGTTTGTGTACGAAATAAAGTTACTTTTGTACTTTCAGTGAGTTGATTCTGCCATAAAAAAATATTTTAACATCCCAAGAATATGTCTACCTTAAGTGCGTAATTATATTTTCGTATAAATTTTATTTATTCATTTTTTTGGATAGTCTTATCGAATAAACTAACAAACTCACAAAATGGCCATTTTGTGTGGCTTGACTATTTCAATTCAGGGATTTTTTTCATAGTCGCTATACTTTGTAAATATAGTAAAACATTTATTTTCTATTTATAATTCTTATGATGGTGATAATTTTTAAATATTTTTATTTTGAAGAGGAAAGATTTGTCCAGGCCGAGATTCGAACCAGGGTCGCCGCCTCTGTAGCGCGGTGCTCTAACCAACTGAGCTAACCTGGCTCGTAACACGGCCAGACAAATCCATTCTCTTCACCGATCACATATCCCTGTGTTCTCGCAATTTTCGCGATGTATACAAGGGGAAGAATGTTCATTGAACATTACTTTAACTTTTTACTTTATACATTGCAAAAATTGCGAAAAAAAAAATGTTTATTTTTGAACATGAAATCGATTATATGATAATGGTACTTATATCGATTGCGGAAGAATATTTACTATCGATTTCCTCTTCTCGATGTAACCTTCAAATGAGGACAAACATTATTTGATCGAAGAATTGTGAACAGGCTCGTTTAGGTTAAGTCAGTCACGTTTTGGTTTGTCAATAATTGTTTATTTCGTTCAATGTCTGCAAGGCCTAAAAGGCAACATATATTTTTTTAAATATATTTCGGTATCCTATTGATTTAATTTATTAAGAAGTCATCGATGACGTGGAACTCATGAAAGGGTCTACATGGTGCACCGTCACAGAAAAAATTGTTTTGTATTTTATAAAAATAAAGAAAGTATAAAAATATCTGGTGGTAGTATTTCCTTATAATTCTAAAAATAATCCAAAAACGAATTAAAATTAAAACATGCGTTTATCGCGTAAAAACTTAATATAGCTCCTTCAAAGGAACCATGTCATATCTAAAAAAAAGAAAACTGAATTTTCAGCAGAGGCATTTGAAAGATTCAAAAGAATTATAAAAAATAAAAATATGGTAATTGGTAAAGAAGAGCATTACTATTGTAATGATAGAATTAAATTTATTTTATTAACTATTAGAATATCTTGTTGGTTAAAAGCTTGAAACTTTTTATTTTAACTTATGTCATTATTGCAATATAACTTCAAGCTCAAACATGATACAACTAAAACTTTATTAAAAAAAATAACATATTGGAAATTGAATATCAAATATGTCGTTCCTGAAAGATAAAGCTTCAACCAATACAATTGCTACTGAAGGCTTAACTCAAAAATGCCAATTTTTTTTTTATGTCGTTCTTTTGAATGAGCGATATATGAATTAAATAAAAACAATGGAAAACTTGATATTTAATAGTAATTGTATTTAGTTAAAATTAGGGAGCGCGGTAGCTCAGGGCTAAGTTGCTATGCTGAAAGTTCCGGGTTGAAATCCGGCTGTGGCAGATAATTTTTTTAATATGCAGTCCTTCTTGGGCTCACCCAGCCTCGATAAATTGGGAAACAACCTGGCAGTGAAGCATGATTTCGTACAAAACGTCTCTCTACACAACTTCTTCTATTAACCCAATTAGTGTTATATAATAAACATTTAATTATTCGTTCTATTTTTTATGAATCAATTTTGTTAAGAATCCGTATAATTTAGTCGGTAATTTGCATTTGATTGAATCCTTGACTTTCGTAGTTTATTACGTCAGGCATCATTGATAAGTATAAATATGTTCCTGTATAAAACAATAATAATTAATTTTTAATATTAATAATTAACTTAAATATTTAGATATGTTAATTATTACCTCTTCTGTATTTTAGGTCAGTGCAGTATCAATATGATTGTTCTTTGGATGGCGGCCATTTTACGGCTCTCTCAAGGTAAGACCTTTTTATTTTTATAAATTAATATATTCATTAAAATTATTTCGAAATTAAACTGGAATTATATATTTATTTAATCTAACGAGACAAATATCAGATACAGTAAGAAACGATCGATAAATGAATATCGATTCTGAGGGTCATCGATTAATGAATCAGCTGATCGGACTATCAGGATGGCAGTGGGCCGTCTCATCTGATAACGCTTCCTTCTCTTATCAGTGTCCTGTCAATTATATCCGACATGTTCCTAGTTCGTGACCTATTGAGGATTTTTGCCATCTTCGTAGTTTCACTCTTTGTAGAGGTCGATGCCAATTATAATTACAAGGTTACCATAGAGATTACTGGCATATCATTATTAATGAATTATAATAAATAAAAAATGTAATATATAATTAAGAACAATTATGCGTACTAATTGATATTACAAACTTATGTTTCGCGTCTTATACTAGTATTATCCATTCTTTGTAAGATCTATGCGCACTCAGTATAGCACCACATAATATCTCTATTGCGAAAAAAATGTTTTAGAGTTGTATCGTTTTATTGGCGTTTCCTAGCAATAGATCGAGGGCCTACTTTCTATTTATTTACTTATAGTTTTTTGTCGCGCTCGATCTGTTAAATTATAAATATTTTTAAAAATCGGAAGATCTCAAAGCCACTGTTTCTTACTTCTACAACTCTTTACACAAAGCATAGCACTGTTTTCATTTTTGAATTCAAATGGAATCCATCGATTTAAAAAATGAAAGATGTTGCATCTTTTCCATTATTTCGATAATACTATTGTACTGTTGTACCCACACGTAGAGGTCTGGTTCGGTGCTAGGGCGCTGAGTTGCCGTGCCGAAGGTCCTGGATTCAAATTCAGATCGAAGTTAATTTATCTGTTAGCAGCAGGAGATGTTTGCTGCCTAATCTAGGACCCTCCGCTATAAAGTGGGTACCTAAAATAAGGGTGAATATTTGACAATTGAATGTGGTTTAGGACAAATCACTTCCCTGCACAACTGTTGTCCTAGAAACAGTACAGTCTCTACCATGTGCTCAAACTCAAACTCAAAACTTTTTTTTTTCCTACAGAGGTATAACAAAAAATAACTTAATAATTATAATAATAATAAACTATAATATATAATATTATAGTATATATCATAATAAACTAGTAAATATCTATTGTTATCTATTACAACCCTAAACTTAAAAATAAACATTACTTTATTTAATGCACGCAGCGCAATAACCTTAGATTCTACGAATGAACAGACCGTGGGATCTGGAGGCCTTCCTTGGGTTTACCCTACTTATATTCAGTGGTTTACCCTTTATTAGGGGAAAACCCTTCGTTCGATCTCGACAGAATAAACTCCATGCACAACCGTTAGATTAGAAACAGTACGTCCTTGCCATGTTACTGAACTATCCAATAAAAATATACCCCTCCGAGGATAAAAACCAGACTTATACTATCTAAATAGATATTATTAATAAATACTATATGATTTAGAATTAACATCGTGATATAAATGGCATTACCTAATCGATTCACACTTAATCCGAATCGATTATATAATCTGCAAGGACGAAGCAAAGATATCTCCCAGAAGATCGAAGATAATACAGCCTTCATGAATGACCTACAGCAACGTTAAACTTTTCTATCAATTACAGCGTGTAATTAATCATTTTAATCTCACTCCATCACGTGGCCGTTAAAAATCCCGCTCGTGTAATCTCATCCTCAATCATCTCAAATTAGTCTGCGGTTTAATTTTATTTTATATCTCGCATTGAACGTCTCTATATTCTTTTTTGTAATTTCCAAATAATGAAATTGAAATTAAAATACTCTCGTAAATTGCCACGGCCAATGTTTTTAATCAGTCCATGACGTATTTCTTCTGGTTTCTACCGTGTCACGTTCGTTGCCAACGTTTCGCTGGCCATACAGCTAACTTCCTGAGTTATGATTCGATTGGCTGGGCTCTGAAGAAGTAGTCTCTGATTGGGTGGGCCTCGACTGGCTGCTTCAGATTGGTTTGTCTTTTTTTCAGGTTTTTCTAGTTTCTTCTAGGTCCCTGGTATGTTAGGGAGCCATAATATGCTTAATGCTTGCTTCTAAAGCAGTCAATCAGATCACTGGAAGAATGGGCTCCGTTCCACGAACCCGGAAGCTATCAATACCAAAGTACAGAACATTTTCAGCCTCAGAAGGCATGAGGAAGCTTGCATTATGGTCTGCAAAATGTTGGCAAAGAACTTGACGACACGGTAGAAACCAGAAGAAATGCGTGATAAATGGATTAAAGAAATTTAAATTTGTTCAAATACAATAAGGTTTTAATTTAATCTGACTGAAATAAAATTGCTTCCAATTTTTTTTTGTCAAATTAAGAACAAAAATAATTTCTTTATCTGTGACTTTTGTACTGTAGTTTGGCATTCCATTCAATTATTTTTGAAAGTTACTAATAGCTGCTTCAACCTAAAAGTAATTTAGTGTTAATTAATTAGGAGATGATTTATTAAGCAAGATATTAGGAAATCTCTATGGTAACCATACTAATGAGCTCATTATCTCGTGGTTTCCTCGTGTCTATTCAAGACTTCATATTTCCTTGAAGTATTTTTAATCACGGTGCTTTTTTTCTATTAGGCTTACTACAGTTTACTCTAAATAAAGCTTGATTCTGAGCTTGAAGATTCAAGATGACTTTACAATAGTTGCTGGCTTTAACGAACAGCCTAAGTGACAGGCCATGTCAGAGAACAAGTAACGACTTTATAACTGCTCAAGGTTCTTCTGCCAGCCTTGAATCAACTTTACGATTCGAAATCAAAGCCACTGCCTCAAGATTCATCCTTAGCCTAATCTTTCAAATCTCAGGATTTCTTCATTAGGTTCTTGAACTCTCTTTTTCACTATCAAATATCTTTGAGACAAAAAAAATGGCAAATTAAAACAATACCACCAATCTTTGCTTACAAATTTCCGTCAATGGGCCACTAGCCAAACCTAAATCCTCCAGACTTAACTGTTAAATTAGATATTGAATAAAAAATAAAATAAGCTAATACTATAGAGCATGCACCATCTAAACTAATGTCTCCAGAAAATTCCAAAATTCTCTTAAAGGAAGGAAAATACCAATACAAATACCAATCAACAGAAAAAAAAAGTTTCTGGATGAAAAGTTTGTAGCCTAAGTTGAATTTCAATAGTTGTTTTTTGTACTATTTGAGAATTTTTTTTTTCAATTATGCATGCATGATATGAGATATATTACTTCTATACATTTTAACAAAAACCTGTACTCTACAACCCATGAAGGCTCTTGGATTCAATACCTGGATAGATGCTGTTCTAGAACAACGGTCGTTCCTGAAGTGATTTGTCTGGAATGACGCTTGACCACTTTGTTCCTCAATTAAAGGTTCCCACTTTATAGACGTAGGGTAAGCCCGAGGAGGGTCTCCTGATCCCACAGGCTCCACCCATGGCTGTTAACAGATCAAATAATTTATCTGACATAGCCGATTCGAACCCGGAACCTTCAGCACAGCAACTCGGGACTCTACCTAAGGACTCGCTATCCCGCCCCCTTTTTTAAGTCATCATCCAACCTTTACTCATTAATTATATTAGTAATGCAGATAGATAGTTTGGTTTAGTTCTCTTCATTTATGTTTTCCTTGCAGGAGCTTCGATAGACGTATCTACAAACGAAGTCTCTGCTACGACTTCGCTCTCGGAGGACGAGAGAACAACCATCCTCTTCTCCAACTTCTATTCTGCTTCGACACCTCCTCAGACCACGACAGACGTCCCGGAACCAGAACAGAGCTTCTACGACCTGGAGAGGCAGAGGACGCTGGAAGAACACCCTTGCAGGAGGAACTGCAGCAGCGGAGGGCCAATGGATTGCATCTATAAGCTTGAAGTGAGCTTGTATTACAGCTTGAGCAAGGCTTGCTTCGACTGCCCTTACAACATCAGCGATTGCTACCGGGAGGACTGCGTCACAGCTGACGGGGTGGAGAGGCCTATCATTGTGGCCAACAAGAAGTTACCTGGACCCATGATCGAGGTAACCTACTTGAATAGTATTATTGTAGAACGACTATGGCAAGTAAAGAGAACATTAAGCAGGACTTTGTTACTATCAATTGAAAACCAACTACTAACTATCCTAATAACCATGTATAATTATAACCAACTACAAGACTATCCTTTAATCTATTTGGACGTATGGACTTGAATTTTTTTTTTTTTTTAAAGTATGGACTTGAACTGTGGTGGATCACAAAACCTTTAATCCTTTCAATCTAGAGCCCTCAGAACCATAGTTAACGCTCCCTAAAGCATTTCCTGTAAAACCCTACCCAAGGACCTTCATACCCCTTCGTACTTGGCCTCATCAACCAAATTTCCTAGGCCAAAACGACAAAAAACTGCTTGCCGTTTCAGGATACTTCAACACTTACTAGAAAAACGCTCTAAAATAAATTACAAAAGGCTCATATACATGACTATTTTAAGACCTATTCGGACTTACGGAGTAGATCTCTGAGGATCCACTAATCCGAATTCCTCTTGTATCCAAACCCTACCACAATCCTTCGCAAAATCCTCAATCTTCCTTACTTTGTTACTTCATTAACATCATCCATAATGAGCTTAATGTCCCATTTCTTACTGATTTGGCCACTTGTCTTTAGCTTCTATTGCCGGTAATCCACCGAGCCGTCTGAAAAGAAGATGGCCTCGTGACTTTCTACCTTAAATCTCTCATTTGATTACTACCAGCGGCTAGTAGGCTGTACTTGTATTTACTTACTTGCCATTATTGTTTAACACCTCTTTAGTACTCAGTAACATTTATTCTATAAGTATAATTGCATAATAACCTTAGGCTTCTCCTTCCAGGTGTGCCTAGGCGATCGAGTCGAGATCGAGGTGGTGAACCACCTGATGACAGACACTACTTCCATCCATTGGCATGGCCTCCACCAGCGACAGTCACCCTACATGGACGGAGTGCCTTATGTCAGCCAGTGTCCTGTCCTGCCGAAGTCCACCTTCGTCTATAGGTAAGTCTTATTGTATATTATAATATTGTTTTGTGGGGTTGGAGAGCTCAAAGGTAGGTTGCTCGAATTCCCGGGTTTGAGGCTGGCTGTAGCTGGTAAATTATTTATCCGTGAATCGATCATGTGAGACCTGAGAACCTTCTAGATATAACGATTTTATAACCTAGATAATCTTAACACAGGTCATTAGAAAGTAACCACATTGAGCTAACCAATTACTCCTAAAAAAATAAAATACTGTACCAATACAATATATGAAGAGTTCAGTATAAGACAAGGACCGTACTATTTTAATACCAACAGTTTCACAAGGAAGTGATTAAAATCATATGAAAGTAAGGTTATTCTCAATTAAAAGTACTCGCTTAGTAGAGGCTGGGTGGGCCCAAGGAGGTTTTCCAGGCTCTACAGGAACGATTCAGTGCTTTTACCAGAATAAATAATTTATCAACCAAAGCAGGTCTTTTCCTCGAGACAAAGGAATCAATAATCCTGCACATAACGTACCGAGCAAACTCTGGTATTTAAAAACTGTTGTCATGTCTCTTCAAGACCTTATATGCCTTAGAAATATTTACCTTTTCCTAACTCTTCTCGTGTTAACTTATGAATTTAATATCCATAGCTCATTTCCGTTCAGTAAAAAACTATAAAAGGTTAAATTTGAAGTTGAAAAAAAAAGGATTGGATAAAAATGAAAAACTGGTACATGATTGTTCAATAAAAACTATATTACACCTCTTATATGCGGGGGGGACAACTGTACCGCTACAACCCATAAGGATTTTGGGTTCAGTACATAGTAGAAGGCTGTACTTCTCTAGGACAACAGTTGGGCAGGGAGATGATTTTTTCTAAGATCGCGCTTATTTTCCCATCAATTAAAAGTAGCCAAATTGTAGAGATTGATTGAGCCCCAGTAGGGTCTGTACAGTCGGAGCAGGAATTCAACCCGGAATCCTCAGTATTCCAACTCAGCGCTCTACTCACTGCTATTTTGGCCTTGCATGGATTACTTTTTTTTTTACATATACAATACAAAACATTAATTGCATATTATTCGTGGATATTTTTCACGCAATTTCGCATTTTCTTCTTTTTCCTCCACACATTTATACACACACCTACACTCAAATGCTAGCGACTTTGATTTTCACGCGTTAATAAACTTTTATTAGTTAAATGAGTCTTAAAATATAGTTTTTTAAGTGATTCGTTTTATTTTATTTTTTAATTTATAACTTTGTTTCAGGTATTACGCTGCGAATACTGGTACCCACTTCTGGCATTCTCATTCAGGTAAATTTTATTTTATTTAAAAATCATAAAAACAATTTTATCGTTTTTATTTTAGTTTTTTGTATTAAGATTTATTATAATTGCAAATTTAATTAAATAGTACTTGCTAATTTAGCAATAAATGATGCGATTAATTTGAATTAGGTCCATTTCTAGAATTTATATTTAAATGTCATGTTGTATTCACATCTATAAACATATATTTATTTTTATTCCAAAACTTCTATTTTAATACTAACCCCCATTTCACAAATATATATATATATATATATACTAGCTTTTGCCCATGCCTTCGCTCGCGTGGAATTTTGTCCGCTACATAAAGTTTCGTGACAGATCATTTTAAATAAATAATTTTTTTTTTTTAAATATAAGTTTATCGTACATCCAAAGTTTCAGATGTCTAACTTCAAAACTAACGGATTCCACACAATCTTTGAACCCTTTATTAAGGCGGAAACCCTTGGGAATGGAATTGTCCAAATTCCTTTCTTAGTGCTCATTTAAGCTATTCAAAAAACCTATCTGCGAATTTCAAGATACTAAGTTCAGTGGTTTCTGCTGTGCGTTGACCGCTGGGTGTGTAAGTCAATCAGGTTACAGTTTTATATAAACTTCGCCTGTGTGGCGTGTTGATAAAAGGTAGCCTATGTCCTTCCTCAGGCTTGAGATTATCCATATCAAATTTCATCCCAGACGGATCAGCACAGCCGTGAAACATACATTGATACTGATTAACAAACGGGACGGACAGAAGTTTACTGTTATTCGTGTCAGTGAAGGATTAGTATGTAATGTTGTTGAATATATTGAAAAGGATTACTTAGTATAACGGTTTCACTTGTCGTACGGCAGCAGCGAGAAGTGAACTTTTTTCTTTTTCTTAGCCCCTTTGGGTTTGAAGGTTGCTAAGTAGGATTAGGTTAGGAAGGAGAGGATCTCTTGTACTGAGCGATGTACATTTTGATAAGGATGAGAAAATGGAAGGTTCTAATTTATTTATTTATGTATTAACTTTATATTTATATTCAGATGTGAACTTTTTTTTTATTTACAAATAAATACCTGCAAATGCTAGCGAAAGCCTTTTGTTACCTTTCCGTATATTTGTAACCTTACTTTTGTCTCGATGTCTTAATTAACATTTCTCCCAATTTAAGAGAATTTTTTTACCCCCACCCCGGGCCATTTTCTTCCATTTAGGTACTTAACCTAGTTAACGTTTTACTAGAAGTGCCCCGATATTGTAATAGAAATTGAAGTTCAGTTTAGTTGTTATTATGAAACCTCTTAGCGGGCCTTTTAGAATATGAATAGCAACCACTTAGTAACGTTTTTAGATTTTGCAAATGAGGTGTTTTTTTATTTCAAGTTTGTGTCATAGATTTTAAAAAAATATTAATTGTTTAATATAAAATGCCGTTAACTTATCTCATTGCGTTCTCTCAATTGAAATATCAGTCCTAAAATAGAAATATTGAAATAACACACATATTGTTTTATTTTTTAATCGGCGTATTCCATTTTTTCCACTTTATAACTCTTAATTTAACTGATCGAAATACAAAAAACTAAACCAAAAGTAGTTCGTAGATCTGTTGCTAGGCAACACCGATGGAATATTACATGTAACGATTTTTTACTGGGCGATGTACGACTGTGATAAAATGATTTTGAAATTGTACCTAGATCTATCAGAATCCATAGATGAATCAGCCTCCATGATAATTGCACTCGGTGAACAATACCCTCCGAAAGATGTTATCACCTTGCGAAAGAGGACAGGAACTTGCGCCGGTTGGTCGGTCATCGAGGTCTTTGCTTGTCCATGAGAAGAGCTACCTCTACGTCCTGGTTAGGATGCGTGTTGTTGTTGGAGGTTATAAATAGTGTTATGAAATCGTTCATTATAAGGTTATTTCCTTATCGACAGCTTATCAAAGCTGCGTGTCAGTCTATAGAGTTCAAACAGTGAAGATCTCCATAAAGGATTAACTGAACTCGCCGGTTCCTGCTCGTCAGGCAGTATCTTATCATTACAACGTTTTTCATTTATTTCCTTTTACTTACAAACGTGTATATATATATATATATATATATATATATATATATATATATATATATATATATTCTTATATTTAATTTTTTTTATTATTAATTAATGGCAGATAATGATTTTATTACGTTGGAACCCAAACCACCTGGCCCACCTTTTGATTTTAAACTCTCGAAGGGAAGATTCTCCAAAAAGTTTTTAGTGATGTCTATTGCTAAAAACGATGATATAAACGCATTATATCATTAATGCATATGATATAACTCTTCGATTGACTAAAATGCTAAAATAACCAAATCATTAAAACAAAAACATACTTAATGAACTTAAAATTTCCATTATTTATTTTTATAATATTTATATGAGGGAGACTGGTAAAGACTAAATTTTAAAAAAATTGTATTGGATAGTAATCAGTACAATCTGCCACCCCTTATGAGCAATAAGTATTAGTGATCTATGAATACGCAAACTGTATACATTACTGTAAAGGAGATAGTTGGGGGGTGCAGTCAATAAGAACACTGAATAAGTAATAAACTTATAATTATGTGCCGACGTTTCGACATACAGTGTAGGTCATCTTCAGGGCTAAGAGAGAGAAACAAACAGAACATAAAATATAAAAATGTACAGTAACAATAATATGGTGACAAGTAATGTAGAAAATTAAAATAGTGGCAGATATGAAGATGGAAGATAATGGATATTAAAAAAGTGACAGAATAAAATTAAGATATAGACAGATTTAAAAAAATAATGATAATGAAAAGAAATTAAAATAGTGACAGATATAATAAAGTAAGACAGATTTAATAAAATCAAAGAGAATGAGCAGAAATGATAAATTATAAATAACGCATATAAAATACAATACAGAAAATAAATGTACAGAAAGGATAGTAAAGTAAAATTAATATAAAGGAAAATCAAAAAGGAGGAGATAAACAAAAGAAACAAAATGAGAATATTTACATATACAAAAAAAGGTTGGAACATGAAGAATAAAGAAAAACTAGTAAAATAAAGATATAAAATGTAAGATAACGGACTTAAGGATGTTACATGTTACAGAAAAGTATGGAACTGTATGTACAATAACTAATGTGAATAATAGAAATACTATTGTACAGTAACAATAGTGTACAATGACTGTTTGAAAAATAGTAGATAGGATTAATGAATTTGAAAAATTAAAATTAGTGAAATACTATTGTACAGTAACAATAGTGTACAATGACTGTTTGAAAAATAGTAGATAGGATTAATGAATTTGAAAAATTAAAATTAGTGAAATACTATTGTACAGTAACAATAGTGTACAATGACTGTTTGAAAAAAGGTAGATAGGATTAATGAATTTGAAAAATTAAAATTAGTGCTTAAAAATATGAACTCTTGATTACCAACATGTAATGTATACATTACTATTATAATTAAATATGTATTGCTTTAATTTTAGTGATATTAAATTAATTCCGATGAGTTGTAATTATTTATTCATTGAAATATTTGTTTATTATAAATATGATAAAATAAGTATTTTCATTTTAAAAGTGGATTAGATATCACTAAAATATAGAACAACGAAGTGCTGCGATCTTCAGCAAAGCCTTTATTATGTTCTTATGCTTTTTCACTCCGAACAATCCATCGGTTCCACTCCATTTGGAGTGATTGTCTATGATTATCCAAGCATTATTTGTTAAAGCAAACTGGACGAGTTACTATTAGATTTTATAATAGCAGAAGTCGAGATTCATTTCGTGGGTCTGCCACATGATACATTTTAATACACCTAGGCCGGCTAAGTACCAGCGCCTGGGCAGGTCTATCTAAGAGGTTGCTGAGATAGACCCCTTAACTAATTCAGCTGTGTAGATAAACGAAAGACTACAGACACACTAAAGACCACTAACCTCAACCACTTCTACAGGCAGCCAGAGAGGCGATGGTCTGTTCGGTGCCCTCATCGTCAGGTCGCAGGACGACCCCCAAGCTTCTCTGTACGACGAAGACCTCTCGGAACACGTCATCTTCGCCACCGATTGGTCGCACAGCCTCATCAATGAGGTGTTCAGCGGCCATCATCATGCCAGGGTGGACAACAAACCTCCTACCCTGATGGTCAACGGGAGAGGGTTATATGGAGCACCGCCTGCGTCCTTCACCGTCCAGCAGGTAATAAACAATTCGTATTATTTAACTCTTTAAACAATCGGTACTTATGTATTAGCCGGTCTGCAGGGACTGTTATTCGCCATTGTTTATAACCTTGGCACTGATAATTCATATACTGATAACACCTACCTTCTTATTCACATCAATGGTAATTGGAATATAAAAATTTAATAATGAAATGTTTATTCCAGACCCCCCAGCCAAGTTCCTCTTCTTATATAAATGTTTTCCCTACACTTTTGACAGCATTTCCATTTCTATCCTTGTCAAAATCCATTTGATGACTTTTTTTACATAATTTCATCTTTGAAATTATTTCAAAAATACTTCTGGAAGAATTTCACAGCTTCTTCTTTAATTTATGTCTCATCAACTACTTGAGCTGGCAAGAAAATATTTGACATTGTGATGGACTAATATTTAATTTCGTTAGTGTTACCTCCTATGAATGATAACCTTCCACTAGCATCTAACATATTGACTAAGCTCAAAAAGATCTCTAGTCATCTTGAATGATAGGAACGAGCGGAAATTGACTACAACAATCATTTTAAATAAATAATAATTTTACAGTTGAATACAAAGCCGTTAGTTAAACATGAATTCAATGGATTTTTTAATTTATAATTTTCACTTCAACATGAATGGGTATTCCTGAAAACAAAATAATTGATATAATTTATTGCTAATACTACATATTTTTAAAGCACACTACACAAGAATATTGAAACTAATAGAAGTCAAACAAAAAGTAAAATGGAAGATATGTATATAATACAATATATAATAAAAATATTTCATTTAAATTCATAATTAATTGCATCAATTCATAATATGGATTAGTGGCGCTAACATTAAAACAGGAATGAACCCAAGATAATTCTATCCTAGTCAAAATCCATTTTAAGATTTTTTGGGCATAATTTCATCTTAGGAAGTATTTCACAGCGTCGTCTTTTAAAGACCGCTATTCCTAAAAAGTTATTTCGTTAATTTTAAATAGTCAATAACAAATAAACAATTATAATTAACAAATCAATATAAATACAAACGAAATGAATAAAGAAGTTTAAATAAACAATAAGCAAAGTTAATAAGGCAAAAAAACATACGGAAAACAATTTAATAACTAACAAACAAAATTAAGAAGCTAAAAATACTAAATACCAATTTAATAACGCTCACAGAAATAACTCAAATGAGACAAGTGTTATGAAGAAATTATAGGAAATAAGATATGATATGATAAAGAGGAAGGTTTCATAGAGACCGGCTAATACACAAGTGTCATTACAACTCTAAATTATCTGTATAACAGCTTATTTAAATTTTTGTCAAATAACATTCATAACATTTATTGAGGTTTATTATTTTTAATGCATATATTGTTATTTTCAGGGCTTGAGGTATCGGTTCAGACTTATCAATTCTGGCGTCCTCAACTGCCCAATTGAGTTGGCCATCGACGGCCACAATATGACAGTCATTAACAGTGATGGATTCGATATCACACCAATCACGGGTGAGTTAATGCATATATCTAGTCTATATTATAAACATATCTGACTAAATGTTTATTCATCGATTCAATAAATTAAAATTCAAGTTTATCATAAATTATGTAGTTCTTAAAGACAATTGAGTACCCAAATAAGTTAAGGGCTGCAGAAAATTATATAAATATCTAATCAGGTACCACAATGTTATTTCTGGCTTATATTAATTTTTTTAAGGGATTTATTGTCACCACTTTTACCTATTTAATTGGATAATGTGGTTATGTCACCTAATAATATAAAACCATACGGTTAGAACAACAGTATTTATATTACAATTTATTATTCCCAATGGCATAATTATTATTATTAACAAAAGGAATAAAACAAAAACATAAGATTAAATTTAATAAAAAACATCAAAATTTAAATATACAATTTACAAGATTAACCAGACAAAAACAATAACAATAACTCTGACACGCATAACTCATTAGCCGAGTGATAAGAAGAGGCTACCTGAGGTAAAGAGTTAGGTTTCGTGGGTACCATCTAAGTCAGAAGTACCAAATTAGGTAATCTCTTTCATTTATTTCACTAACCACTTAAACTTTGACTGAGCTCTAATTTGATACCTATGAATTAGTTCAGATCCTCCACCAGATTGGAATATACTCCGAAAACCTCTATGATCTCCATTCACGTAGATTGAATTATCTTTTTCCTCAGTCAACTCGTTGGTGACTTATGCTGGTGAGAGATGGGACTTTGTCTTAGAGGCGAGCCAACCCATCGCTAACTACTGGATGCGGTTCAAAGGCTTGATGGACTGTGACGAGCGGTTCACTTCAGCTCACACTGCAGCCATCCTTCACTATACCGGAGCTGATCATCTCTTTCCTCCCGGAGAAGTCAGTTACTCTATTGGCAACTTCACTGGAATGGTTTGTACTTAATTATACTATACTACTGCATGAAATAAACTTGTACATTAAAACCTCTGACTAACAGACACCTCTCTCATATGGACAATTTATTAATTTCCTGCCCCGGTAGTATAGTAATCTGTATATTTTCATCACCAAGAAATGAATTGACTCTTTCGGACTGACAATTCCGAATTTCAAAAACCGATAAAATCATATTTACAAATTTATAAATGCATACACACATTGAAATATGTACATGTTTAAATATGGAAATAGTTGACTAGGTATATCTTAGAAGAGCGTGAAATGGTCACGGGGTATAGTCAATAAATTTTACTCTAAATAATTTATTGATATTATATTGGAATATTTCTTTTATTCTCAGCCCTGGTGATGGCCTAAAAGTGAATAATTATAAAAAAGATGTCAGTTTCCACTCAGAGAGAAACTAACACGCAAAAGGTCCTAGTCAATCCTGAATGGATTCTAATAGTAATTTAACTGTTTTCAAAAATGATTTTTCTTTTAAAAATAACAAGGGAAACAGGGTAGCATAGAGTCCATAGTTCTGAATGCTGAAGGTTATCAGTTAAAATCCGTCTGTGGCAGATGAATTATTTAATATGTTAACAGTCACAGATGGACTCGGTGGGATCTACTGACTCTCCTAAGGACCACCCTCCTTCTATAAAGTGGGAACTGTCAATTAGGGGGAAAAGCTGGTGGTTGAGTGTGATCTTAGAGAAATCACCTCTCTGAACAACCATAGACCCCAAAATTGTAGTGATACAATTCTTTTTTATTTTCTTTAAATAACAAAGTTTTTTGGGTCCATACTCAAAGTATGACTTTTAGCTATTAAATTCTTTTTATATCTTGTTATTTCCAATATTTTTTATCATAAATTCAAATGTTAAATATATATATATATATATATATATATATATATATATATATATATATATATATATATATATATATATATATATATATATATATATATATAAATAAAACAATAAAACACTTTTATTGATAATAAACTGGATAATGTACATATCTCAGAAGAAGGCTAGATATAGATGAAAAGATCAATTTAGATTCAGTCTTGTCAGTTTGTGAATTCTCTAAGTTGCATAGTTAGAGAATTTCTATATCCTCTAACAACTGTTATTGTAATAATTAGTATGATTATAATTATTGATTTTTTTTTTTAATTTTTAGAAATTGAATCCATTAAACGAAAAAGGTGATCATCAACAAGCAATAAGTGTCCACAAACTGGAAGCGATGGTCCCTAAAGACAGAACCCTCGAGGAGAAAGTGGACAGAACTGTTGTCCTTTCTTACGACTTCAACCAGATCGACAATCTTCACTTCTACAAACCAGGAGTATATGGTTTCTATCAAGGTATGTTTAAATATTCAATATGTTTTATATTATCTTTGTTATATCTTGTTATTCTATTCAATGTTTCTGATACTTTATTCTAAAATACAATAATAATAAATCTATATTTAATATATCTGTAGCCTCTGGTGAATGAGTGCCTTAAATTTTGTCAAATGAGTTAATTGTTCTGAAGGAACCAAAATCATATCATTCTTGTAGTCTTTGTCTTGAAATAGAGTTATAAGCCAATGGTTCCCAACCAATAGTCCGTGCAGAGTAGATAAAAAAAATTGAGTGCAAACAATATGAGTAACTCGGTTGCTAGTAACTACTAGTTGTGCAGCTTAATCCTAGAGTGGATCGAGGCAGCAACTTTGATCCTAATATAAGCTAATAATTAGTGATTAGTATTCCCCCATCCACAACAATCTATTTATTGTATATTTAAAGTTAGTTAGTGGGCCTCGAAGTTTTCGCTTCAAAATTGGTGGTCTGCACAACAAAAAAGATTGGAAACACTGCTATAAGTGTTGACTCCATTTCAAGCGAAGGGCCTTAGCAGCTTATGTAGAATGAAAATGATTGTACTTCCCAAAGTAAAGAGAACTCATGCTGGACAAAATTCAACTTAACAACTTATTCACTGGGACTGCAGATATAAAAATGAAAAATGTCTACTAATTAATTAGACCTTATTATTTTTAGTATTTTATTTTTTCTATATAAGTTTTATTTTTCTACAATATATTGACAACATGTATATATTTATTATTTTTTAAAGATTTCCTTACAATTAATTATTTACATATTCTTTGTAATACCTATGTTTTACAATATTGTAAGATGTTATTAACTCGTCGTAGATACAATTTTTTTATATAAATAAACTATTCCATTCTCAAACCATCATTAATAATTCATTTTTCTTGTTTTAGTCGCTCACCCAGCAGAGAGGGTACTGACACCGCAAATCAATCATGTTTCCTTGGCGCTACCATCATTCCCACTTCTATCTCAGTATTCGGATCTCGAACCCGGGATGTTATGCAGTAATCAAAATTTGACCGGCTGTTCGGAGAAGTATTGTGAATGCGTCAACATCATAGAGCTGAATCTAGGAGAAGTTGTCGAACTGTTCCTTATTGATAAAGGTATTCATTCATGAATATAGATTCTTAAGTATCAAGTATGTCGATGAAGCATGATGATTTAAAAATTTAACTATTTAGTTAAAGAATGATTATTTTGTATTGTCATTCAAAATCCAAAATTGTGTATCTGAAATTTTGTGGAAGAAATGATGCAACCTAATTTCTTAATTAATGTTTTAAATTAATTTTTGTTTTGTTTTTCAAGCTCTTTTTACTAATATCATAATAATTATTTTTTCTATTATCAATTGTAGGTGTGGCATACAACGCTAACCATCCATTTCACCTGCATGGACATGCATTCAGAGTAGTCGCTATGGATAGAATCGGAAATACTACGACTCCTGAAGAAGTTATGGCCCTTGATGCACGTGGAGCCATCAAGAGAAACCTCGTGAATCCTCCTATGAAGGATACTGTGACAGTACCAGATGGAGGCTATACAATTATTAGATTCATAGCTGATAATCCAGGTAATTATATGATTATATGATTATTTTAACCCTTATAGTTACAGGGAATGGTAAAAATGATTTATTATTAACATGAAGTTAAAGAATGGAGGAATCTCTATCAAAACCTGAAATATAAAATTCTAATTGATATCAGAATTAATTATAAAATTAAAATTCTATTGATTTGGATATGGTTGTTTGATGTAAAGGGATCACTTGATGTGCAGTGGTTGGCATAACAACCTATGTCCAAGATTGCGGGTTCATAACCTGGCAGATGGTCTTAAGGTTTTTTAAAGGGAGTATAAAAAATTCTTAGGTAAGTCTTCCTTCAGAGGGAAGGTAAAGTGACCCTCCTCAGCTAGTCCGATGTCAGGTACTCATTAAAGAACCTTATTCTAATTATACCTGGATAGGCAAAATTTAGGTCTCCCGATGTAACATTGTCTGATTAGCCATAGCAGCATAAAGTGAGATTAAATGAGTTATTAGATAAAATTTAATTTAATTGTATGACAAAATTGGTTCTTGGTGAAGCCAATGAAGAATTTAACAGATTGACATGAACAACTTATTTTTTATTGTGTAAAAATGTTTTGGCCTAACTCTTAGGCCATCATTAGAAAAAAAAAATTACAACAATGTCAATCATGGCCGTATCAGTGACAGTAATAAAATATATCAACAAACATAAATTAATGTATAAAGTAAATAAATAAGTACAAACATAAAGTACAATAAAATAATGAAACAAAAAAAATGTTCTGATAGCAAGTAATTGATGAAAATTAAATAATAAAATATCACAATTGTTAAATTAATTCAACTATTTAATTTATTGTTTTGTTTTATGTGAAATCGAACTCTTCATAAAAGTAAAATTATACATCAAAAAATTTTTAAGTTTTATATCTGTGCCCAGGAGGTAAAGGACGACATTTATAAAAAATAGGTAGTTTTTTAGGTAAATAGTCATAAATAAAAATCAATCCTTCCTATTACTTATGAATGTCAATAACAATGTGAAAAATTTTCCTTAAGCTGTTTCTATAAGTGACAAAGAAGCAAATACAAAAATGTGACATGGTGTCCTACATGTTACCTAATGGCTACAGATATCAACACTTTAATTTTTCCCTTTCCAAGAGAAATTATAAATCAATATTTTCAATTATAAAATTGCTTTGTCTTAATGAGATGCCCTTATCATAGATGTTTGTAATGATTTTTCAAAATTCGATATATCGACTTCTGATGGAATATTCTTTTGTTCACATTTGACTTGCTTAGGCTTGGTAATGGTGCGAATGTATCTTAAAATAAAATAAGACATATAATGATAACAGATATATGTCCATATTGTTAATAAGTCATTATCTCTTTTTTCAGGTTATTGGTTGCTCCATTGCCATTTAGATTTTCATATGGAACTTGGAATGGCCGTCGTATTCAAAGTTGGATCATTTTCCGACTTTCCACCGGTTCCAAAAAATTTCCCAAAATGTGGTAACTACATTTCGCCTCCTCTTACTTCGAAAAAAACATCAGAAGCTGAGAACGAGCTCGAGTGGAAGTACAACTCCACGGAGACACAGAGCATATTCACAGTCAGCAGTTGGTGGCCTAAGAGTGAATCATCCGGATCGACAAATGTTGTTCTTTCTGGAAGTCTCTTATGTTTTAGTATATTGCTGCTGTTCTGTCATCATTAATGAATGATGCAATATTTAAAAATTGTTCCAAAATTAAGGACATTTAGTTTTCTTAAAGCACTGGCTTGACGCATGAAGCGTAGTGCTATATTACTTTTATAATGCTTAGACTAAACCAAAAAGTATTTGTTACAGCGAATATAGTTAATTACATGAGTGATTTTCTTAGCCAATGATAGTCTTATCAGCCTCAAGTATGATAATGAAACGAGCATGTGTGTTATTATGTAAATAATAATATATTTAATGTTAAGAACTATTAAGCCGTAAATCCTGAATTATTGTATAGCACTCGATAACTTTACGGACTTTAAAAGTGATTTTGACATAGCATCAATTTTAGTTTAATTATCTGAAATGGTTTTCTTATTATGAAAATTAGGAGCATAATAAAACATAATATAATTTTATCTAAATTATAATTTGTTTTTTTGAACAATTTTAATCAATAAGAATGATTCATGTGAACATCATTCATTTTTAAATCGACATTCAAATTTGTTATTTAAGAAATTTTTTTATAAAGTTGAACTTAAGTAGTTTAAAAAGATATTTTTATAAAAAAAATACTAAATTATTTTTTATCTTTACTAAACGAAAAATTATTTTATAAGTATGACCCAATTATGGTGACGAATTTTATTTAGACATTGTTAATAATAAGAATATACTTATTCTGTGATTTAAAAGATTACCAAAGTTTTTAGATATTAAGACTTTTAGTATGTGAATATGATTTTAAAATTTATTAATATAACTTAATTTAGAAATATCTGACTAAAATAAAATTTAAAAATTAATAATGAGCTTATAATTACTTAATCTATATTTTAATTTTAAAACAAAATAAGTTATTTATTGAATCAAATTTATTTATATCTGTATTTGTTCTATAAATAAGTTTAGGTTATTTTTATATCCTTAGTGAAATATTAGATATTTAAGAAAATGTAATAATATAATATATTTTAATAAACTTTATACTGTCCATATTTGTTTTATAAGCATGTATTATATTTATTTTAATTTATAATGAGAATTTCTGTGATATACCTAACAAATTCAAACAATGAAATCACTGTACAAATCTATATAGTCCATTGGTCAATTTATATGGAAATAAATTTGTCAATAATTATGAACTCATATTATTTCCCTTTTTTGTGTAATTTGCATGTAGTGGTTACAGAGAAACTTTTCCTAATGGATACTGACTGCCTGATTTGGTACTTATGTATTAGCCAGGGTGAAGAGACTGTTATCCGCCTTCGTTTAAAACCTGAATGCTGATTATTCAGATACTGATAGCAGCTACCTTCTTATTCATATTAATGGAAATTTATATTATATATAGATAGTAATAATAAAATGCGGTACTTGTCCATTAGAGGGGCCCCACTGATAAGCTTACTGAACCTTACATATGGATGCTAGCGCCGCTGTTTAGGAGTTTAGATGTAATCATGATTATCACAAACATATAGCATGTGAAAATGATGTTATATCCTTCAAATAACTAATAATAACACGATAACATAATAGTAATAACAATAAAAAGACCGTTTTATTATTAATAATAATAAGAAGAAGAAGAAGTATTAACAACAACACAATTTAATAGTAATGAAAATAGAAGGAACGAACGGGATAGTAGGAATCAGCATAAATTACAATAACAAAATATAGAATTAATAACATAATAATACAGTAGTAAATTAAAAAAAGGAACATAATCATAGTGAACATAAAAATACAATAATAATTTTTAAACAAGGCAATAGTAATTTTAAAAAAACAGAAACATAGTGATATTTAACAAAATAATGCAATAGCAATTTAGATATCTACAACAGACCAATTGACGGATATAATATTTAATATTTCATTAAATAGGTCCTTTATCCGTAATTTCTTTGCACCAGAAATAAATTAAGAGAATAATATTAAGAAATGGCAGTCCTTGTTGAATCAAACCAGGTTCTAAATTGACAACTCCAAATCATTTTATTTCTATACAATTTCATATTGTGGCCCTGCTGACAACGCTTCTTTCGAGGCAAATCCCTTTTTCTTGAAAAAATTCAACTGCTTCGATCTCAGTTTTAGGAAGATCCCACATTTGCATCATATTTAAGAACTAGTAATAAAAAAAAACCCCGTAGTGTTACCAGTAGTGGGGTCCCTTTATTAGACAAGTACCTAAAATGCTGATTCCAGACCCCCCCAGCCAAGTTCCTCTTCTTATATAAATGTTTTCCCTACACTTTCGATGAGTACATCTCCATTTCTAACCTTGTCAAAATCCATTTGATGACCTTTTCACATAATTTCATCTTTAGAATAATTCTGAATTTCTGGAAGTATTTCACAGCTTCTTCTTTTTTTTTTCAAGGCATTTCTAAACTCATGGTGGAAACAATCTGGTTGCCCTTTTATTCATCAACCACATCATTTATGTCTCAACTATTTCAGCTGTTTGGATCAATTTACAGATGAACATAACCTTCATGCTGGTATTTATTTTTTTATACCAGTAACTGCTTAATAGCTAAACTATTCTTACAATTTCCTGTCGACAGTGCCAAGAAAATATTTATTTGGCTTTGTGATCGACCAATATTAAATTTTGTTTGTGTTCTGTAATGCAGATCTCTTGTTACTTCTCGAAAGATTGTAACAATCATTTTTAATAAATAACAATTTTACAGTTGAATACAAAGCAGGTAGTTAACACTTAATTCAATAGATTTTTTTAATTTATATTTAATTCTAACTTCAGCAGGAATAACAAAATTTGTATTCTTTGGAAACAAAAAACGTTTGATTTATTTTATTTTTATATTATATAATTTTTTTAATATTTTATTTGAAAAGAACACAGAGATGTAGGATCAAGTAAAAAGAGGGGATATGGCTGGCCGTGAAGCGAACCAGGATGGCTGAAATGGTTGAGGCATCACCACGGAGAGGTGAAAGTCCCGGTCCTGGCCATATCTTTTCTTTTCAAATAAAATGTTTAATATTTTGCTATATGTGATCCTATCTGGAACTTTAGGAGTAGCTAGATAAATAGGGTAGAGGGCATACAACAGGTAGTGTCCCTTAGGGTTTATTACCTTTACTCTTTAAGGCACTAAGAGCGGCAGTTGTTCGGAAGGAGCGGTCAACTCAAGATGTAAGGAACCGGATGAAGCAATGGTCGAGAAACAGCCATATAGTGTCCCCCTTTCTTTGTAAGTAGTTTTATAAGTTATCTTGTAACCATAATCAGCACAAATAAATATAATGTTATTTAATGAAATTATAAAGAATCTTTATTTGATAAACAACTCCTGGTCGGCAAACATCAACTTTTGGAGAAGAGAGGGATACGTCTCTTATCAGTAGGGACTGCAAGGCTGCATTGGATGGAGGCTCCTCGACGCTAGCAATGGCATAAGAGGGAGTCAAAGAAGAAGAAGGAGAAGTATAACGATCTCAGGGTGGCATCCCATCTCAGTATTTAAATATATTCAGATCAAAGGATCTGACTTTTCCTTGAGACCATAGCTAGGGCAGTGAAGCCAATATTGCAATCCAAATAGGAATTAGGTTTTAAAGCACACTATACAAGAATATTAAAACTAATAGTCAAATAAAAATTAAAATGGAAAATATAATACAAAATATAATTTATTGTACACAAAAAAAAACATTTCATTTAAATTCATAATTAATTGCATTAATTCTTAATATGGATTAGTTGTGCTAACATTAAAACAAGAATGAACACAAAAATTGTAGTTTATGTTTACAAGAATAAAAACCGATGTATAAAATTCAATCACTATAATTAAATAGTCTCTCTAATCATTCAGGCATCAGTTTTGCAGGTTGTCGCCTAGAGTTAAGTCACAAGTTTTAACTTTTCATTTATTTCCTAATTAACATTCTTGAAGATAAAAATAAGCTTGAGTTTTGTGGTATGGAAAAGAGTATATATTTCTGTTAATCATTTCATCAAGATGAATGAACGTTTCTATACTCCGAAATGTTAGTTGAATTTCTTGATGAGATGGTTACCGAAATATACTCATTTCCCATAATTTCACACTTTTTTTTCTAACTAAAACTCACAGTTATTTTATATTAAAAGGGAAACGAATGAAAAGTTAAAACTTGTTGAGACTCAACTCGAAGCGACAATTTGCGGGTCTGATGCAATTAGTTTTATGTTTGATTAAAATATTAAAATATCATGTTTATTGAGATATAAGTAGGAAGTCTTAAAGTAAGCTGTCAAGGCCGTGTTGGAAAATGGTAGTTTCTATGGTTACCTCAACTGGTTATGCATTTTGTATGGAGAGATCATGAAGTAGTAATTGCTTCAATATCATTAAGTAATACGAAACAGGAAGTGAAAGAAATCTCACGCCCGCCTTCACTCAACTAGCTTAACATATAATTGTATACAAAATAAAGTGAAAAATTACGATCAAATCAAAATTGAAATTCTGTATTAACTAGGTTTTAAATAATTACATTAAATATAAATGGAATTGTTACTAAAATGAAATATATTTTGGATAATGAATATCCTAAAATTTTAAGATTTAAAGAAAATTATCCCATTTTTAAAAAAGTACAAATAAATAAATTAATGAATTGTTGTGTTATAATACTTATCTAAGTTCGTTTTGGATCTTAAAGTTAAAATATGTAATAAAGTAAAATAAGAGAAGTACATTAGCAAAGAAAGAAAACATTAGACTGTTTTTTGTTTTGTTATTTATTTCCTGTAAAGTTGAGAGAATCGAACAAGACATGAATATGAAGGAGTATAATCCATTCTTGTTTTATTATTATTAGTCTCGTAAATAAATAATTGAAATAAAAACCAGATCCAAAAAATTAAAATAAATGGAAGATCAGTTTCTACAGCACATATTATTTAAAATTTATATAGACCGATTGTTTCATTAATCTATGAATTTCTATATACACAATTCTTCCATAGTATCATATCGTCGCTGTCAAAACGATACCGTCTACCTAAAACTTTTGGTGAAAATGAGTTAGTAACGGTTATGCATTCTACAGGTTGAATTATACACTATGAAAAACAGTTTTCAAGGTTGAACGCAAGGCAGTGCTGTAATTAGTAATTGAATGATAACCGATATACATAAGATAGCATAACACATGGCGCGGTTCTTTCTCTCTCCTGTAAAATTTCTCAAAGTGTAGATAGGCGGTATTGTTTTGACGACGATATATGGGATATCTAACACATAATAAATCACAAATATTACAATTCTTTAAAAAATCAGCTGATAAATGTCATATATACTAAGAGGACAAAAATGTGACTCCTCTTTTGTGATATCAGAAATAAACTCAAGAATAATGAATGTAAAACAAATCTAAAAAAAGAGATGTTCAGCTTTATCCAGAATCCAGTGGTGATGTTTATAGGTTGTGATGGATAAAGATTTACACATGATGCATAGAATACAAGTCATAGCAAATGCAAAACATGGAAATAGCATCTATTAATCATTAAAATACATGGGAATATTTCATGGAGAATAGATAGTCTGGGTGACGGTCAAAGAAAATTAACGAGTTGTTTTACTTAGCCCTGATAAAGACCAGCAATGAGAGTCAAAATTCATTAAATAGTTCCTTTTTTTTTTACTATTTCAGAATTTTGACTGCCAACTAGATCACAGCAATATTATTCGTAAATTATAAATAAGAATTAATAACAACATTCACTTTTTGTTTCCCTCTTAATGCACATTTGAATACTTATTACAAACACATATTAATTAATTTTTTTTTCTTTATAGAAAATATCCTACACCTTATTATTATTATTAATGGAAAATATTGAATATTATGCTAGTTTCTATTTGCAAGAGGGGAAATAATTTTTAAAAAGATATTCACATATAATTCAATCTCCTACAACAAATTCTAACTTGAGCTATTTACAATGTGAATTTTATACTTTTTACAAACATATATACAAAAATTATAACATGCAGAAAGACCAATTACTAATAATGATTTCTTCTTAACTATATATATTACATGAATATAAATCCACCAATAATAGGATATTTTTTCTAACATATATATTTTGATTTTTTTTTATCTAAGTATGTTTCAAAATAATTTATATCACCATTGATCTAAAAAAAAAATGAAATCTAAATTTTACATTAATATGTAATGCACCATAATGAATAATTATTCATTTTTATTTACTATTAGAAGTTTTCAATTTTAATACCTCTTAAAAGAGGATAATATTTACAATTAATTACAGATTAATAATATGTAAATAAGAAATATACAATCAAGGCACATGGTCGTAAAACATGGTAATAAAATTTTCAACTGACTTTACAGTAACACTGGATTCCCTAATGCAGATTGAAATAATATATCTGCAGCCTCAGTGAAACAGTGGTTAAGCCGAATTTTGTCCAAAATTAGTAAATTCAACTGAGGGAAGCGGAATCGAGCCAATCTCATGTTTTTTTGTTTGAAATGGAGTTATAATATAAGCAATAACTCTATTTAAAGCCAATACCTGATTTATCCACTTATGCAATAAGAAAATAACACAATTCTGCTTCCCTCAGTAAAATTAACTCATTTTGGACAAAATTTGACTTAACCATTCATTAACCGAGGCTGAAAATATATACATATACATTTAAATATTTATTATAATATTGGTATAAAGTTATGGAAAGTTACTTGAAATTAAAAGTTAATCACAAATGACAAGCATTTTAAAGTTTTTATTTTGATAGTTACCCTGTTTTACGAAAAAGTGTATTAATTTTTTCATACTTTATACATTTAATAATATTTGTTGAATTAAAAACAATTGTTAATTTTAAAATGTGATTATATAACAATAACTCTACCGTAAAAAAAAAAAGTTCAGAAACTTTGACATTTTTATTTATTTTTAATAAGTTATTTTTAACATAAACTAGTTTATTCATTAAAATTGTATACACAGACATATGAAGTAATACTATTTGCATCAGTTTTATTTCATTACAGAAATTATAAAGGGTTTAAATATATCTTCTTAGAGAGGCTATTTATTATTAAAATATTAATAGGGTATTAGTCTATAAACTGTCGGATCAAAAATTTGCATTTTATTTAATTCAAACACAAAACAAAGCTCGCAGCGTAGTAGACTGATACTCAAAACAATTTTTAATAACTTTTCTCATTATATTATTATTAATATTAAATAACATTACTTTTTGTGACTGATCAAACTAGATAGAAAATACTAGAATTTGATAGCTTCAATAGTCACTAAAGTTCTTAAACAGCATATTCTCGATTTTTTATGTAAAATATATATCATTTGATTTATTATACATACATAAATATATACTGCACAAAAATTAATAGGGATTTTGATAATGCTATTTCTGTATAGTATCTACTTTACCTAGTATTTATATTATTATATATTTAATAACTACATTAATATTTAATGTAGTATACTAAATGTCAATGCTTTATATAATAAAAATAATATTAAAATGCTAGGCAAAATAAATACAACAATATAAGTGGTGTCCCTACCCTATTCATTTTCGTGCAGTTTGGATCCTTTTATCAATTAATATTGATTTCAATATCACTTAGAGATTTAAACTCTCTAAACATTGTGGCTATCAACATTATTGCGTAGTTTTTTAAATATCATTTTAACTTGGTCCATGATTCAGAAGTGGTTTTCTGTGTAGTTTTTTTATTTTTTCTGTGTCATGACTGTTATAAAAAAAAGTTGGAGGTATAAACTGTTCAAGTCTTTTTTTAAACTGCAAAATCCACGAGCAGTTTAATAAGTTAAATGCTAATATCACTGAGGGGCCATCATCGGGTGCGGTCCGTTCATCACCTGAGGCGGGTACTGCCCGGCAATCGGTGAGTGCATCATCGACGCAGGGGACTGCATCTGCCCCTGACCCATCATCACGCCGACCGGGGACGATGCCACGACCTTCACAAAATAATAGAAAAACATTATTTATTTATAATAATGGAGAAAGAATATTAATTTATAATAATTAATGTATAAGAATGGAGAAAGAACATTAATTTATTTATAATAATGGAGACAGAATATTAACTAATAATTAGTAATTGTAAATTATTTACAATAATGTATAGTGAATATTAATTAATTTATAATAAAAAAGAATATTAATTAATTAATTTATAATACAGGGGAAAGTATATTAATTAACAATAACAAAGAAAGACTGCTTAATTATTAATTAATAATAATTAAGTTATGAGCGTTAATGAATCCTGTGGGATTTGCAAAGCTTTCTGGAACTCAATCAGTCTTTATATGGCATGTATTCTTAATTGCACATGATATACCCATATAGAAAGAAATTATAAGACAGGAATTTTTAAAACAAAATATTACTTATTATTATTACTTGATTTTCTGAAGGAAGCGTCAAGTTAGCCAATAAGTCCCGGACAGCCGGAAACAAGGAACACTCGGAATGAAGGTTGGTACAGTCTAGGAATCTCTTGAGAAGCATCGACGCAGCAGTGATTGCAGACCCCGACCCCGTATCTCGCTTCTCAGCCAGCTGGGTCATATTGTTGGAGATATCGTATACGAGTGGCAGCACTAGCGACATTGGCTCCATGTAGCCAACTCTCGTAAGCTGAAGCTGGAAGCAAAATTATTGCAAATGAATTAATTTCAACAATAAGAAAACTAAAATCCGAGAGTGTTATAAGAGAAAGAAATAATCTGAAGTTATACTTAATTGAAAAACACAAAAGAACCTTGTATAAAAACTAATAAATACATTGAACAATTACTACAACCATGTGCTCAGATTTTAACACATTAACGCCATGTGCGGCACCGGTGCGCACGACCTGAGTACTCGTTTGGGCCGCGTGTTCACATATCCACAGGCAACCTTAATTTTCCGTGTGTGCACCGGTGATCGCGCGGCTCCAGTAAGTAATTTTAAGTAATTTTTAATTAAGGTTGCCTGTGGATATGTGAACACGCGGCCCAAACGAGTACTCAGGTCGTGCTCACCGGTGCCGCACATGGCGTTAATGTGTTAATAGACAACCTTACTCTCAAATAAACTGCAATACATTTCACAACACTTCCTCTCAACGTATGAAAGGTTCAATCACATACAAATTTACTCATAAAAATTTAAAACCATAGCACGAAACCAAACTATTATGAATGTAACAAAAAACTCTGAATTAAGATTGAGAAAAACACTCAACTCTGACATAGCATATGCCTTGAGCTTACACCACAAACTCAACTGCTAATGCAAATTAATGTTACATACATAACCTTACTCTCAAATACCCTGCCATATATTGCCTCTTATATTACATATCATGACAGAGAGAGTAAAGGAAAAAATAAAATGCAATAAGCCTTACGAAGAAAAGGATCTTCTGCCTGCAGACGATGACCGCAGCCTGGCCAGTGGGGACGATTGGGGCCGCAGCTGGAGGTATTCGTAGGCACCACTGGACGGACCACTTCAGCTGCTGCTGCTGAACCAACACTGGATACTGCAATGAATCACACAGAAGGTTATAATGTGATTTTGAAAACAAAGCTGTAAATTTTTGAGTAAATCTGATGATAATTCAGTAAATTGTTTTTGGCATAGGCTCTATTTTATAAAAATAATTATTATTATTATTAAAATAATAGCCGGTACCCATGAAACCTACCCCCTTATTCTGTATAACCTCTTCTTATCACTCATCTTATTTGAGTGTGAGTTATTGAATAGTTTTCTGATGTTTTTGTCTCGTTAATTTTGTTTATTGACTGTTTAAATTCCCTGTATTGTTTATTAAATTAAGTTTTGTGTTTTATTCTTATTTGATTTATCTGCTGTGTTTTATCTTAGTCCTGGCCAATTGAAAGGTCAATAGTATGGATATGTATCAAATTTTTGGCTCGTTCACTTTCATGTTTAACTTTAGGTACCTGTGACTTAGCCGCTCTCTATGAAACCCAACTCTTCAGTTCATACTACTAGCCTCTTCTTATTACTTGTCTCATTTGAGTATTTGTGTGTACATTATTAAATTGTTTTCTATATTGTTCTTAAGTGTTTTTGTCATATTCCTTTTGTTATTACCTAAATAAAATGAACAGAATATCACTTTGGGAATTGCCGCCTTGAAGCGAAGAAGCAGGGAAATACCTCCAGAAGTTCAGAATAATTCCAAAGACGTAATTATATGAAAAAGGTCATCAAAATGGATTTTGACAAGGTTAGAAATGGAGATGTTTTCATCAAAAGTGTAGGGAAAGCATTTATATCAGAAGAGGAACGTGGCTAGTAGAAGGCTCTAGGATTGGCATTTTATTATTACACTTAGTCTATTTTAATTTCCATTAATATGAATAAGAAGGTAGATGTTATCAGAATTATCAGTGTTCAGGTTATAAATATGGTGGATAACAGTCCCTGCAGACCAGCTAATACAGAAGTACCATGTAAACTTCCAAACAACAATTTAAAATCCCAAAAATAACAGGAAATCTGAAATGTTTTCTTAACTTCAGTTATTTTTATGAATTAAGGCTAATTTACTAACAATTACTTTATGCCTTAATACGAACTTTTGCTCTTCTATATTAATTAAATAATGTTTTTTTTTATTTTGGTTTAAATATTGATCAATGGAATCTAAGGAAATTATATTTCTTTAAAACAAACTGATGAACTATAAATTGATTTAAAGTTATTTATTATGGCACCTACCAGTTCAAATTTCATAATTTGAATGAAATCCTTCAGAACATTTTGAGGAACGTTCAACATTTTTCCAAATCCAGAAAGAGCAGTGTGTTTATACGGAGGAGCTGCAGCCTTTGTCTCGAAAAAAGTTTCTAAAACCTAATAGTGATATAAAAACAAAATTACTAATCATTTCTCTTCGTAAATTAAAAAATAACTGTCCAAATATTAATAATACAATGTTAACGAAAATAATAACATTAATAAATATTACCTGGAGTTCTTCAGGGGACCAAGTGTCTTTATGTTCCGGCAAAGGAGTGATATTGATGTGGAGGCTCTCAAGGTGTTGAGAATTGAGTCCTACACGGCACTGAAGAGTTTCGACTTTGAAATGAACGACTCCAGGTTCGTTTGTAGGGATACTCGTCAACTGCAAAGCAAAAAAGATACATAAAATATATTAGCGTGGCAATTGAACTATAAATAATATTTCAGCAATATATTTGTAAATAATTTCCAATAAAACATTTCATATTTGATTTTCGGAAGAGTAAGTTAAAATTAAAATCTGTATACTATCAAAGCTTTTAGGGCTTTTCCTAACTCAACTCTTTATCTCTCTCTAATTGATAATTCTTGGAACCCATTGACAAAAATGTCTTCTTTTATTGTTTTTTTTAACCTTTATGATTCCTTTGTAATTCCAAAATTATATTTATTTTTTAAGTTATACTCACACATTCATCATTTTGGATAAACCTCTGAAGCTGGCGCCTCATGTAGACGCAACCGAGAAACCTCTCGAGAGGAGCCAGCTCAGGTCCTGGCTGAACTTGGGGATGAACGGATGGCGTGCACAAAATGTCGAGAGCCTCGTGAGAGATCAGCGTGGGGACAGCACCGGCCCACGACCGTTGTGGTAATACCCTCTGCACTCCCCCTGCAAGGGAACATGACAAAATGAGTCTATAATATTTATAAAAATATATTTATGTATAATTAAAATAATAGTAAGATAGGAAAGAAACATTGGTATAATTTTTTGATATTTAATATATAAAATAAAACTCTTTACCTGTTTTAGGGTCTGTAGGACTGTGGATACCATGATGCGCACCTTGCCTCGGCGAGGGTCTGGGAAGTCCGGGTGAGTTCGGCCAATTGGAAGCTCCGGGTGAGGCCATTCCCTGGCTCGATGGGAAAGGACTGCCATCGGTATGACCTATAAAGGAAATAATACTTGTTACGTTAAAATAGTTATAATGTTAGTCAGTTTGACCAATAAGATGAGTATCCTGTTGCTCTTAGATCAAATATTTCCATCATTTGAAACTGTTTGGTCAAAAAACTTATTTATGTAAAGTTGTAGTTGTCAGCTATACTTAAAGTGTTAATAATAATAAGGCTTAGTAAACCCGAAGGCTTGATATTGATACCACTCGTCTCTGCCTACAAACTTCTATCCACGGACCACTACTCAAACCTAAATCCGTTAGATCACTCTGGATGCAATCCTCACACCCAGCTCTCGGTCTACCCTCAGACTTTTTCCAGTCAGCGCAGCACTTTAACTTTTAGTTTAATTAACTTTTTAGTTTAACCCTTGATGATGCTGCTAGGAAGCTGGGACTTGTTGTCAATACTAACAAAACCAAATATATGACTGCTGGTAAACAAAGAGGTAATAACAAAAGTTTCCTCCGAATTGGCAATTATTCTTTCGAGCAGGTTGATGAGTTTGTATACCTCGGATCTCAAGTCAATTCCATCAATGACGCCCCAACAGAAATAAAGAGCAAATAGCTAAAGAGGCACTTAGGAAGTAGCTCGTTATCAAAATCTACAAAAACAAGATTATATAAGATGCTAATTCGACCAGTGCTAACCTAGGCATCAGAAACTTGGGTACTTACGAAGTCTGATAAAAGGGATCTCCAAACATTTGAGAGAAAGATACTCAGACGCATCTACAGCGCTGTAAAGGATGGTTTAGCTTGGAGAAGACGTACGAACAGGGAAATATACTCATTGATTGGTGAGCCTGATATCGGAAAAATTGTGAGGATTGGTAGGCTGCGCTGAGCAGGCCATGTAGCAAGGATGGGAACTGATGAGATCCCAAATAAACTGCTTAATGAGCGCCTACACTGAACACGGTCAAGTGGCCACCCTAAGCTGCGATGGTTGGATGGTGTTGAAGAAGATGCAAAGACCTTGCTCGGAGCACGGAATTGAAAGCAGCTGCACTTGACCGGTTGAGATGGGGAAGCTGCTTGAGGAGGCCAAGACCCAGTAATGGGTTGTTGCGCTGATTGAAGAAGAACTTTTTAGGGATTTGTTCGTTACTAAGCCCAACAACTGTACAAGCACATCTTAACATTCGCGATGCTATGCTGATCACCTCAATAATACTAACAGGGTGCAGGCTCTGCAAATTATGTGTTATGTAACTTCCTAAATTCTCAAATGGTCTCATCCTTTTTCAGTCAGAAGATTCATGCAACACCTTTTTTTTTTGTTTATACATCTATGTATTAAAAACAACTGTCAAAATTATGAGATAGGGCATTCATTCTTCAGTCAGTGGCCATTTTTATGTTTCACATTCATAAAGAAGAGTTGTGAGGATAATAGTTTTATAAATTCTGATTTTTAGATATTGGGACAAAAGGCGCGAGTGTAGTAATCTCGAGACAGAATAATAACAAACATTCCCTGCCTTTAATCAGGCCTTCATTTTTTCTTGAATTTTTTTTTCCAAGTAACAAGAGATACTAATTACTTAAACTTCTCAAAATGTTCGAACTTATTCCCCCCTACAATTTCATCAAACTCTTCCCCTTTTCTGCTAATAACCATATTCTTAATCTTATCCAAATTTACTTCCAGCTCTATTTCATTACCTGCTCTCTTAAGCGTTTCCGTATTTAGTTTTGTATTCTCCGTGCCTTCACCCAACAAATCATCCTCAAATCCAAGCACAGATATTTTACAATTCAGATTCAAATTTAAACCTTTTTCAGAGTGTACTACTTTTTTAATATAAAATTAAAAAATTTAGATGTATATTAAAAACTACATTAATTTAAATAAATTGTATTTTCATCAATGAATAATGGAACAACATAATATAATTCAACAAATAGTTAGCATATAAGTAATTCATTATATAATCAATACCTGTATGAGACATAAGAGTAGCAGCAGCCGGGGAATGACCCAGCGGACCAGGACTTGAAATGGGCATCGGCGAGGGAGTAGGCATTGTCGACGGAGAATTGGCCAGAAAGCCGGAACTGGGAGACGGATGCGGAAGCATGGATGGAGAAGGATTGATGTTAGGCGGGAGGGACGGAGGAGAAGCCAAGCTGAACGAGGTAGCGGGTGATGAACCAAAGCTCTGATGCTGTGGACCCTATAACAGAGGAAGGTTATTATAATGTGGCATAAGGTTATGTTTAAGAATCTACTCATTATAGATTAATTATAAACAGTTTTTATCATACAAGCATTAGACTTTTTTTTAGAACTTTTTAATTGTAATATTTAAGTGTTATAATGTTCTATAAAGCAACTCCTAAGTTGGAGATTTAATAAATTTGAAAAAAATATATTTATTAAATAAAATAGGTCTAGGGTAATGAATGAGGAAAGATATGTTTCTCGATACACTTATTTCATTTATGAGTTATTATTATTGTGTTTACTATTATTCTTACATGTAATCATAGATGATATAATATAGTATAGATACTAAAAGCATATTGTATTCACTATAATGGCTTTATCATATAAATCATAATGATTTTATCTCATAAATTTGACAGTTTTTTTTAATACATAGATGCATAAACAATGTAATTTTTAAACATTGGTTTTTAATATTTTAGCCATTATAAAATAAATTTATTTTGCATAAGTGTGATAAATCTTGCGTGCCGAAAAATCTTCAAGTGACACGAGGGCCACTGATTATTGATATAGATCATGCCTATAATATTTAACAAAAACAAAACCAAATATTTTTTCATTTGTCTGAAAACTTTAAAACCTGAGATATGTTGGCCGTGTGCGGACTCGCAGGAGTGTGAGGGTTGCTCGGAGGCGTTAGTGGTGGATGAAACCTAAGGCCCGAGCTCTCTCTCGCTGGAGACTGAGGACCACGTACAACTCCGAGGAAACCACCTCCTTCTCCTGACTCCAGAGCGACTGGGGACGGAGGATTGTCATCTTCCGACTGCGATCTTCGACGGTACACAAGTGTTTCATCCACATATTTACTTAGGAAGGCCTAGAATATAAAGAAGATAAAAACCTTTATATTAAATTGCATATAAAGTTTTAGATTAAGTCCTTATAAATTTATGTTATTATTTTATGCTGCTATGGCTAATCATACAATACCGAAGTGGGAGTCCTACATTTTGCTTATTCAGGTATAGTTAGGGTAGGTGGCCTTTAACGAGGACCTGAAATATCAGGTACAGGCTCAGGACCCCCATTTTACATCCCTTCTGAAGCAAACCATGACCAGAGATTTTTTACTCCCTTTATATTGTATGCTTAATGTTTATTTTCTCTTTTTATTAATTTGCCGTAAGTTATAGTATGTCCACTACAATTTTTTAACTTTATTTAATAATCCAGTCATTAGATAAGTAAAACAGCAGTCTAGATGGCAAAATTTGGCGATTAAATTAGGTAAAATTAATTTAGGAATTTGTTTTTCTTTTCTTAATTCCTCAATTGATTAATTAATATTAATTCCTCTTGAGAACTGGAATTAGTATTGTATTGAGACTCAAGAAGCTTTTATGAAGAACGAGGTTCGGTACAAAAGTTTGACGACCCTAAACATAAGTATTTATTTAAATCTTTGTGCTATAGGAATTGTGTGTATCGTTTGAATTTGCTTTTATTATCCCGAATTAAATATAGTTTTCATTGAACTGACAGAGATTAAGGTTTCACGTTCAATAAACTATTTTTTAGATTAATTCAAATAATACGTGTGATAGTTACCATCAGTTTTTATTTGAGTCTCAATTTAAATTCAATACAATATATAGCCATATCATTAAAAATGAATAAGATTACTTACTTTGAGGCCTGGCGTTGGAGTAAACTCATTGAGAACGTACATTCTATCAAATCGGGAATAAGCTGCATCTCGGATGGCGACCAAACCTCCGCCTCGCAATCTGATCTCAAGGCAGTAGAGGCTTAGATACGCCACCTTGATAACTGTTGTAGACTCTGCGATGACAGTGAAAGTCTGAACTGGGATTTGTGGGCGCTGAAAAATTGTAAAATTTATTTAAGCTACAAATAATTGAATAATAATTTCTTATCAGTTTATTATTTTGAGGAATCAGTATTCAAAAAATTCTGGTTGAAATGCATAGACCAATAATTTTATTTATGAATGAGTACAATTTTTAATTTAATTTTTCCGTTTAAGTAAGAAATTATTAATTATTTTATCTAACTCAACCTATTTTTATATTATATAGACAAATGTCATTTAAATATTGGGTATCAGTTCCGCAGGTTGTCCCTTCGAGTTAATTCATAACAAGTTTTAACTTTTCTTTGGTTTCCTTTTTAATATTCTTGAAAGTAAAAATAATCGTGAGTTTTAGAATGAAATGAAGTGTAGTTATGGGAAATGTGTATATTTTGATAATCATTTCATCGAGAAATGAACACTTCAACAAACATATACCATCAATACTGGGAAATGTTTTTTTGCTTGATGGAATGGTTACCAAAATATACACATTTTCCCTAATCAAACTCTTTTTTTCCACACTAAATCTCACAATTATTTGTATTTTTGGAGAGTATTAAAAAAACGAAACGAATGAAAAGTTAAAACTTGTTGTGATTCAACTCAAAGCAACAACCTACGGAACTGATAGCAAATTGTTTCAAAAACAATTAAATATTTGCATTAGTTTAATTTAAATAAAAAGTGAATTATTTTATCAATACTAGAGAGACTTAAATTTAATAGATAACAAATTTAACAGACTATAAGAGGCTGAGGTATTAAATGTTTTGTATCCCCAGCATACATTTCAGAATTGCATTAACATAAACGTTTCATATATTGCCAGTACGGAGTTAAGTAAAATCTACTCTTTTCAGACTTTGTACTTTGATTTTATTCCTATAAAAAAAATAACTAGCAAAAAATATTAAGTATTCAGATATTATACTCACGGCATTATGGACGCCTAGCTGTGGTATGGAAGGTAACTTGCTGATGGATACGAGAGGAGCGTAGGTATCGTTGAGCAACTGAATCAGCTGGAAAAGATTCTTCTCCCTGTTCAGTTCGCCCTCCAACTGTTCTCTCATTATACTATGGGCGCTCATACAGTTCCCTCCTCCGCCTATTTCAATTATTATAGGTTTTTTTATTCATTTAACCTATCATAAATAATTTTTAATATTAATAATTAATTTCAATAATTACCAAAAACAAGCGTGTAGGCTTTATTGACAGCGCTCCATTGAACCGTTACAGTAGCCGCTCTATCTGGTCCGTAGCCAAGAACCAGCTTACTGTAGCTGTATGATTTCACAGTAACTACAGATGAGATATTGTACTTGGCTATTAAAAAAGAAAAATATTCAGTAAAGAACTGTTCATTTAATTACACAAGTTCAAATACATACAATTGGAAAATGTCATTATAATGGTGACAAGAACCGAAAAATATTTAAATCAGCATCATAAAATTCCTTCTTTTTTTTGGCTTGTTGCGAAATAGCTGAGCACCTTTATTTTTGTATTAAGTTCTTGTTTTAACTTACACTTATTATCAGGAGGTTTTTGAAACCATTCATGCAAGAACATTTCTTAAGACAACTTTATATCAGAACTTATATAACTAAAGTTCTTCTGAGAGTTTCACCATAAAAACTTTTTAATAAAACTCTTCCTAGAACATTAATGTACAAAAATTGTATACATTAGTTCTATATATAGTTACTATATCATACTAGTATTTATAAAGTGACAAAAGTCAAAAGCATACATTTTTGAGAAAACTATTAGAGGGCTTGGAATAGCATCAGGACACTAAGAGTGACACAAGTGCCTTTTGGCAGACAAGCTCTGAAGTTGATACAGTTTTAATGAATGATAAAGATATACAGTCGAACCTCAATATATCGAATTCCTTTATAAATCAAAGTTTTTCTATTCCCCTTGAATCTGCCTATCTTTCCACATATCAAATGATTGGTTTAGAAGACCTTGATATATCGAATTTTCCAAGATTCCTTGGCTTATACCGCACCTCTACAAAACGTAGTTTTTGTAGGAAAACCTCTACATATCAAAGTCAATTCGTTAAATATAAGCCGTTTAGCCTGAGCACAGCTCGTTCTGAGAAGCATTATATCATTCTCAGATTCATTATATCATTCTCAACAGTTTTCGTCTTCAGTCGTGTGTAATCGTACTACGTTAAGTATTGGATGATGCATTGGACAAAGTGTCGTTTTCAAGTATACAAACTACAATTTCCGATTTTTTTCAAAGCTCAGCTTAATTTTTTTTCCACAAACTCAATATGTATCTGTTTTTTAAGTCTCTTGTTTTATTGTTAAATAATGACGAAGTATGGTTTTTATTCTAATTACGTATTGATTTTTTTCTCACTGCTTTTAGTTATATTTGTCATAAAAATTCTTCATTTCAATATTCAAAAATAGCTATCTTAAGCAATGTAATTGGCGTAAATTGTATTGTTGTACATATATGTACAATATTTTAATAAAATAGGTACATTTTTTCCACATTACATTGAGTATATACATATTTTATTATGAACCTCTGCCTCTATATATCGAAATCAGTCAGAAATCACCTCAATAAATCGATAAATCCTCGATAATTCGAAGTTTCCTCGTTCCCCCTACGATATACCGAGATATACCGAGGTTCGACTGTATTTACCCATTTCTTTCATGGTCATAATTAACCATTAAAAAAATACCAATTTTTGAGTTGTGTCACTTTAGAAATACTAGTGCGATATGATGTCATAAAAGTTCTCTGCAGAACTTCTGAATGAAAATATTTGAAACTATTTAAGTTAATACAGAAAGCATTTATCAGAATAATATATACATGCAGTGCTAAATCAAGATCTTAAACATTCAAATGTTTAATAATAAAGACAGTATTAAAATGTTCAGCCAAGAAATTTTTCTAAGAACTAATCACTGCACTAATACTATCTAGTGGAATATGGGGTAACTAACTAATTTGTATCAACGTCACTGTTTAAAATTCTCATTCATTGCAATTGTTAAAAGTATTATTGATTTAATTATATATTATTTAAAATTATTATTGCTATTAACTTATGCCCTCAAGAGATAAACTAAACCCAACATATTCTTTTTAGTTTAGGTCAGGACAATTCGAGAAATTATATAAAAAAAAAAATAATTTATTTTATTGTATATGATATAATTTTTTAAAGATTTTATTTGAAAAGAAAAAAAAATTATATCATATAACAATAAAATAAATTATAATAATATTTATGACTTAAAGTCAACTAGATCCAAAAATAAAGTAAAAAATTCATACACCAACAAACCCTCAGATTCTTCACCTCATGCCAACTTTCAGACAACACACTCATACAAGAAATAGGAAATTATACAAAAACAACAACACCAAAATACAGACACAAACGAACAAAACACATACTATTATAAATAATATGCATGTTGTTCTATGTTATACATAAATTTTGTCTTAAGTAAATCCTATGTACTCTCTTTTCTGTTGGTTTTTTAAATTTTACCAACAACAAAAACATATTAATCAGTAACCGTTGTAATGTGAACTCATTTTCATCGTAAGGGATTATCCCACCAATGTTTTAAAATTTTACATATTTTAAAATAAAATAAAACAAAATATTTAAAAAAAAATAAAGTAATGTTCAATTAACATTCTCCCCGTGTATACATCGCAAATTGCGAGAACACGGAGATATAGGATCAGTGAAAGAAGAGATATGACTGACCGGGAAGCGAGTCAGGATGGCCGAGATGGTTAAGGCACTGCCACGGAGAAGTGGGAGACCCGGGTTCGAGTCCCGGTCCTGGTCATATCTTTTCTTTTCAAATAAAATATATTAAAAAAATATTTTATAAGCACATAGTCCAAATATATTTCAATATACTAACAAGAATACTTAAAAAATAATCCATCGTCTAAAAAAAGTAAGAAACAATTTATCACAAATGAGTAAGAAGAAATTTATCAAAACGAGAAATTACAAACCAAAGTACCTATAAAAGATATATTTCTGGATAGTGAAAAGAAAGAAAAATGACAAATCGAAACTTTCCGAACAAAATAAATACATGCCATGATATGCTGATTCATTCAGCTTGTAGTTGCTAAAATTTGGACTAACAACATAAGGAAATTATAAATAAAACATAAAAGACATATATTACTTACGCATTCTGAAGTATTCAGCTAAATCTTCAACAAGAATGTAGAGATGAACAATTTGAGCCCAGTCGCTGAGCAGAGCATCGACAGTCTTACCAACCTGTTCGGCAGGTAGCATATCATACTGAAAATATACTGGCCTCCTCATTCCTGAACAAACACACAATCTTATTTAAAATATTTGCTTTAATGGAATAATTATTATAAAAGATGAGACATTCCAGAAATGCATAGAACTTGTCTGCAATATATTAAAAACATTTTTTATTTTTAACTGGTTCTCTCATTCAATTTTTATTTGCTTCCTATTCAATAATGATGCTTCCTAGATCAGTACTTATTCCGGGATTTGCGAATCTGTCAAAAACGATAAGTAGGCAAACCATTCTTTTTAAAGATTTTTTTTATGTTTCCAGGTCTTTTGCAGAATTTTTGAAATCATGAATCTAATCAAGAAAAAATCTGGAATTACATTAAGTTTCGGTATGTGTGATTTAGCCAGTCTCCAGAGACTGTAATCCGCCATTGTTCATAACCTGAACAATGATAATTCTGATACTGGGAACACCTAACTTCTTATTCATATAAATGGAAATGGAAATGCACAAATTGTAAAAATAAAACACTAATCCCAGAGCCTTCTACTAGCCACGTTTCCCTTCTTATATAAACGTTTCCCTACACTTTTGATGAAAGCATCTCTATTTCTATCCTTGTCAAAATCCATTTGATAACCTTAAATTGTTAAGTATTTCATGTCTTCTTTAAAAGACAGCTGTTCCCAAAATGCTATTCTGTTCATTTTAATTGGGCAATAACAAAAGGAATATGACAAAAATACAGAAAACAATTTAATAATGAAATGAGACAAGAGATAAGAAGAGATAGTAGTGTGAGATGAGAAGGTAGGTTTGATCGAGAGCGGCTAAGTCGCAGGTACCTAAAGATTTTAATCATGAATGTGACCGAGACAAAAATTTGATACATATCCATACAATTGACCTTTCAATTGGCCAGGACTGAGATAAAACACAACGGATAAATCATCATTAATGAAAGCTTTATTTCAGTTCAGCTTTATAAATAAATAACATTAAAATACATAAAATAAAAAGTTGGTAACATACCTTGTTCCTTGGGATGCTGAGTTGGAAGGGGACTCCCGAAAAGAACGAATTCAACGACCCAACTTTTGGAAGTTCCTTTCGGGCAATGCGCTCGAACCGTGACGGACAGGACCAACCGAGACAGACGAGCAGCCGCGGCTCTGTCCACTCCCGATGGCGGAGGCAACTGCACCAGTTTTAGGCCCAGAGCTGTCGCGTTAGCTTCCACCTGCAGCCCTTGATGGGCAATTTCTCTTCTCGAGAGCTGATAAAAAAGAAAATAATTTAATTTTTGTTTTTTAATAAATTTTAACTGGACTCAACCAGCCATAGTGATTTAATTTATTAAAACAATTGAAATATAACATAATGTCAGAATAATTATCAATATGATTGTTTGTTTTTATTTTTATTTATTTATTCAATTATTTGAATTGAGAGTTGTTTAGATATAATATTAATATTAATTTATTTAAATAATTTCGAAAATAATATGAAAGATCATAATAGACTAAGATCAAAGGTTGACTTATTATTAAATGACTACAGAGGATATGGTTCCCTCTGAATTGGAAAAAAAATTTTAAATGGAATTAAACAACTTATGGGAGGTATCTATGCTTTATTTGGTTATTTGTTGGACAATAGAAATATTTTATATACAGTTTTATTTATTGAATTATTTATATTGTTATAATTATGGAATTATAATAAGTATAAAAAAAATGAAACAATTAAAGTAGAAGATTGAGAATGGCCTTGGCCGAAACGTTTCTCGAAAATAAAGAATAAAAATTTTTTTACTGGAAATAGGTTTATTGTTCTCCTAATTTAATTTTTGTTTAAATTGACTTTTACAAAACAAAAAACAAATTACTTACTTCTTGCGACAAAGTAACAAATGGAATTCTCTCATCGCAGAGCGCCACCACGTGTGCTAGCTCGGGTATAAAGTAGGCAGGTTTCAAGGCCTTGCTCGGAAGATCAACTTTCCAACCTAATTTTCTCTTGCCTCCTTTTTCATGATCTATAAGGTTAAAAATATTTTTTAAAAAAAGTTTCCACAACAGAAATAAAATTTTATTATAACTAAAGTTTGACATTTTTATTAATACACATTTAAAGATCTAATAAGGTATAATAAACTAAAAAATAAGGTTCGATGTGCACACCACAGAACTTTCATTTACCATAATTGAAAAAATTCTCTAATTGGTTTTCATGGCAAATAAATTTAGTTTCTATAGAAACATTAATTTTTCACTTATTATTCTAAAAATATAAATTATTAACTTCAATGTATGCATCGTTTCGATTTAAGACTTATAAATTAACAAAATAATTTTTTCTAAAATCTTTAGCTTTCTGGTATCATATACTATATTATATATCTATAATATTAATCTTATTTCAAGAGATTTGTTTTCACTGTGGGAAAATATTTCCCCTTTACTTAATTATAAAATTTATCCATAGTTTAAATTTTTTTTCATGTTTAATTATTGTTTTTAACTTTATTTATGCAGCTATGGCTAATCGGATGATGCTACAGTGGAAGTCTTAAATTTTGCTTATCCAGGTTTAATTAGAATAATTATCTTTAGTGAGTAGTGTCAAATACTTGACACCTCACAGACTCTGGACAACCATTTTAAATCCCCCCTGAAGTACAGCAGACAAGGATTTTTTTCTCCCTATATAAAATCTTAAGGCCACCTGCGGGGCTGCATTTTTATTTATTTTAAAGTTATTGGAACTCATGGAACCTTAAAATATTTATTTCCATTAATAACACTGATCCAAATTTTTTATGATAAAATAAGTGTGTTGAAAAGAAAATCTAGAATGTTAACGTTATTAAAGAATGCACTAAATATTTGATTTTGGATTAATTAATATCATTGAAATAATTCCGGTTCAATTACATTAGAAAACCTTTTAAATCTTAGGCCAAAGATAAACGTAAGAACAACTTATTATAATATTTGTTTTCATTTAAAAACTAACATAAATTAGAAATATTAAGACAGAGATGGAATGTTAATGTTATTTATATACATAGCACCTCTGTAATGTCAAATACAAAGAATAAAAAAATTTTGTTTTAATTGTGAACTTTAGACAAAATTTGTTAAGAAAAACAAATAATACAGAAAAAATTGCAAACATCATAAAATAAACAATTAGATAATTAATTACCATCAACGGGAGTGAAGGGTCCATGAGTTGTTACGAAAGAGTCAAATTCAATCAAAGTCAGAACTTTTAAATACATTTTAGGTATTTCAGTCTCAATAGTGTCATCGTGAGGATCGTCTTCGATGGAGGACTGCTTTACGACAGCCAAGTAAAATGTATAATCCATTTCTGTTGGGCTGTTCTCCTTTTCTTTCATTTCAACAATCTTAAAAAAAAAAAAAAATATATCGAAGACCATTACATTTCCGAAAATAAAAGAATGTTTTATAAAATACTACTCACGAGTACGGTGTTCCTGTGTCTGTGAAGGCGTATAAACATTCTATGCCTACCAATCTTAGAGAGAGGATGATCAGGGTAATGAAGGAGCGGAAGACGCTCGTGAGGGGTTGCGGGAAGGTGCTGCAGAGTTTTCTCACAGCGCCTCTGCGTAATCCAGTACCTATACAAAATTTGATAATTTCATGTACGTTAAGAAAATCTTGAGAATTTTAAGTTTCACTCAAAAGATGGTGAGCTACATTGTCAGTATAAAAAAATAAATATTCAAATGGATAATCTGAGAATAGAGTGAAATAGTCAGGGGGTGCAGTCAATGAATACACAAAATAAGAATGACTCATTTTATTTGTTCCTACGTTTCACTCAAAGATTTAGGCCATCTTCAGAGATGAGAACAGAAAAGAAATATAAAAACTACATACAGCAAACTATATACTGCAATGTTTTATACATTTTTTCTGTTTCTTTTTTCTCATCCCTGAAGATAGATGGCCAAAATCTTAGGCACAATAAAATAAGTCATCCTTGCATCACATCCTGTCTGTTACACTTACGCTATTCCAAAAAAATAAATTAAGTGGATAAAGAAAAGGTTGTTTTTTCAGGATACATTCATTTTTATATGATTAAACTGATCATATTTCTTATGATTTTGTATATAATATATTTTATATGAATAAACTGATCTCTTACTTATTACAGTCAAAATGTTATAAAAATCAAACTTATGCATCTAGATATTATGGCCTTGACATGGATTTAACTACCGGTAGAAAGATATAATCCTAAATTTAAATATTAAAAATATCAGGGAATTTTTTTTTTAATCATTTACTCCCTGAACACTAGACCTCCCCCACTTCAGAAGTGAGGAAGAAGTAAAGAAAGATTATAGGACAATTGAAACAACATCAACACTTAAAAAGTTCAAATAGGCCAAAGTCATAAATTTAATTTAAAAATGAATCAACACAATATAAATTCAGAAGCAATAATAAAAGGTCGTGGGATAACAACTTTCAATTATCAATTTTCTGAATTAATAAAATAAACTTATTAGTCAATTAAAATTTAGAAAATAGTATGTATAAAGTACCTAAGATCAGATATCAGAGGAGTCAACCGCGACCTATCTGAATTCAATGCAGCCTCGAGCTCTGTTAAAAGAGGAGGATCATACTTAGGAACGTGAGCTTGCAACATCCCGGTATGTGTATCGACGGTGATGAGGAGAGATTCTGCACGCATCGATGGCTGCACTACAGTAACAGACAAAACTGCGGGTGAACCAGCAACAGTACCTGTAATTTTAATAAAGTTATTAAAACTTTTGCAAATAAAATCAATTTAATAATGCACACATATAGACACTTCGCTGATTAATTAGGCAAATTATTAATTGAACTACTTCATACTTTAGTGATTAACAATTGCAAATATCAATCACAGAATTAATTTTTTATATATTTCATATGTCGCTACTTCAAAATAACAATGTCAAAACTCAAAAAACTTAATCTTGCTATAAAGTTCCATGTGAGTTAAAAAAATTAAAATTTGGGTATTCGTAATGCAAAGCTTTCCTACTGCAAATGATGGTATTGAAATTCTTTTATTAACCATTAGAAAATTTTTAAAAGCTTGAAACTTTTTTGATTTTAACTTATGTCATTATTCCCATAAAACTTCAAGTTCAAACATGACACAATCCAAAACATGACTTTATTTTAAAAAAAAGAAACATATTGGAAATGGAAAATCAGATGATATTCTCTGAATTAAAAAGCTTCAACCAATACAATTGCTACTGAAGGTCTAACTCAAAATGCCAATTTTTTCTTTTGTTTTTCTTTTGAAAGTGCAATATATGAATTCAAGAGCTGTTTAATTAAATAAAACTAGTATTTTAAAATAACTTTAAAATATTTTTTTATGAAGAAGACTGTGTGGCAGTCTTCAAAAATTATCTAGTAGTGAAAGACAATTTTTATTGGAAACTAACATTAAAAAAACCCACATTGTAGGTCTTCAAGACATAACAGTTCAGAGTGTGGATAAGACTGAACATATATTATATGATGAAAGGCATTTAGAAACACTTTTAAGTCTAAACTCTCATTATCTGATCAAGGCCTGTAACATTGGTTGCACCTTTGGTTTTCAATAAATATTTTTTAACTATCTGAGAATATCCTATGACTGTTATCAATCCTTTCACTAATGTTTTGAATAGAAATTTAAAAAATAGGAATAGTTTTCTAAAGAATTCATTGAGTTGTTGCATTGATAAAGAATATTAACAAAAGTAAATTAGGACTTACATTCGACATCCTTGAGCATTGTCTGCAGCTCGGCTTTGAGATCATTAAGTCGTTGCTTTGTCCTAAGATGAATTGTGTGCACAAGTAATCTTTCAATGGACAGTAGTTCCGACCTAACAGCTCTATCGGCCAGTTTACTCTCTGCGACTCCGAGGGTCGGAATGTGGGTGATCGATAACGGTCTCGCCGGGTTCCGGTCGTCGACTCGCATTATTAGGCGGTAGCCTAGCTCTGATCTCGGATCTTTGCTGGTCAGCTCCCTATGAGATAATATAATAATAAGCTGTGTTAGAAAATAATTACCTAATATCAATATCAATATTAATATTATAAAAATTACCTCCAATAAGAGACAGTTAATGACTTGCCAGGAATATATTCGTCAACGTGTATGTACCCATCTAATCTGTCCATACAAAGCCTCATAGTTTGTGAATAAAGTACCTGTAAATATAAATTTGGTTAAGATTTACTCATTAAAATATCGTAAAGTTACTAGCCCTAATCTCATTCCAAAGTTATGTTAAAAGATCTTAATTCAATTTTTTGGATCAAAAATAGTGCAGCACTTTATTTACTAACCACAGTAAAACAAAAAATGTAATTGTAGAACTACATGTAGGAAGGAAGAGCTTGGTTGAGAGAAGAGGGCAATGAAGAAATGCACAAATAAGAATATTTCTATAATAGCAAATAAGATAACAATAATGATAATAATAATAGTGAGAATAAAAACAATATAATACTTGAAGGATAATAAAATTAAGTATATAAAAAAAAGAAGAAAATAGTCCGGGTGGAGGTAAAAAAACAATGATAATTAAGTAAATAATGATAATTGAAATACTGTGAAAATAGAAAAACAATACTTAAATGCTCATTACTTAAAAAGTGAAATAGTCCCTAACGAACCCTCCACTCAATAAGTTGTTTTTTTTTGTCTGGGTTTGAACAAATTGTAATTTATACTCTTTGCAATGGATAACCTCCTAGCAACATTTTTGTTGTCATTTAAGGAAGAAATAGTTGGGGGTGCAGTCAAAGAAAACACCAAAATAAGCAAAACTTATTTATTATGTGCCGACGTTTCGGCCTACAATGTAGGCCATCTTCAGGGCGAATAAAACACGAGGCAGCTAGGCGAGCTCTGAATGAAGTCGTTCTTTGACTGCACCCCCAACTATTTCTTCCTTAAATTAGAAGATACAGTCGACCAATTCTTCTCTAACATTTTTGTTGTCAATATATTGTTAAATTAATTCACCTAAATGGACATTTACTAAATGCTGAAGACTGAGAAAACTATATTATTTTCATAATACATAATATTGTAAATATTTGAATATTCTGAAATTACAGTTTTGTTAAAGAGTAAAATGACATCTGATTTATCAACTAAAACCTGTAATCATAAATTTCTTATTGTATCGAAAAAATATTCTTTTCATAATAGTTCTGGTTTAATTAGAAATTTATCCTTTTTTCACGAATTGTGTACATTTTGCGCTGCCTACATCTTCGTATTTGCTAATCTTTTTTTTTCAAGTGTAATACACATAAGTCTGTTATGTTCTGTTAACTTCGAATGTTATAAATGGAACTGTATATTTAAAATACAGTTTTATCATTATTCAGTTATAACCAGTCAAATATTTCCATTCTATTTTTGTTATCTTGCCCTTGGAGTCATCACACATAGGGAAAATAATGAGGGCTAAGTATAATAATTAACTTTGTAATTAGATTTCTATTACAACAAATTAACTTGAAAAACAGATAAACCAGTGCCTGGCATTGAGATAACAGATCAATACGCCACTTTACCACATGATGATAATAATAATCTCTAATTGTAGATGAATATACATTACAACATTGTTAAAAATATATGTATATTTACGACATCGTACCTCAAGTTGTAGAGACTGGCAGAAGTAGTGAAGGAATGAATATACTTCATGAAGTGGGTTCGGATGATCTTGAAGCCTTGCTTGCAGTACTTGATGGATATAATGGACTTGGAGGGAATGTACAAGAGCTTTCCCATCTACAAAACATAAAAATCTTAATACATTTATTTATTATTTAAAGAACAGAAATGTTTCTGGTACTGATTTTTCGGGCGACTGGTGTTTAATAAATATTATTATACCTTTAATAATCTATCCCATTGCTTTGAAACTACCTGTTGCTTAGAACTTTAAATATATAGTATTATTATTTGAGTGGAAAACAGTTGACTGAATAATTCTAATAACGGATTGAGTTGGTCAGGGGGTACAGTCAGAGATAATTATTTATATATATATTTTTACTATAAATGTTAAAAATCTTTTTAATGTTTTGGGGATGTCCTCTATGTCCTGATGATAAGGGAATATTCCCAAAACATAAAATTTGTCAGTTGACTGAAAACATTTTAAATACATATTTTTCTTAAGCAAATAATTAATTTCTCTCAATTATATATTTAAAAATAGTTTCCGACGTGTAATAAATTAATATATACATATAAGATGGGATAACATAAAAATGGGGGTTCGAGTGATTTGAAGAAATATACGATTGGATTAATGGGAAGTTGGTCTGCTGCCAGGTGGACAGGGGTGTCACCCCCAAATAATTTATAAAAAGAAAGAAAAAAAAGCATTTGTACCAATCTAGCCCAATCTATCAATAAAAGCATCAGAATGACATTATTTTGTGCTATTAATTTTTTTAACATATAAAGATTTTCCCAATTAAAAGTTAGTAATATCAAAAGACCTAATATGGCAATAACTTCTTGGTTCATCACATATTAAGTCATCACTCAAAAGATTCATTCTTTGCATTAGATTGATACTCGTTATGTGACCATTACTAAATTAAGAAATAATTGTTAAATTTTTAATATCCAAATTTCTACCTCCGGTTTCCTTATCTTCGACTAAAATGTCAATGTCAAGGAGCCTCCAGGGTATATTCGGGCAATCTCCCATGACGGTAAGGCTTACTTCAAACTCATGGTCAACGTGAAAAGTAACTCGTCCAGCTTCAATCTAAACACAACAAAAATAGACTAATTTTACATTTCTTAAATCAAGAGCCTAAATAAAGCATTGGAAAATATTTAATAATGGGTCATTATAAATAAATTAAAAGATATAATAATGTTGATATGATAATTCAAATACAACAATTAAGAATTTGAAATGTTAAAATTTTTTTAAAATAACTAAGGTATATATCTCTTTATTCGTGTGGAAATGGTTGAATAGATATATCTTAGAAGAGTGAGAAATGGTCGGGAGTATGTACATATTTTTACATTTAGTTATAATGTTTGAAGTTGTAAATTACGCTATATTTATGAATATATCAGTTTTAGAAAACTATTTAACTTGAAATTGTTAATAAACCAAGATTTTTGGATCACATACTTTAAAAATAAAAAACTTAAGTAAAGTTTGTGCATATATTTTTTTTATAATATGAAAGTCTCGCACAACAGCAGCAACTCATTTTAGTAAAATTTCAATACACTGCTGCACTACTTCTGCCAGTCCACAGTGGCACACTTGTCATATCTAGAAGAATTCCTGGTAGATAACTATGTTTTATTCATTGTTATGAGTTACACTTAATACTACTTTAATCTAATATTTTAAAATGTAATGGCTATCTCCCACATTTTACTATATTTTAAGAGATCAGCAAAGCACGACAGATTACTGACTTGGGTACAACTTGCCATTTAGTTGACAAAAATAATTTTAAATAATATCTTATTAGATTAGTAATAAAAACTTAACAGTTGAATACAAAGTGATTAGTTACTATAAATTCTGTTAGATAGCACTGGTAGGAAACCATGAACTAATAATGTGCCAATACCCTCATTTATAATACTGTCACTTCACAATTACTCAGATCTTACCATTAAACTGAAAATACTTCACATACATATTAAGAAATCCATTAGCTAACATTTAACATAAACTGTTCAATAAATGTAGTTTAATAATAGTAAATAAAGTTTGAAACCTTTAAATTCCTCATTTGTGGCAACAGATTGCCAGTAACAAGGCGATGTTGAATAACCTGGTTGAGACGCTGGAGAGTCGTCTTTTTCTCCACAGGAGTAATTGGATCAGGAGGAACTATTTTATCCTGGAACAGACATAATTTCAGTTTAATAAACTAGAAAACGTAAGCAAACTTGTCTTAATTGAAAATAATTTAAGAAAAATTAACAAACCCTTATACACGATGGCAATCTGGAGTAAGTTCCAGTCGTAAGGACTTCAACCGCTGCAGGTATATGAAAATTTGGAAGTCTTGCATGGACTAAAGTCTCACGTGACATCCTAGCAAGCATATCAGCAGTTTCGACAAACAACATAGACTGCTTATCCAAAAAAGCCATGATATGCTAAAATTTATTAAATCAAAGATATAATACATTGGATTGACAAAATATACATAAATCCCAAATAAAATTTAAATTAAAACATTAGTAATGTATTTTTTCTTACTGCTGACTTGTCCACTTTGGAAGCAGAATTAGCCCATTTAACAAGAGCGAGCAGTCTAACAAATAGCTGTCTAGTACGTACTGAAAAATTGAAAATTTCAACCTTTCTCTCCATATCTGTTTTTCGAGGAAGGCTGAGAAAAAACAAAAGAGTTAAATATATAAACTAACTGGTATTGGGAATAATAAATCAATAAAACTTGTATACTCACAGCTCTGCAAGTACAGTGAGCTCATGATAGGTTCTTTGAACAATAAATTCAATCAAAACACCCAAAGATATGTTGCCACCTCTGGCACTACCTTCTTGGCCTACATTGTTGCTTATTGGAGTTTGGTGACCTTCCAGCGGTACTGGAGCCATTTTCCTACCAATTCTAGAATTTTTATATAAAAAACACTTAAACAAAAACAGCACACCCAAAATAGTAAATTTTTCTTGATTCTAGAAAAACTTACTGAATAGAACTGGTTCCGTTGAAAGGTACAGACCACCTATAAAACTATAGCTATCATAATTACTATACAAAACAGGTTGAATAAGATAGTAACTAAGCTCTGAAGAAAGACAGGATAACTCCGCAGTAAGAGACGTTCAACCGAATCGACCTAACTAAGGATAACCTGACTGTAACTTCTAGCGAATAGTAAACAAAGAGCACATAGGACTTAGGTTCGTTCCAACATCCTATCGCATGGTTGTCTTGGACTGTTCAGGACCAGGTTTTTATGCATGCTCGTGTCGGGACTAGTCACAGTATCGGCAGATGTTGGAGAACAGTCTCGGACTAGAATACGACACAGTTAACTGTCAACAACTAATATAATATTATTTAACGATTCTTTTTTTTACGACTTAGTTATTTATCGTTCTCAAAAGTTCTCGCTACAGATCTCGATCCAGCCAGATTCCTTCTCTAAGACCCCTCGCTGCCATGCTCTCCTCCACATCCTGCAACCATCTCTTCATGGGTCGCCCATGTGCGGGGTTTGTGGGCAGAGATTGGCGGTGTCGTCATCTAGCTTTCGGATTCGCCAATCCTTATTCTTATTCTAATGTATGGCTGTTATAATTATATTTATCCTGATTACAGCAAAGATTTTCTAAATTTGTAGTTGATTCCGTATATTTCCTGCCTTTCATAGGAAAGGATATCTTTTACGAATACTGGACACTTACAGGCTCAGCGCGTTTTAGGTCCATTCTGAATGACAACATAACCAATAATTTTTTACTCCCTTTTTAAAAAATCCTAGGGCGTCCTGCCGGGCTACGAACCCGCAATCTTGGGCATAGTATGTTGTTATGCTAACCACAACACCACAAGTCGCACCGTCAACCCAGGTTTTGACTTCCTTTCAAGGACTAAATAAAGATTTATAAATACAACGAATATTTCCATTTTAATCCACATTCAATCATTATGATTAGTTTTTTTAATTATTAGCGAGATAATTTTATTAAACGATTTTAATTTGATTTAGGGTCTCTTTTTGAGGCTCGAGTTTATAATTTGATGGGTATGTAAGGAAATTTGATGTGTTATCCATATCAGTTAATAAATTTTACAAAAGTACCCTTTATTTGCCTTGATGTGTAGTCTAAGAGATGTTGGGGCTAGAGTGCGCATAGACCCTACATCCCTCTACTCTCACGATGGGATTTTCCTAAATATTAGGCCGAAACGTCAGCGCAAATAAAATAAGACGTACTTATTTGCGTACAATTTATTGGTTGCAGTCCCCCCCCCCCGATCATTTTAACATTTCTCAAGAAACATCCAATCAACTATTTCCTCATCAATATTATTTATAGTATTTCTTGCTTTATAAACTCAAATTTTATTTACTCAAAGATTTGTTTGTTGTTCTATCTAATTTTTATTTTTAGTTCAATTTTATATTTTCTCTAGTGAAAAACGAAATGTTGGAACAATACTCAATTTCATATGGAAGATGAAACCAGTTGTAGAAACTCAGTAACAGTTCTGTTGGAACAACTGTATGACAGTTTTCTGATTCTGGTTGGAATGAAGAAAACATCGTACTTCTCACCCAAAAACATTTTTGACAAGATGTTGGAATTAACTTCATCTATCACATTTTATTTTTCATTAATTAAAAGTTAATTGAAAACATACCATACATTTTGGCGTAATAGTTTTTTCTCAATACATTTAAATATGTTTATATAGATTTGATTCAATGGTGATAAGCAAAATATCTAACTTATAAACTAATATCTAATACTATTGTATGTGAATGAAAGCAAATGCAAATAAATATCCGTATTTAAAATTAATTATAAAAGAATATTCAACTTTTTAAATTTTTTTATTACAAATGCCGATGAGATTCGATTTGTAATCAGTCAATTAACTGATTCGAGGAAGGCGGTAGGGCGGATTAGCCCTGCTCTTGATATTACCGTCAATTACATTGTTGTAAGTATTTATATTGTTGATTTTATTATTAAATTAATTGATTTAATTCTTATAATTATAATCGTTAATAAGGTTAATAGTAATTTGTTTTATTATTATTTCTTTTACGCCTTTGAATAATATAGCACCTTAACCTCGACAGTTGTCATTGTTTGATGAGTTCAATTCTTTTGCTATTTTATCTTCAGTTAATTACGAATAGATATTTTTACATCATGTGATTTATGTTACAATTTCGAACAATTGAAATTCGATCTGATTAATATTTCTTTTGTTACTCGTTTGTAGTTGTGTTGTAAAGATACATTTCATGCAGTTTTGTTGTTATTGTTTATCTTTTAATGAGATTGTTATAAACCCTTGGTATTGTTTAAAATTATCGTCATGAATAAGTTGTGTGTCTCCTTGGTAAGTTATTTTTTAGTATAAATTTCAATTTTTCTTAAGATTTATATTTTGTTTTATATTAGACCAACGTTGGTCCTGATGTTTAATTATTATCGACTAACTTTATATTAATTTATTTAGATAATTATATCATTATCCAGTAATTGAATAACTAGCGTAATTAGTAATTGAGTTTTTTATATGTTCAATCTAGTGGGATATCTGGTAATATTTCTATTTTGCGGTTATGTAGCATTGTAACTCGTAGTTTTCTATCTTGTTCTCGATATCCAAAATACTTAATTATTACAAATTTAATGTAAAGGAGATAGTTGGAGGGTGCAGTCAATAAGTACACAGAATAAGTGATGAACTTATATTATGTGCCGACGTTTCGACCTACAGTGTAGGTCATCTTCAGGGCGATTATGGATAGCGTGGCCGTTGGATTTTAACGGCTAGCAGGTACTCTGTACTACTTATTGACTGCACCCCCCAACTATCTCCTTTACATTAGATCATCCAGTCAACTATTTTCATCTCATTCATATTACAAATTTAGTTTCACTTTATGTCAATAACCGCAATTTAAACTCAATTTAAGTAAATTTTTATTCATGCATTTTTTTGCCTCAATTTTGTGTTTTGGTTGAAAATTTTTAACTCAATTCCGAGCTGCCAATCATTTATTATTAGGGATATTTATTTTTTTTCTTTTGATTTTAAAATTATGGTTTTCATGGGATTTATTTAGAATCCCTAATTTAATACCTTGTGTTTTAATTTTCATGTGAACATCTTTTTATGGAATCATTTTAGTTTTATTTCCTTTTTAATATTTCTAGTACTTAGGATATTTGTTAATTATTGGACAAGTGTCAAGTATTGTAAATTCGATTAAACAATAATATTATCGATTTAAAATTATTCAATGTCTCACTTGCATGCACCTCTTTTTATTTGTTTTGGGATTTCCTTGGGCATGAGTCATATCTATATTTAACATTACAAAACTGCTGTTTGTTTAGAATGAAGATTGATTCTCTAAGAGTTTATCTCAAATGTAGCAAACAAAATTATTTTAGATTCCCGATTTTTATTTTTAAATTGCAATTCATAACTATTAATAATTACGAAATCAAAAAAATTTCAGGGAGTGCATTCCATTAATTTTACACAAGCAAGTGTAACTTATTTTATTATTTAGTTGTACTTATTTGTTTGACATTTATTGACTGCACCCCACGATCATTTTTAATATTGCTCAAGATTCATATAGTCAACTATTTCTTCATCAATTTAATAATTTAAGTATGTATTCTTGATGATCTTATTTGAAAGTTTATATAAAAATATTTTGTTTTTTAAAATACTATTAGAGCATTTATTGCACTCTTTAGTTATGAGTTTATGGAATTAAAATATATATTTATTGTAAATTTGCATACTTTTATTTTTACTTGCATATTTATTTATTTTTGCACACATTCTATCAATCGGAAAGAAGATTTTTTTTTTGCCTTACTAAGCTTGCATTAATAGTTTCTGACTTTGTAAAAGTCTTCTAAATAAAATCTCTAAACTATATAATTTAATAAATATGATGAGTTTTCTTTTTCTTTTTTTGGTATAAGTTCCGAAGTTTGTCACTGTGTTTAGTCACAAGTTTTAACCTTTCATTTCCTTTTTAATATTCTCAAATATAAAAATAATCTTGAGTTTAAGTAAGAAAAAAGGAGTGTAGTTATGGTAATGTGTAAATTTCAGTAATAATTTCATCAAGAAATAAACATTTCAAAATAAAGATGGTATGTTTGCAGAAAGGTTCATTTTTTGATGAAATGATTATCGAAATATACACATTTCTCATAATTACACCCTTTTCCATAATTAGTATTATTATCATGATTATTTTTATTTTTAGAGAATATTATTACTTTTTCTGACTCAACTCGAAGTGATACCTGCGGAACTGATTTTATTTTTTTATGATTTTTGAGATAAGAAAAATATTTCTAATGTTGTTTTTTTGCATAATTTTTGTACGATTCCTAGAGTTTCCCCTACATTTTCCCAGAAATGGTAGATAATTACATTGGATTGAAGACCAGCAGAAAGGGTAGGAAGTACTTTATTGGTCTGTTTTCATTTATTTCTTGGTGCCATATGATCTCTTTGATTGTCTGAGCTTTAGTTTGATTTAATTCTCATAATGATCTATATTATTGGTTGGCTTAATTGTTATAACTTCCTTTTAGACAATTAAGGGAGTATTGTAATTAAAAAATTACATAGTACATACTTACATAGGGAGTATTGTAACTAAAAAAATCCAATGTATGTTGTGTAAACAATGTATCTAATTTCAACTATAAGCTATAAACTGTATTTAGTTCTTTGAGGATCAAACAAATTTAGGTCTGAAAATATACTTCCATTCTATCTAAATTTAGTTATTGTGAATTTCATATTAATTAAAATAGCATGTTAAGTTTTTTTCCTGTTTTTTTTACAACTTAAGGAGTCATATCCCCAATACCCAAAAGCCACTGCTCTCTGTCCATCCAATCCCCCTCACGTAGTCCTCAGGCTGCCATGTATTCCTCCACATCCTCCATCCTTTTCTCTTTGGTCTTTCAGGCGGTATATAGTTATGAATTTTCTTTGGCCAGCGGTTTTTGTCCATCCGCATTAATTGGCCATACCACTTTAACCTTTTAGTTCTGATCTGGTAAAAGATTTTCTTTAGACGTCCGACCTTGTCTCTAATTTCTGCGTTTGGGATCCGCTTGGTTCTCGATATGCTACAGCTTTTTCTCCAGAAATCCATTTCCATGGAAAGCAACTTATTCTCCGCCTTTTTCGTAAGTTTATGTTATGTTTTAAACTATAAATGATGCTTTACCCGATATTATCAACTATTTTTGTCCTTTATTAATTGTTCTTATTATTCTGTATATATGATTACGTTCTGTGAGAAATGGTAACTTAATATTACATTAATCGGTTGAAACGAGTTTTAATTTTGAATTTATAAAAGTGAATTCAATGATTTTCAGATCAGATTTTTGTATTCACATAGTTCCGCTGTTGGTTTGAATAGAATCCAAGAATTGTTTAACCGAAAATACAGGCTCATTAAGTTTTTCAGATGTCTCAATTTTTTTCACAATATTTGTATATGGCATTTTTACATTTGAAGATTTTATATATTGGAATCATTTAATGAGAGATTAATGATAATATAATTGTTTAAGGATGAAAGAGTTGAATAAATCGTTTTTCAAATCAATCTAAAAAATGAAAACCTAATTAATTTTAGGTCAGTCATCTCTTAAGTTTCAGTAATAACTTACCTCTTTAGTACGAGTTTAGGAACTTTTAATTCTTCTAGTTCCATCATGAGTGAGGTATGAACTAAACTATCCTTTATCAGAGACGTGTTTAGTTTTATAGAATCCATTTCTGTAATGATTGATAAGAACGTTATGACTCAGTCGAGTGATCGAATCATGAGGCATTAAGATAAAATTGAAGCTTTCGGGGAATAGTTTAAAGATAACTTTCTTATGGCTATTGTACAATATTTTTTGGTAAGTCCGAATGATAGTTTCTACCATTGTTTGGCAATGTTACTTTTATGAAAAAATTACAGTTGTTTAATAGGACATGTTTATATTATTTTTTGTGGCGAGTATTGGGATTTTTTCTCTTCTTTTATTTCTTCAGACATTCTGATGTAAAAGTATTAAAATCAAAACTATACCCTATTTGAATCGTATGTCTTAATTTATTAGTGTCGTTATTTTTTATTTTATTTTTTCTCTTTATATTTACATCCACACCTGTCAAATAAAACAATGACAATCAGCAGATTAGCTGACAGTAAAGTAAAGTACAATGTCATGAGAGGCATGAAGAGGAACAGTACCCAGCGGTACCTCTTCCTTGGCTTGATTAAATTTCATATGATAACAAATCCCTCATCCACGTTCTTTTTAATCTCCTCCTAGTGTTCTCTGGCATGAGAGTAGTGGCCATTTGTTCTATTAATGGGTTGGATGTCCCTGTAGTTTTCCTTGAAAGCATTTGTAGTATGTTCATCAACAGTTATGTAGAGTATGTAGAGTTTTGTTATTGACTTACCAGTGTGCTTTTATGACGAGTCTGAGTACATTTGATTGGAAAGTTTGTAGTTGTTTTCTGTGTCTGTTTAGCGATGCCATAAATTTGTAATGCATATGTCCAAACTGGTTTTAGTAAGTAAGTGTACGTATTTAATCTTTGTCTTGTTTCTAATTTGGAGTTTTTCCTGAATAGAGAATACATTAAGTTCAGTTTAAGATTTAGTGATTTGCATTTTTTTAATATGAGGTCCTAAAATACTATTTAGACCTACGTCGCAAGTTTTCATCAAGATTAAATAAAGAAGGTATTCATGATATAAAAACAAAGTGTTTGTATAAACAGTAGAAATAGTAATGATGTAAATAATGTTTTAATGAATGCTAAAAAGATCTCAATTATTAAAAGTTTGACATAACATTTTTTTAGGGGGGGTTTTATAGCCCTGATGAAGGCCTACAATTCGGATCAAACAATTGATTTTCAAATTAATAGATTTTTACTATTTCAAAATTTCCTTGAATGCCATCTGGATGCATTTGATTTTTAATCTTAACTGATTTAGTGGGGTCTGAATAAAAGAGCATACAAACACTTATTATACTTTTCTTTATATTTATTTATGTTTTTTTAATTAGGGACTTGTTTTCCATTTACTCATAAGAAGTTATAACAATAAATTAAGCATTGCGACTAATGTTAAAATTTAATGAAATATTTACCTAGAAGAAACAAAAGCATACTGTAATAAATCATGAATATTTTGACAATTTGCTCTTTTTCCAATAACGTTCTCAAACATCCATTATTTATTAATAATTTTTATTTATTTAATTCTAGAGGATGTATCTGTTTGTGAATTCAAGTAATTAAAAGAAATAGAGTACAATATATAGTTCCCATCACACACATTCAATCTATTGACCTGATATATTAGTTTTGTTATTGTGGTTCTTAGCCTGTCATTGTATGCTTACTATTACATCATGTTGTTTAGCTTGCTTCTCAACCTCTACATATATACTAATTTAAATTTAGTAAGTGAATTAACCACTATTGGTTTTGTCTTTGATACATAGGCTACGCAATTGACTTGAATTCCTTGTTTCTACAATGTTAAAATCCTTTACATTTGCTCATCAATTGTTGGCGTCATTTTGGAAAGACAGCTTTTTTTTTTTATTTTGTCTTTTCTTACCTCCATTGTTATACCCCTCGATTAAATGATATATCGTTCCTTCAAAAGAACATCAAATTGGCATTTTTGTGTTAAGCCGTCAGTAGCAATTTTATTGGTTTAAGCTTTTAATTCAGAGAATGATGTATCTGATATTACATTTCTAACTTTTTTTAAAATAAAGTCATATGCTGAGCTGTATCATGTTTGAACATAAAGTTTTATGGTAATGATGACATTAGTTAGAATAAAAAAAGTTTCATTAGAATAAAAAATATTTCAAGCTTTTAAAAATTTTCTGATGGTTAGTAAAAGATTTTTATTTTTTTAACTCACAAATACCTCTATTGAAAAATTAGGTTTTTGAGTTATGATATTGTTCTTGTTCTTTGAAGGAGCAGTGTTATTCTCCAGAAAGACTTGTTAGTGTTCTGGGTTAAACAATCAAGTTTCTATTGGTTAAGGTAATTTATATATATATATATATATATATATATAGTTGTTATTAATAGATCATGTCTACAGTCTATCTTATTGTCTGGCTGTGTCATAGCAAGAAAAGGGTATGGGTATCATGTCAATTTGTAGGTATTCAAAAATTTTTTGAACAAAACAGCTGAGTCTATTTTCACTTCTGAAGTCAGTGAAAACCCATGAGTTTTCATTCAATTTTAATCCAAACCACATATCATTTGTTTGTAACAATAAAATTTTAGTTCTACAAGTTCATAGTAGAACTCTATTGGTGTTATGAGACATTAATGGACTTCTAATATACATATCTTCTAAAACACATTGGCGGGTTGATGTCCAAGACCTCTTGGTGTAGAATGTGCGTGTCTTCATGCTTCTAATGAAACTTAAGACATTTCTGTCAATAGATTAATTTTATATTCTACTTATGTCTATATCTGCTCAGTTGTGCGAACCTCTCTATTGTTATACTCCGATGCTATTAAATGGAATATATCTGCAACAATAAATAATTTATTGTATACGTCAGCTTTACTATCCTACCGCCAATGTGTTTCATCTTATCTTTTCAGGATGAGGATGGATAGAATTGTAGCTACAACAGTTATTACCATAATACTTATTAATCTGATTTTTTATGGTTTACTTTTTCCTAGGGATTGAAATTGAGCAGCACTATTAATAGTTTTTATTTATTATTTTTATGAAATTTATTTTACAACAAAATGGGAAAGTTTTCAGACCCTGGCGATATAATGCGTATTTTTAATGGGTTGGCAGCAGAGAGAAACTCGGACTTTCATAACTCGAACAACAGTGAAATAAATGTTGAAGAGGTAATTTACATTGTAGGATTCTAATTAATGTGTGCTAACTCATTGATATTATTACTTATTTAAGTAATAATATGAATTTAAGCTGCTATTACTCGTTTAAGTGCACTATTCAATTATAACCCTTTCCCCTTCTTTATTTGAGGTTTTACATTTTATTAAGATAGGAAGAATGCAAATATAGAATAAAAAAAATCTTTTCTCCAAACTGCTGAACTGATTATTTTGAAATTTGGCACCAAAATCACAGATTATTCTGAGAGGATCCTCGGAACTTGTGATTATGAAGAAGTTTCAAAATGGCAACCATATTAATAGGAAGTTTTCTCAACAGAAACTTGAGCTTTGTATTTGTCTCTCCTACAGGTCGTTATTTCGATGTCATTTTTATTTATTGAAGTTGGTAAAAATACTTATTAAGTTTTTTGAAAACCAATGCACCTTTGTTTATTTATATTATAACTGGTAAAATTAGCATCTCAGAGAAAATTAAACAGATTTTATACTTTTAGTCCTATATTTATAATTTTTCAATTTCTATTTTGTTTTAGAGGCATATGGAAGGAGAAGGACGGATGGGGCTCTCACCTACTGACGAGGACTCAGCGTATGATTCACCAAAATCCACTGAAAATTCACTCTCACCTACGACTCCCCTCAAATCATTAAATAGCAAGTTGACGAGCTTGGCCTGTGGGCAGTGCGGGAGGACGCTGCGCGATCCCAGGTGCCTTCCTTGTCTCCACTCATTCTGCCTCCACTGCCTTCAGGTGAAGAACAAGAAAGTGATCTGTCCCGAGTGTCGTCTCGAAACACCGCTACCCAGCAACGGTCTCTCTGGTCTTCTCCCTGATTATGGAATAATCAACTTCCTTCGCTCGTTGAAATTCGGATCATTCTGCACTAGCTGCAAAAGCGAAACCTCGCACGCTGTTGCCAAGTGTATCAATTGTGATTCCCTCCTATGCTCCAACTGCTTGATGGCGCACAGTTTCATGCATTGCTTTTCTGGTCACCGAGTGATCGAGTTTCCTAAAATTTCCGATCTCAGTGAAGGGCCGAAAGACGACACTATTATGTATTGTTTGATTCATCCCACCGAAGTTGTGAAATACTTTTGTTATCCATGCAGCGAGCTGATGTGCCAGCTGTGTTCAGACGAGAGCCATTATGAATCTAACCATATAATGGAAGAACTACACCTCATTGGCAGTGGAGTCATCAGCCTGATGGCAGACAAGGTGGCGGAAGGGAAGTGCCAGGCCGAAGACTTTGCTGTCTGCATCAGGTACAACCAGCAAACTTCATTCCTTCTTCAAAATCAATATCAAGAAATTTACAATAAGATCAATCAAATGTACGAGCAACATTCAGCTCTTCTTGCCAAATACAAGGAACAGCAGCTCAGCTTATTGGATGGAGTATATGAGCGCATGATCTCTGCGTTGAGAATGAGCACTAAGGTCTCTGAAGAGTCTTACGATCGCTTAACTCACCTGACTGATTTCTTCTCACGTCTCATTAAGTATGGAAACACTCCTCAATGCCTCATGTACAAGAAGATTCTGGAAACTGAGCTTACTAATTTGTCAGCCATCAAAGCAAAACCTGTTTCGTGCAACCTGAGATTGGAATCGGAGGGCGGCACAGATTATGCAGCTACGCTGATTAGAACATTCGGGAGGGTCATTTACGAGTTGAATGGTATTAATAATGAAAATTACTTTGTCAATGATTGTTGGTCAAAGATTGACCAACCTGTATTTCCATTTAAGTATGAAAAGTGGTCCAATTCTTGTTTTGACGAACTAAAAGCCATTTCAGATCTGAATATCTGTGATAGTAACCAATCACTGCGTTCGTTTCATTTGAAGTCGAACGTGACTCGCATGACAATTACCTACAATTGGAAATTTGGTTCTTATGGTTCGATGCAGGGGCAGTTCACTGAACCGAATGGCGTCTGTATCAATTCAGAAGGAGATATCATTGTAGCCGACACTAACAACAATAGGGTTCAAGTTTTTGATCGTTCTGGAAAGTTCAAATTCAGTTTTGGTGACGGAAACAACTGCAGCGACGGTGGTGCCCTCCTATTTCCAAATAGGGTAGCTGTGATGGAGAAGAGTGGTGATATTGTAGTGACCGAGCGAGCTCCTACCCACCAGGTCCAGGTCTATAACCAGTATGGGCAGTTCATTCGCAAGTTTGGCGCGAATGTTCTTCAGCATCCTAGAGCTGTAGCTGTGGACAAGGATGGTCACATAATTGTTGTGGAATGTAAAGTGATGAGGGTCATCATATTTGATATAATGGGAAACATAAAGCACAAATTTACTTGCAACGATACCCTCCACTTTCCCAATGGCGTCGCCGTCAACGACAAACAAGAAATCTTCATATCAGACAATCGTACCCACTGTGTTGTCGTTTATAATTATGTTGGGAAGCAGCTGAGGACAATCGGGCACGAAGGCCTAACAAACTACCCGATTGGAGTCATGTTGAACAAAGCTGGCCATGTCATCGTTGCTGATAACCATAACAATTTCAACTTGACGGTATTCACTCAAGACGGTCAGTTTTTGACAGCCGTGGAGAGCAAGGTAAAGCACGCTCAGTGCTATGATGCAGCCATATCATCCGACGGTACCGTTGCCCTTACGTCAAAGGACTACCGTGTTTATGTTTATCTCACTTCGTTTTAGACGAATTATCTTTACTGACTGATTCTCGCTTTAATCCTTTTACACTTTATAATAATTTTTTTTTTTTGTCAATATTCTTTTTACTTGTTAATTCTGAATTTTTAAATTGTTCAAAAATGAAACAAATGTACTATTATAAAAAACTGAGAGCGTTTGAAAGCACTCTGATATTGTTGGTCCAACTAGTTAAAACTGATTTGTATTATATTTTCCTAGGCTGAGAGCTGACAGACAATGTAGAATCGATTAAGATATATATTTTTTTAAAAGACTTTGTTTTGTTTTAAAAAGGAAGACTGAAGGTAAACTAATTGACTGCAATGATCTAGTTTTTGCTAATTTTGTGAAGGTTCCTTTTTTTTATGTTAGTAAATTTAAAAAATCAATAAAAAAAAAAGTATTGGTTAAGCTTATTATTTTGTTTGTTTTCTTTTTTGTTTTTGTTTCTTTCCAGTTATTACCAAGTTGTTATGTCAAAATGTTAGTTTTTGTTGTGTTTTTCTATTTTCTTTTACGTGCCATGCTGCTAGTCAGGCGAGATGTATATAAATCTTCTCGATAATCTTAGTCCTTCTTTGCCATAGCTGTTAGTTTTGTTTTTCATAATAAAAAAAAAAATAAGAAAAAAATATTTTTTGTTTCCATAGTTATAAGACACATATTATGTAAGTGTTCTGTTTATTGAAACAAATTTTTTTTGTTTTGATGGAACTCAAAAGTCCGCTTCAAAGATAAGGAGTATATTGTTTTTGTTTTCTGTTGTGTATTGCTTATTAATGTTGAATACTTAAATGTAATATCATTATTATTATTATTATTATTAATTATATTAAATGTTTTGTTTACTTTTTTGTTTTTATTGTGATATTGAAAGTATTATTTTTTTGCAGTTATCTAATTGTTTATCTCGACCAATTTTCAAGTTGTTATTCTGACTCGTAGAGGATTTATTCTTGTAGTTTTGTAGTTGCAAGATGGAATCAATTATTTAAAATAAAAATTAGGGAAAAAAAAAGAAAGAAAAATAAAACCAAAAAAAAATTGATCAAGCTTATGAAAAGTGGATTATTTTTAATATACTAAATTGAAATTTTAAGTTTCCTTTTGACAAAGGATATTTTCTGTTTCACAGTGAATTTCCTCAGATTGTTTTCTGTGCATTTTCCACTTTTCATCTGACTCTCTTGTTGCTTAGGACTTAAGGAATTGCCAATTACTATTCTTGATATAGGTTTCCTGTTATTTGTTAAATCAAGTTTTTTCTACTGTATTGTTAAATTTGAAAAAAAGAAAAAAATATAAAATGACTATTTGTTATTAAAAATAAGATTGTATTTTGTTTCTACATTTTATATCATGTTAATAAAATCTCTTACCCTTAATTTATTTATATCTTTACCTTTTCATTGTTTTTATTTCCTTTAGTATCTTGCTTCTTTCATAATATGGGTAACCTATCATAAATAAATAATGACTGGAATGAGATTGTCAATGATTATGCTTTGGTTGTATAGTTCTTTTGTTCAGACCCTGGCCAATTTTTTCTCTCCTAATATTGAAATAATTAATTTTGACTTTTAACTTTCATACATTTGGCAATTAAAAATTACGTGATTAAATGTCTGGTGAACAAGTATAGTCATTGATTATTTGAAATCTATGTAAGTATATCCGTGTTCAATTAAAATCTTTGTAAGAGAAGAGTTGGTCGACTGTATCTTCTAATTTAAGGAAGAAATAGTTGGGGGTGCAGTCAATGAAAACACCAAAATAAGCATAACTTATTTATTATGTGCCGACGTTTCGGCCTACAATGTAGGCCATCTTGAGGGCTAAGAGAAAAAAACAGAAATATATAAAAACGTAGCAGTAACAAGAATATATAAAGTGGTACAGGAGTGGAAATAAAAATAGTGACTAGATATGATGAAATAGTGAATAGATATAAGATAAATAAGAAAGCATATAAGACTGGTTACAGAATATAATAAACTTAAAATAGTGATAGATAAATTGGATAAAATGTAAACAATAATATAAAGGGAAAGAAAAATGAGGAGGTAAACGGAAAGATACAAAATAAGAAGATTAAAATATAGAAAAAGGGGGGTTGAGTATGAAGGATTTAGAAAAAAACTAGTTTAATTATAGATATGGATAAATTTATGGTTATTACTAAAATAACCTTACATTCTTAATTTATTATGCCATTCTTTTTTTAATTACATTTTGACCATTGACTTTTAATTTTTCTCTCAATTTACATTATTTATGGTCACTTATATCCACTGCATCTGCAATTTTCCTTTTTAATTTTTCACGCAATATACATTATTTACGGTCTCTTATATCCACCGATTCTACATTTCTCCTTCCCCCTTCTTTGTCATTATTTTTTTGGCCGTCAGAGATCGCCTTTATCGCTTCCGCCTGCCCGGCGTAACGGTTTTCTTACTTGTCTCTGAGCTCCCCAACCTGCAACTTGTTTTATTCGGTTAGTACATATCTTAGTACATATTTATCTTATCTCCATCCTTTTCACATTCACCTTTCTTCGCACCTGTTCTCACACTTACTTTTGGCATCCATCATATGTTAATAGTATAGAGTTCATTCTTATTTAGCCTCATATTTTTCATCTACTGTATTTCTTCACCTATTTTCTATATGTTTATATTATATTCTCATCTTATTTTGCATTTATGCCACTTCTTTCTAATTGTATACAGTTACATATTAACTTCCCTTACTTATTTTCTTTTTCTTTTCATTCTTCATAGTTCATAGATATAATACCACTATTTTCAATGTTTAATTTTTGAAATTTATCAAGCTTTTCTTTCTATTTATGCTTGTATTATTACACTTTACCTATGTAACCCCTCATGTCTGGTATCTTATCCATATCTATAATTAAAATAGTTTTTTTCTAAATCCTTCATACTCAACCCCCCTTTTTCTATATTTTAATCTTCTTATTTTGTATCTTTCCGTTTACCTCCTCATTTTTCTTTCCCTTTATATTATTGTTTACATTTTATCCCTTCTTGACATGTATTTTTTCTATTTCATATTCTTATTCTTGTATTATTTTATCTGTCACTATTAGAATTTCTGTTCATCATCTACAATTTTATTTTTATCTATCACTATTTTAAGTTTATTATATTCTGTAACCAGTCTTATATGCTTTCTTATTTATCTTATATCTATTCACTATTTCATCATATCTAGTCACTATTTTTATTTCCACTCCTGTACCACTTTATATATTCTTGTTACTGCTACGTTTTTATATATTTCTGTTTTTTTCTCTTAGCCCTGAAGATGGCCTACATTGTAAGCCGAAACGTCGGCACATAATAAATAAGTTATGCTTATTTTGGTGTTCTCATTGACTGCACCCCCAACTATTTCTTCGTTAAAATCTTTGTAATTTGTGGATTTTATTAATCTGTAGTTATTGGTTTTCAATCTTGCTACAAACTTAAGTTAACTGGGAGATTTATTTGAATTAGCCGACTGCTGCTTCACATCTAAAAATTGATTCTTCCCTAGTATTATTAATATTTTATTTTATAAATGATACATGTGTTTTGCGGAACTTTGGAGGAAAATCAATTTGTGCTGCCTGTTTTATCAGCTATCCCAGTTCCGGAGTGACTTTCTACCCATTTTGTTTTTAATGAGAAATTTAGAAGACTAATTGAGGCGTTGATATTAAAAAGGAGGCAAGTGCCAAAATTGTTGAAAATTTTTTTCCACTGAAACAATTCTATGTTCCAAGCCAATAGCGTTAAAAATGAGGTAAGTTCCCATCCCCTCTCGTTTAGGTTTGAGCGATGTCACTAGTGGCAAAAGAATGACTGATAATTCTGTTTCAGTGAAAAAAAAATGTTCTCCTTTTCAACGTCAACACCTCAATTGTGCATAAGTTTATTCTGATATTTTCTATAACTTCGTCGTGTATGTCTGTGTTGAGAACTGATTGTATCAGAATCATGTTATTTTTGTGTATGACTGCCTGCCAATAAGGAATTCCGTCACTTATACGACTGCATACTTCTCAACTTGGTTATTGGAACACATGGAGCCTAGTTTGCACTGGGCTCTTCCCATTTGTGTCTCTAAGTATCCGAGCACAGCCTACATTATTGTCTTCTTTACTTCCAACTGTGAATAGATCACGTATTTCTGTATCCGTTTCCTTATTTTCTGTAAATTGTGAGTAAAGTTTGGCACTTGAGGCATTGAATGAAAAGTAATTTTAAAGGAGAAGCAAAAACCTGTTTTGAAATCTAAAAATGGAAGTATCAATTGGAATATGGTGACTATTACTGTTCTTAGAAACTAAACCACTCCCAGTTTGAATTTAGTCCTCTTTCTATGTTTTTGGCATAATTAATCACTGCTTTTTCTATGAATAAAAAAAAAAGAAAATTTTTTACTTTCTAACTTTCCATGTTATTGTCAATGTCATGTGCAGTTTGATCGACAAAATACTATTTTGTGTATTGCATTGTGCCATATCTTAAAACTGCAGATCAATAGACACAAGCTGCCCCATACGAGATTGTTTTATGAACATACAGGCCTCTACAATCTTGATTCCAATGAACCTTTAAAGTTTTTTAAGTTGGAATTTTTTCTCTATCACTTTATGCCAGATTGGCACCACGTAAAGCAGTTTGGAAATAGATGCTGCCTCGTAAATTGTCTACAAATATTCGGATCCAGGCTGTCCTGGCAATGAACCTAAATACTCCTTTTGTTAACAAATTATATCAATATTTTTCAAACTAAGAAAGATCTTACTATGCTTAATTAATGCATTAATCTTTAAAAGTAAAGAATAAGAAAAGTCTACTTTGCATAATTATCATTATCATCATAGATGGCTTTACATCCCATGTGATGACGCCTCCCGCAATATAAACCACCAGTCGTATCAATAAACAAAACAAATAAATGGATGCTAACTTAAGTATAAGATAAATAAAAATAATAATAATGAAGTAAGGTAAGAAAAAAAGAGGCATCAAGTTTTCACGGTTAAGATAGCACAGTAATATAATTCATTTTTTTTTTTTAGAATTTTAATTTAAATGTAGATTTTTGAAAAAACGTTTTTGGTGTATATACATTTATATCGGAGTATACGGAAATAAAACAATGAAATTTCAACTAAGTACTACTCGCTCTTCAACTGTCATTTTTGTGGACTCGTCTAGTTAATGTTATTAGGGTGGAAGTAACTCAGAAGTGATAAAGAAAACAATATTGAGGTAAATAATAAAAATAAAAAAAAAGGACAGAAATAATTCATTATACTATATTTTCTTATTATTAAATTGATCACATTAGAATTTTTACAAAAAAAAAATAATAATAAAACAAAACAAAATTATGGTATATATATTTATATATATATATATAAATCCATTTTTTTTTATTTATACAAACAATATAAATTGCACATTTTTTTTTTCCAACGACTATACACAAAACGGCTCATATATACAGCTAGAAAAATTCCATCACAGTTTTTTAGGTGGAACGTCCTACACAGGAAATACACATAGAATACAACGGTTACATAATCGCTATATGTATAAAGACAAATAAAAACTATATCGTACAGTTTAAATAAACACTTAACAATAACGCAAACCTTACGTTTCATAAATAGTAATATTATCAAACACAATACATTACCCAGTCGTTTATCTTTATTCAAAAAGACATTTTATTTCTTTCTAAGTTAAAAACAAAAAAAAAACACACTGAGACAATCGTAATCAAAGATTTAATCAGCTTTGTTTTTAAAAATTTAGGGCACTAGTTTTTAAATTAAAAAAACATGCAGGCTCTTCATGTCACTACACATTTCACTAACTTCAAAACATGTCACTACATTTAATATATACAACATCGCACGTCAACATAAAATTTCACGTCTAAAGAGATTTGGAAAGACTTTGAAAAATAGAACTTTTTATAAAAAATTCTTAATTTAATAATCACATAGCCAAAAATGTTAGTCACTTCATCGGCTTTAAAAAAAATTATCTATTCTTTGCTTTCATTTCATTTTTATCAATTACCATCTCGTACTTAAGAAACAACACAAGCGAAACCTTCGAGTTCTCACCTATTACAATACGTCGTTAATTGCACCAATTAGAACCATACTGAGGTATACATAAGACTTAAAAGTAAAAACTTCAACTAAATTATTTATAAAGTAATAAATTCTTATCACGTTGCTAACATACATAATTCATTTTAAGAAAAATTGCTTCAATTTTATCATATAATGTGATATTTCGACACAAAAGAAGCACCACTCGTTTACAATGCATACAACTTACTATATATATAAAATACATAAAAACACATTATACACATACTTTTAAAAGATTTTTCTAAACCCATTTACATATATTCTCTCTATATATTAAATATTTACACAAAACAAATAATCTATACAAGTGTTTAAAAAAACACTTAACACACAACCGTTAACAATATGAATATTTACAAACAGTAAAAAATAGGAAATTCCAGTGGTAATTTCATAATAGTACCAGTTCTGCAGAAGATTTCATCATCGCCTTCAAAATAATAAATGACCGTTTTTCATCATTCATCTCGCTAAAATATTTTAAAAAGCGCTTAGACATTAGTTATAACTTCTCCTTATAATACAAAATTATTCTTTGGGAATATGGCAAAAATATTGGCAAGAAACCAGTACATATATATTTAAATCTTTCCTCCTCTATTATTAACATCTCAATACTTAACATAACAAATTAAAATGTTTTTAACATTATACATATATATTTGATAATTGGTTTAAGATTTAAATTATTGGAACATGTCATCCTTTTTTTTTTATTAAGGGCATGGGTAGATGAAAGATCTAGTTGGTAAGATATTGCCAGTATCGATAAATATAAAACAGTGACAAAATGTTTATTATACAAACATAACTGCTGTAACAAAATAATTCATCAGTTTTCTCATGAGAAATGACTCCAGTTACCAACCATATCTTTATTTTCCCTTCTTTACATGCAGTCAAAATGTTATTCTATATCTGGTAAACATAAATATATATTAACTAAAAAGTAAAACTTAAAAAAAAAAAAGGTTTAAAGATAAGGAAGACAAAATATTATCATCAACAACATAAAATTATTCTAAAAAATCATAAAACAGAAAATAAACAATATATTGTCTCGTCGAACATTATCACCGATTCCTTATGGTCACCTTGGAATGATTGTGGTCTCAACACCAAGGAGGAACTTGACCGTATCTGTATACTTTACCAGAGTCACCTTAGGAGTTTTGGGTCCAGCGGAACTCTTTATCGCTCGACAATGAGCCTTTTCGTAAAACTCTGAAGTTTTCATGTCTCTCAGAACAGTTCTAGCCTCTTGACCGAGCTGCTTGAGGAGGGCTTCTTTCGTCTTGACCCTCAGCAGTGGAGAGAGCTCATGGAACAAGACCCAAGAGTCGCTGCGAGGTTCGTTGGCCAACCGATAGAGGTTAGGAAGTGGTACAGAAGATTCCTCTATCTCAAAGCCTTCCAGATCCGAACTGGCCAATCCGCTGTCATCATCGATTTCTTGCTTTGGCTGGCTACTGCATGTTGGATCGTCTGTAATAAAAACAACGTTTCATGTTGATTATGCATTATCATATAATTTAATTAATTATACTAGTGTAATTAAATAATAATGTTATTTATAATTAAACATTAAATAGTATACTGGTGCTCTAGCCAAAATTGTTTGTCTTTAGTCTAATCAGTCTCATTTGATGTCAAATCCAACTCTTACTTGTAACTAAAAATAATTAAAAAGTGTGTTTTTGGCGTGAAAACCAGTAAAAACTTAATTTGATGACAAATGCTAATAATAACTTTTTTCAGCATTTAATTTGCTATCAAACTCCTTAGGATTATAATTTTTTTGACACCCAGTATAAATAAAATTTCAAAAAATTATCTGTCAAGGCACAGGAAAGAGTAAAAAACTAACATACCATCCGTAATTGGCTGGAGTGGAACTTGGTTCGATATATGCATTTCCATGAGAAGTCTGGCTTCCTCATCTGTAGCCAACGCCATTGCGGTCGCTCCTGAATAAGTTGCGAGCTGGGGATCAGCTCCGTGTTCCAGCAATAACTTTACAATTTTGGTAAATCCGTTCTCGGCTGCTTCGTGTAGAGGTCTGCAAGAACAATTTCAAAATTAAATAGATCAACAATCATATATATATACATACAACATTAATATATTTTTACCTATACTATGCAAACCTTGGTAATCTAGTTAATATTAACAAAACAAAGTATATTCAGAACAGTTTAATATTTTGTTTTTATAAAAAGAAAATAATTATTCATTATTCTTCAGAAGAAAATGGTACGAGTGGAGGACGGATAACTTATGCCTTAATCATTTTGTTATTATTAATTATTTTATTATTTTTTAAAATAAACTATTGCCCCTTTTGTATTTGGTTTTCTCCAATATCATTATTTCTATATTTTTTTGTTAATTATTTTAATATTTAACATTATTTCTATATTTTATTTTATCTATTCTGATTCTATACAATTTTTGTATTCATAATTTTGTATACATGATTCATATTTCAATAAATTTTATTAATACATTTATAATACAATTTCTTTTACTTCCTTGTATGCAGTAAAGAAGAGAAATCTCTATGTAAACAGATCTGTATATCTGTAATACTGTATTCTCAACTTTGATCACCAATTTGACTATTTGAACATGACTTATATAGGTACTTTTATTCTTCTATCACACAACTAACACATGGATAGCTAAAGAATGTCGAAATTTCATACAATAAATAAGAAGAGTATAAAATAAGAAAATCATTATGTTACCTAACTCCACCAAGGGCACTGTCGCTGACGTTCGCACCGTACTTGAGAAGCAAGTTTGCCACTTGGAAGTGTCCCCTCGAGCAGGCAACGTGAAGTGGCGTATACCCGGCGTTGTCCCTTGGAGCCGGATTGTGGTGTAGCTTCTCCAGGCAGTAGTAAACCACATCCTGCAATAAAATAGATCATAATTTATTTAAAAGTAACATTCCTTATTTCCCACAAAACCTCAATTAAGGTACCATTAAACAGCTTCATACACACTAAAGTTATTACAAAAGCGATGTATCAAAGGTGTCTATTTTTAAGAAAGAAATTGGTATGATTTTCTGTGGGCGGGATTATCTCTGGCATATCTCTCTGCCATTGTTTATACGTGATAATTTCTCAGGCAATATGCAAAGTTAGTTTACAATACATAATTATCTAACTTTTTTATTTTATTTTACTTATTCACTCTGTTAACAACTGTGAATTGACCATGAGAGATGTGTAGAACATCCTGGGGCTCACCTAGCACCATAAAAAGGTAGCCTTAAATGGTGCAAAAACTAGAGAGTTGAGCATGATCTAGGCTAACTTTCTTGCACAACCATTGGATTAGAAACAGTTCAATGCCATTCTATTCTGAACTTGTATATATTTATTTATATTTTACAATAGCTGAAATATTCAGAATATTGGTGACAGATGTAGAGTATTTATTTTGGAACTGACGGAAGACAATGAAAATTGAATTTAACTTTACAAACAGTGATGGTTACAGATGGAGGCAAAAAGAGCCACAAAATTGAAAAATATAACAAAAAAACTAATAAATTAAAGACAATTTTTTAGGTTTAGAGACTTCAGAGTCATCCATCCTCTTGGGGGTTATCCCATGCTTCCTTAACTCAATATGTAAAAATATCACTCCTTTCAAAGAGCAATGCAATAACTCAAAAGAACTAATTTTTTAAAAGAGGTATTTAAAAGTTACATGAGAGTTTAAAAAAAATAAAAATTTGGGTATTGGTGAAGCAAAACATTCCTATCTTAATGATGATTATGAAATTCTTTTATTAACCAGTCATTATTCCCATAAAACTTTAAGTTCAAACAGGATACCACTCAAAATATGACTTTATTAAAAAAAAATGTTAAAACTAGAATAAAATATATATTGTTCCTGAATAAATAAGCTTCAACCAATACATTCGTAACTGAAGGCTTAACTCAAAAATGCCAATTTTTGAATAATGAGTTACGTGGTTGTTTTTTTGCAGGAGCACTAAGTAAACACATCTTTCTTAGCTCTAGCAAAGAAATCTATTTTGTACAAAAGCCTTAATATTGTATAGATTTTTTCTCAGTTAATAGAATAGAAATAAAACTTACAACATTGCCGATCCTAGCCGCCCGATGGAGTAATGTCTCACCGAGTCCCTTGTTCAAGACCCAACCTTTGATTTCTGCCTGTATCTCTTGTTCAGTCAGTGGTGCTGTTTTCTTTAAAAAAAAATACATAAAAATAAGTCATTTTTATAATCTTAATTATATATATTATTTTATAAACAATATATTGTTTTTAAATATTAAAAAACCTACTTTCTTCCTTTCTCGTGGGGGTTCTCCTTCCCTTTTTACAACTTGCTTTTTCTTTTTTCTGATATAGTCGAAACCAGATGATTTTAATTTCCTTCTGAACGTCTTAAATCTCTTTTCTGGTATTAACCTTGGTCCTTCTCCTTTCTTCATTATAAAACCTTTTTTCTTCTTCACAAAGACAGGATTCCGGAGGGAATTTTTCTTCCTCACAATGATCTTAGTAGCCCCAGGTGGTGGTGCAGAAGCCGGCCTCTCTTCGTTAAAATCTCTATGCTTAAGTTTTGTTTCTTTAATCTTTGGTTTGATATCTGGAGGAAGGTCACCTTCCGCGGGTAGATCGTCCCTGAAACCGGCGATGGTTTCCGTTTTCATATTCGATTCTTCAGTTTTTGGCGTAGAACTGAGTTCTGAGGAAGATGTCTGCGGATCTTTTTGTTCGTATATTTTAGCCTTTTTTCTCCTGTCTGAGTAACGCTGCATAAGGCGATCTAAGAAAGACTTTTCCTCCCCGAGGGTCTTCGCAACAGACTTGTTATCCTCTTCCGTTTTGACAGGAACCTCTAGATGAGGTTCATTGAGACGATCTAGATCTGGAAGCGAAGAGGGAGCTTTTGGCCACTTCTCGCCTGTCGTCATCAGGTGAATAGGCCTCTTGTATTGCCATACTTGGTCATGCCAATTGCCGACAAGCTTTTTGAGCTTTTTCTTTCGAGGACCGGGTTTCCTTGGTTGACGAATTTTCTTCAAACTCATAGGCGGCCTTCCTCTCGGCTGTAACACAACTTCTTCTCCGTCTTCTACTCCGCCTTCTCTACTATTGTCAGAAATCAATTCTTTCTTGATCTTAATTTCAAAATCTTCACTCTCTTCTTCCTTTTTGATGAAAATACTTTCATCTAACCTCCTTCTGAATCTCTTTCGAATACTCTTACCACCTTGTTGAAGCTGGATCACTAATTCATCACATACTGCTATCCACTTGTTGAAATCTTCTTCCTCTTCAGGCTGCAAAACAAGAAAAGACAACTTATTCAAAAGTAAATTAACATACTTCATTATAATAAATATACTATTGAATCAAATAAAAACGTTTCATTAGTTTAACAAGGTTAAAATCAGATATGCCCAAGTAGAAATTATGGAACTTTTAAAGGTAAGAGATGAAAGTTATGATTATAAATAAATAAATAAAGCTATCATAATAGCAAGTGTTTACTAACTGATCTCATTCATGAACCTCGTTATTTCAATATTATATAAAAATATTATTTTTATAAACTCTCTTTTGTTGAATCCCTTAGAAACAGGATTCAGTTATGTAAATCATTAACTCGATAAAACATAGAATGGTCTTGCTATAAAGTGCTAGTGGAATTTATGTTATTGTTAAGGGAAATAGTGCTAAACTCGAAAAGCCTATTTATTTTCCAAAAAAAGAAAATTAGAAGCTTCCTAATTTGGCCATTTGTTGGGATTGGTAAAGCCATATTATCTTCTTTTATTTTTTTACAAAACATCTAATACACAGAAAATTTATTTGAGACAGACTAAATATGATGCTCTACAGTCAGTAAAGATAGATATTAATACACTATTTGTGCATAGCACAGAACAGTACTAATCATCCATTCTTGCAGACATAAAGACACAGGAAGACATGCTAGGAATTTGGGAGAGACATTCTAGTGGCAATGAACAGGCATGTATGTAGAATAGAATAGAATAGAATAGAATAGAAAAAGTAACTTTATTCTGGGACAAAGTCCCTTTAGAATAACAGATATGAACAGGAATAAAAACATAATATTTATCTGGCCAGAAGGCTAAATGTTACAAATCATAAAGCGTGAAAACATGACAGAAAACAATTTAAAAAGAAATATATAAACAAAAATAATAGTAAGTAAATAAATAGTACAGATCTTGACAGGATATTAAGCAATTACAGAGAATAGATAAATCCAAAGCTTTTGAAATTGAATGCATGAGCTAGCATTCAATAATTTGTTTACATGATGTACAGCTTTTCAAAGAGCAGAATTAAAAGAACTAGATAACACAGTTTGTTATTATATACATTGTATTCTAAGCAAATGACTAACCTACCTAGAGACTATCCTTCTGGGAAGCTAATAGATGTTGAAACAGCCAGGATTTGAATAATGATAGAGAGGGAGTATGACGGATATTAGGAGGGATTGAGTTCCACATTGTGGTGGAGCGGGCGAGAAAGGAACGTTCGAATGCTTTAGTTCTGTGTGAACGTATATAGAGATCAGAAAGGCGGGATCTTGTTTTATGGTGTTGCACTGATGATTTGAATTGGAGGAGACTGTAGATATATGAAGGGTGTTGAGAGTGAATGGATTGGTATAAGAATGAACAGAGGAAATATTGTCTTCGGTAGGGAGGGAAGAGCCACTTTAACCCATCATAGAGGTGGGAGACGCGCGCTCGCTTCGGAGTACCAAGCACAAATCTTAGAGAGCAATTCATTATTCTCTTTAATCTGTCTTCATGCATTTTAGAGAGGCCTCCATATACCACGCTACAATAGTCAAAGTGGGGGAAGATGAGAGAAGAAACGAGAAGATTACGGGAAGATTGTGTAAGGAGATGACGAGAACGATGGAACAACTTCAGGGAACTAATTGTCCGTCGGGATATTTGGGCGATGTGGGATTTCCAGGAAAGGTTTTGGTCGATGGTGATGCCTAGGTTTTTCACCGAGGAGGTAAACGTGATAGGATTATCGTTTAGGAGTAATGTTGGGAGGGTGTGGATGGATGTAAGGAGGGAATTGGAACCTAAAACAATGGCCTGAGTTTTCAATGCGTTCAATTCCAGTTTGTTCAGCTTTGCCCAGGCACAGATCCTATCCAGGTCTTCCTGAATACTAGCGAACGCAAAAAATAGCTCGGAAGGAGGAAAGGACAGATATATTTGGAAATCGTCAGCATATAGATGATGGGAACAGTGGTGAACAGATTTAGGGAGATCATTGATATAGCAGTTGAAAAGAAGAGGAGAGATACTTGAGCCCTGTGCCACGCCTGAGGAAAGAGTGAGGAAAGAGGAAAGGGGATGATTAGGTATAGAAACTGCTTGAGATCTATCAGAGAGGAAGGATTGGAACCATCGGATGGAACTGTTAGAAAAGGACATTGATTTGAGTTTACTAAAAAGGATAGAATGGTCCAAGGAATCAAAAGCTTTAGTAAAATCAAGAAGGATAAGCACAGTTAGTTTTTTGTCGTCCATAGCGGTATGTATGTCATTGGTGATTTTGGTAAGTGCCGATTGTGTGGAGAAACCGGGACGGAAACCAGATTGAAGTGGGTCAAGGAGGTTGGACTGTTCGAGGAAATTTGACATTTGTGACTGGACTATTCTTTCTAGAGGCTTGGAAAGGTTTGAGAGGATTGAGATTGGGCGGTAGTCTTTGAGTGAGACAGGGTTAGAGGATTTATTAATAGGATGGACTATGGCTTTTTTCCAGGGGGCTGGGAATACTCCGTTTTGCAGTGAAAAATTGTATATAAAGAGTAGGACAGGTATAATATCGATAAGGCAGGATTTTAACAGTTTGACAGGAATCCCATCGAAGCCTGTGGAGATGGAGTGGGATTTCAGAACAGAGGAAATAATGTCGTTGGGTGAAATGTCAGCGAAGTAAAAGTTGTCAGGGTTGAAAGATGGTGGTAGGGAAAATACGGGAGAGGATGATTTAGAAGTATTAACTGAGGTGGACAAAAAATATGAGTTTATTTCATTGGGAGAGGCTGGAAAGGGCCTAGAACAAGATGAATTAAGAAGAGAAAGCTTACGAAGGAGATGCCATTTGGATTTAGAATCGGGAGCAGATGAAAGGGCTTCGTGGAAGTATTTGGTTTTTGCCTGCCTGATTGCCGACTGTGTCAGATTGCGGAGGGCCCTAAACGCTTGATAGTCGTCAGTTAACCTTGTCCGTCTAAAGCGTCTTCGGGCCGCATCACGCTTCCTTTGAAGATCTTTAATTTTTTGACACAACCAGGGAGCAGGCTGGTGACGGAAGGTTGAGGTTTTCAGTGGGGCATGGGTGTCAAGGATATATTTGAGATTGGAAGTAAGTATGTCAACCATCGAATCAATAGAGGCACAAGAATAAATCTCTCTCCAATCCAAGGCCTCAAGAGAGGGTGAGATGTTCTCTGGGGTGAGAGCATCTAAGTTGCGAAATGTTACGGTTTTAGGTAGTATAACAGGAGTTTGGATATTGTATGAAATATGGATGAGATCATGAGAGGACAGAAATGGAACGGGTAATTGAGAGGAAGAAAGGAGGTTCTGCCGTGAATCAATGACAAACAGGTCTAACCATGTGTCGGAATGAAAGGTGTGATGAGTGGGAGAAAATGGGACAATGGAAAGGTGAAGAGAGTAAAAGAGATTTTCCAGGTATAGTTGATCGTAGGATTGGACAAGGAGATTGGCATTAAAATCACCGGAGATAATGATATGGTTATAGAGAGGAATGTAGTCGTAAAGGGTAGATTCAAAAATTGAATCAAGAGGGGCCAAAGGAGGGCGATATACTACGACATAAAGGAGAGGGTTTGGGTTAAAAGAGATTTCAACCAGAAGGAATTCTGTGTGAGGATAACCAGTTACGGGTGAGGAATCAAGGATACGTGATTTTAGGGAGTTGTGTACGTAAAGACCTACTCCTCCACCAGTCCGGTCTACCCGGTCGTGGCGAAGGAATGAATAGTCTGGTAAGGATATTGCAGAGGAGGGGATGTGGGGTTTTAGCCATGTTTCGGAAATTCCAATGGTATGATAAAAGTTTTGGGTAAAATATTGAAGGAATTCGTCATAATGGGCAGGTAAGGATTGGGTGTTGACGTGACAGGATGTCAGGATACTGGACATGATGGTGAGGTAGGAGAGAAGATCCCCGTATAAGAGGAGAAGATGCTGTGTGCAATTAATTTTAGCAGGTAGATTAGGTAAAAAGCTATGAAATGTTCCAGATAGTTGAAGACATGCAAGATAAAACAAAAAACATATAAGAATATTAATAGTATAGAAATGATAATACTGTTAAAATATGTAAAAAGAGAAAATAATGAATTAATAATGAGAGAAGCAAAGTAATAGAATATATATAGCTGCTTGAACATGAACAAACTTAAAAATATAGAACAAAAGATCCTAAGAACTAAAAATATGGACCAATAGAAAGAAATTAACTGTATAGAGAGGGCGTGGGCAAAATCCAAAATTCCGTGAAGAGCGCCATAGGTTGTCATAGAGCTAGCGGGGAAACAAAACTTTAGTAGTCACCCGAAGACGTCTAGATCTTGGGCCTGATCTATGAAGACCACCTGGTGACCATCTTCTTTTCTACAGCGCACTCTGCCCCCAGAGAACCACACATACTTTAACTTTCCCGCTGCCTTCTTCTGACGGGCTAACCAGTAGAGGTGCTTGTTACCTTTTGTCATCTCCTCGCTCAGATAGATACGGTGGCAGTCGTTTTCCTGCCAACCTAAATCTCGCGTAGAGAAATCTCTTTTGACTTTTCTTTTATGTAACACGTCATCCCTCACTGATTTCCTCACGAAGCGTGCTATGATAGGTGGGGGTCGCGGGTCATCATTTCTTGCTCTCCGTCGTTGCACTGTGTCCAGATCCTCTAGATTTAACTTTATGCCTAGGCCCGCACCGATACTAGTTAATAGGCCGGAAGGGGTCTCACCGGCTCGGACTGGGATCCCCCGGATCTCCAGGGAGTTAGATAACATGCCCTGCTCACTTTTGTTTACCCGCACTTCGAGATCTCCTACCCGGGCCTTTAAAGCTTTATTTTCCGCCAATATCTCTTCTATGAATCTTGATTGGCCCTCTAGATGTTTTTCTATTGTGGTTAGTTTATCACTAAACTCAAAAGTGAGGTCCCCTTGTTTATCAATGGCTGTTTTGATATTTTTAATCTCATCTTTTATACTGGTGTCAATTTGTTTCACGGCCGTTAGAACATCTGATAAAGAGAGTTCAGCTTTAAGTTTTTCTCCCGTCGCCGTATTCTTTTTCGCCTGGTCACACTGAGAGCATAACCACAGATTTTTTTTGACAGATTTAAGGGCCTCTAAATCTTTATCAGTGAGGTTAATGCATCGCCCGTGAAATATGAGATTGCATTTAGAGCAACTAATGTTGATTTTATCATCTCGGGTAATAACGCCGTTGCAAATAGTGCAGTGAACCATAATGAATACGAAGAGAAAAAAATAATTACGTAAGTAAATAAATAACTCACAATTGTTTGTATGATCGGGATAATGCCTAATGCTGTTGGTATTAGGACCGAAAGCTTCACCGTCTTCAAGGTCGTCGAACTTAGCTTAATTTATCGAATGAAAATCTTCACTCTGCTTTTTTTTTGAATAAGTTTATAGTATAATAAATAATAAATAATAACCGATAAATATATAGAGAAAGAAAAGAGACAAAACTAAACACAACACTACAAAAACACTGAACAAAGAGCAGAAGACATTAGGAGATAATACGATGTGTACAGGACGGTGTCTCTGGCCAGACTGGTATGTATGTATGTAAATGAATAGGCTGTGGTACCGAAACAGCCTACATCATACCACAGCTGTTATAATTAAAGACATATGTGAAGGTATAGTTTTAATGTACCATTATAAATTGTTTAATTACTTTTGTGTGTTGAGTAAACTGTAAAAATTAATCTCCTGAAAGATATAAAGAAACATGAAGAAAAGGCTTTAAATGTTGTTTCTTTTGTTTTTTCAAGCGAGTGAATGTTTTGTTAACAAATATTGTAATTATTTAAGACTTGAACATATGTATTGTAAATAAATCTTTTGTTTTTTCAGAGAAACACAATTAAGTCTTAATTTCCTTATCAAGGGACATAAAAATATTATATGTGTATATATATATATATATATATATATATATATATATATATATCTGTTATTAATAGGATTACACATATTCCATAAGTTTTAAATAAAGAAAATACAAAAATGTTCAATGATAATCAGATACACTTACCGAGACAATAATAGGCGGAGGAGGTGGAGCATGAATAACAGAAGACGAAATGCTGCCTCGCCTAAGATCTGTGAGCGCTACATCACTGCCCTCTGAATCTGAGTCCCTGAAATCAAACACTGACGTTTCAGAGGAACTGCGGTGCTCCGCAGTGGCGGCAACGGGACATGCCCTACAACAAACAGAATCCAACAAATCCCAGCTGCCCATCACCCAAGCAGTCGTTATTATGCAAGCAAATAACAAAGAAAAACAGTTAAATGTGCTTTATAAAGAGAAAACAGTGGTTAGTACTATTAATTAATGAATAAACTACTGAAGAATAGCTTTTCCTTTCCATATAATATATTATTTAAAATGAGGAATGCTCATAAAAAACAAATTATGCTAAATTTAGACATTTCTTAATTAGAAATTTCTTCAATTTTTTTTAAAATTTGAATTCATTACATAAATTTCAAATGAGATATGTTTATGTACAGCACAATTAGCAGTAGAAACAATAAATTAAATTATTTTTTAAGGTATCTAGAAAGTCAATATTTGTCTCTCAGTTCTGATTCATCTTATCAACAAAAATCCACTGAGAGAACAAATTTATCAATACGAAAATTAATACAGTATTTTTTTTTTCAGGACTATTTTCCAGCAATTTAATTGTTAGTAATCTACACATACAAATATTAGTAAGATGCAGATAACGTTCATAAAGTATAAAATTAGATAAAATGTGCAATAAATAATGTTATAAAAGATTAAATATTTTAATTACGCTGTTTGACCAACATTGTAAAGTTAGTAGTGATAGAATAGTCAATTCTAAAGTAAATACAATATTTCTACAGTAATCAAAAATAAAATGAAAAGTTTATAAGACAGGAATTAAGTCATTTATCAATCAAATTATAATACATGATAAATAGTAAGTTCGATAGTGAAAGTTGAAATAAATACAACGTAATGAAAACCTCAATCCAACATTTTATGTGATGCTTTATTAATTGTTTTAACAAATAATTCTAGCAACTTTCTTTTTAACAACAGTTAACAAAAAATCATAAATTGTAAAAAACAACAAAAAATCATAAACAAAAAGTTGTATTTACAATAAATATACGAAAAACTCAGTTTGTAAGAATTGGAATAGGAAAAAAGAATAAGTCTCGAACTTAAAATAAATTTCTGACTGGAATGAATAATTAATATTTTAAAATAAGAATTTAGAAAAGTTATCATGGATATTAAATACACAAGGAAAATTCAGTTGGTGATGGCTGGAAGTAAAACAAATGAAATAACAGTTGAACATTCTTAAGGCAGAATGAAAATAAGAGTCAATGGCATTAAATAATTTGGGGTCCAAAACACCTCATTACTGCCTTCAAAAACATTTGAGCAAATTTTACTAAGGTATTAACATTCTCAGGAAATGATAAATAAATAGAAGAAAGGCTGCAAGGAAAAATAGACGAGAACAATTTTTGAATAAGAGTATAAAATTTAGTTAATAATTCACAATCAAGGCTCCCGAGCCTTTGAAATGTCAGTTAGTCGTTAAAAATTCCTATCCTAATTTCACCTAGATAGGAAAAATTTAGGAATCCCATTGTAGCATTGTCCAATTTGCCATAATAACATAAAGTGACAACAAAAAACCAAGGCTTTTCACCCAGTGTAATGGTAGAACATATAAGAGTTTTTGTGATCAAATAATTGAAATAATATTATAAGAAAAAAAATTAAAAGTACAATTGCAGAATCTTTTTAGGTGGTGGGGATAGGGAGAGAGTGTAGTTATTGAATAAAAAACTCTAATAAAAGATTAATTATTATTTATTATTTTATATTCATCAGTAGGTTTTTTAGATTATTACTTTTTTTTGTTCCTTCTTTTTCCCATACTATTTTCTTTTTCTGTTAGTTACAGTATTCGTTTTGTCCAACTAAATATTTTCTTAACTCATTACTTCTTCCTTAGCTTCAAAAAACTTTATATTTTACTGATTTATTTAATTTTATTAGTTCACTTATAACATATGTTTTAATTACTAATTATTTAAAATATTATTAATTGTACTAATTATTAATCATTAAATTTAATTAATGTCGGCTGAAAAGTTCATAGGCTGACATATAATTGGTGTCACTAAAATTAAGTCTATATAATTTTTATTTAGTACCAAACTTCAAAGGATGACTGTATAATATCCCCAAAACTTATGCTATTACAATATTAATCAAGATAATCTAAGATATGTTGTTAGTCACATAAAAAAAAATTGAAAACAAAAGCAGTTAAGAAACCACAACCAAGATAAGATTATATGTGTTAGTTACAAGCAAGCGTTGCACAAGTCCATCCAAATCGAATAAGGAATCTTCTTTCACCGCCACTACGTTTTTTGGTTTGTAAAATATATAATATAGCTAAGATAACATAAATCATTACAAAACTTGTATATTTTTAAATTATTGCATCTTTTTGAAATAATAATAAGAAAAAACTTCATAATGATAATATACCTTCTTCTCGGTAAGGAAGAGAGAAGGCTGTTTTCTTTAGATAGCCTGTGAGCGTTGACACTCCACAAGAGGCCTTTGTTTCCAGTAGCACTACCTTCAGGACTGGTAAAGCTCTTGACTAGATCTGAAATTGAAAATAATCATCATAAGTAGTATATTCTACATTTTACACGATCCTGAGAGATTCCAGAATAATCTCGCATCAGCCATGTCTACAGACTGAGTAAGAGAGCAATGAACATCAGATCTTCAATTACCAGAAAGGCCATACCTTTATTATCGACGGACGAGAAGACTGGCGCCCGAGGTGACGAGTGGCCGCTGCTACAACTTGCATTCGAGGGTGTAGGTGGAGCTTTACTGTTGTTCTCTTTAGAGCTTGGGGTTACCTGCTATAAAAGTTTATTTTAATAATAAAATCAAAGAAATATTATAAAAAGTAATCAGAAATGGCTTAAAGGCTTGAAGGAAAAAAAATCTGCACCACCACAACCCATTAAGGTTCTGGGGTCTTATTTCTTTGACCATGGTTATGCAGGGAGGTGATTTGTCCTACTTTATATCACGCTGTACTGCCAGATTTTTCCCCTTATTTCGGGTCCTAGATTCTATAGGATCCATCTCTAGCCACTAACAGATTAAATAAAAGTCTGCCAAAAAACTGGTTATGAACCCAGGACCTTCGGCACGGCAGCTCAGTGCTCTACCACTGAGCCACTTTGCTTCATACATATAATATAGATAGGTTATGTAAGAGTGATAATGTAACCTACACCTACTAGTTAATTAAGAAAACCTTCTACAGATGTTCAACAATCATTTGTTTTATTGTTACATTACTATATTTTGAATATAATGTAACAATTACGTAGAAGAATGTAAATAAATAGGAATCTTAAATTGAGTTTAATCAGGTAATTTTAGACTAATTTATGCTGCTTGAAACAAACTTATTGTTTGGTGTAATAAACTATCAGACATAGGAAGGTTTACACCGAGATTTCTTATTTTTTACCTAGTACAGGGTCATTCAGAGGAATCGCATGTTTTTAAACGCACAGTAAACAACGACTAGAAGAGTGGGGAAACCAGCACAGTATTATTCATTTCCCCCGGCTTTGCCATTTTAGTCACAATGTTGTAATGGAATGTGGAACACCCCGTGTTCGTGTACGATAACTATGTTAAAAGTGCTGAATCTGTTATCCAAACACGTCTCTTTCGTCGACATTTAAAGATCAGCCGCCAAGGAAACATACCAGATCGCAACACTATTCTTAGATGGGTCATGAATTTCAGAACAACAGGAACCGTAACTCGACACAAATCACCAGGTGACGTTCGTATTGCTCGGACACAAGACAACCTTGACAGAGGGAGGGCGGCAATATTGAGGAGCCCAGGTCGTTCTGTTACCAAGCATACTGCCGCTTTAGGAATGAGCAATAATTCAATTCCATTACCACCACTCTTCTAGTCATTGTGTACTGTGCGTTTCAAAACATGTGATTCCTCTGAATGACCCTGTAGAATGTACAATTACATGTTGCATAACATAATTTAGTCGGGAAGCTGATGAACAAAAATAAAAATATCAACTAAAAACTTCCAGTAAAGCTTTGTAATATCAAGTCCATCGAAAATAATTCCAAAGAAACTGGAAATGTACTTTGCCATTTAACACATTAACGCCATGTGCGGCACCGGTGCGCACGACCTGAGTACTCGTTTGGGCCGCGTGTTCACATATCCACAGGCAACCTTAATTAAAAATTACTTAAAATTACTTACTGGAGCCGCGCGATCACCGGTGCACACACGGAAAATTAAGGTTGCCTGTGGATATGTGAACACGCGGCCCAAACGAGTACTCAGGTCGTGCGCACCGGTGCCGCACATGGCGTTAATGTGTTAACTAACAACAATACACTATGATATCACCAAAGTCAATCCCTCGCAGTGTCTGTCAGCCAAATTTTTTTTTATATTGAAAAAACTTGAAAAGACTAACCTGCTTCAACTCCGCCTTGGTCCTGATCCTAGCTGCCAAGAAGGCAGCGAGTCCATCCAGCTCGCCCTTCGACGGAGCCTGCTGTGGTGGCTCATCATCATCTGTGATGTCCACGACATCCTGGCTGCTAACCGAACGTTGGATCGAATCCACAGCTCGTGGCACCTGCAGCCTGTTCCTGTCTGTGTTCAGGGCTCCGAACGGAGGTAGGTTCTGGCGCATCTTAACAACAGAATGACATAATAGTCTATTAAATTAAATATTAGCATTTTCACTTTATGACTAAATACAGTGTAAACTGTCCATCTGTTTTTTAACTCAAAAAGGACCAGTTAGCGGGTCAACAATGAAAATAAATCCAACTTTTTAATGTTATGGGGTGTGGTACTAAAAAGGTTGCGAACTCCTGATTTAATACATGTAAAAAAACTTAAATACCTTACAGAAAGATAGGATTATCATTGATGATAGAAAACAATAATATATTATTAATAGATTATTTACTTACCACCGTTGAGGGCGGTAGCCTGGTCTCGAGGTACCTTGGAGCAGGAGGAGGTGGCTTGGGCTGCGGGTGGTTCACTTGCTGGTTCCTCGTCTCCAGGCTGTTCCTAAGGATGCTCAGCACTCTCTTATCTGCCCCATTCTGCTTCTGTTCCGGGTATGATGGTGATGCAAAGGGAGTCTTCTTCTCACCGTTAACTCCTATCGATGATAGATATGAGTTGAAGCGCTTCTCTATCTGCTGGTCGAAGGTCTGTTTCCAGGTGTCTATCCTCGGCACCTTCGGAGAGGCCTGTTGTTTTTCCGGTTCTGATGGCCTCTTGAGGTAGTTCTGGCTGTACCTAGCCTCTGCCTTGAGACCTCCTGACCTCTGCAACTGCTGCTGAGTTGGTTGCTGTTGGTACATCTTGTCATAGGCTCTACTGAAGCTGTTTACTGATGGCAACGTATAGTACGACTCCTTCCTCTTCTTCCCATCTGCTGGAGTGGTGAAGGGCTGGAAATCAACCTTTGAGGCGCTTATTGGCTGCTGGCCATGACCAGAACCAGATGCTTTCCCTCGCAGAAACTCATTGTGGAAGGTGTAGAAGACGTGTTCTGGATCTGCTGTCGAGTCTGCTGACTGCCGGATTGTCTTTACCGACAGGTCAAGTGGTGACTCCCGCTTCACCTGGTTTATCACAGGAATGGCAGCACTTCCGGTAGGTGTCGTCCGACTACCACTAACAGGTGTTGGGAAGAAACCCTGCCAAATAAATAAAACTTAATTAGAAACAAATGTTTAAAGAAATGAATAAATAAAGGTTTTATGTTACTAATTTAAAGTTTTTAGGAAAGGAACAATTTGTTTGGGTCAATTTTTAAAGACTCTGCCTATCTAATCAATATGGCTTATTAATATAGCATCTTTATTTGCTTCATTGAAAGATATATGACATGAAATGTCAGCATTTGGTTAATAAAACAAATGAAAATTTATTTAACTAATATTTCAATTTATATATTCTTTTAACTTCTGTATTTCAATGTGAACAAGTTATATTTAGTTACTTTTGTAGACATCAAATGTGCATGCCAAGATTTACATAATGAATATAAATATCATTTCTTAGATTTGAATGCGGTCTGTATCAATAAATAAGTTATAATTATTAGTACATATGCATTACCTGTTGTTGACCACTGGCACTGGCGTGACTGGAAGGTTGGGAGGCGAACGCAACCGCTGGAGGGCTGGCGAGGGGTGACTGCCTTGTAATTGTTTGCTGCTGGAGTACAGATGGACTTGGCAAATTCTGGTGACGTGGTGACTGCCGGGTGATAGTCTGTTGATGGGAGGAAATGTGCGGTGACTGCCTTGTGATGGTTTGCTGATGGTGGCTCGGCAACCCTTGGTGGTGAGGAGACTGCCTTGTCATGTGCTGCTGGTTCACCGCCAGTGGGGACTGCCGCGCAACCGGAGGCTGGTTGCTCTGGGCAGGCTGTTGGTGGCTCATCTGACTAGGCTGCAGCTGGTTGATCACTGGCTGGTGATGGTTTTGCATTGAGCTGTGGTGGCTCTGGTGGTTCTGCATCTGGTACTTTGCCATTGCCATCTGATGTGACTGGTGGCTTTGGTGAGTGGTCTGGTGAGTTGGGTATTGATGCTGCATGTTGTTGCTGTGCTGACCTGAAGAATGATTCTGTTGTAATGAATGCATAGTTTGTTGATTTTGCATAAGCTGCATCTTGTGGTTCTGAATCACTTGCTTATGATTTTGTAATTGCAACATTTGGGAATGGGACTGAATGTTCTGCTGCTGGTTGTCCTGATAGTTCTGTTGATGATTTTGGTGGTTGGGCGGAACCTGATGCTGGGAAATGGTCTGTTGCTGCTGCTGGCTGTGGTGGTTCGTCATCACCTGCTGTTGTCCCTGTTGACCATGCATGGACTGGAGTGGGCTCTGCTGATGTCCCTGGTGACTCGATTGCTGCTGATGGCTCTGTATCGTCGAATGATGGTTTTGCATAGCTTGCTGGTGACTCTGTAATGCTTGATGCTTTTGGATGAGGTGCGATTGATGACTTTGGGAGCTCTGCTGTGTAATATGCTGGGAAGATTGCTGATTCTGTTGATGAGAGTGGTGCTGTTGAGGCTGGTGCTCCTTGCCGGAAGGTTGTTGTTGATGGTGCTGCAGTTGGGATTGTTGCTGATGCTGGTGGGACTGTTGCTGTTGTTGGTGAGACTGATGTTGATGCTGGTGGGACTGTTGCTGATGCTGGTGAGACTGCTGTTGGTGCTGATGGATCTGTAGCTGCTGTTGTTGGGTCTGCTGCTGTTGCGACTGCTGGTGTTGTATGTGGTGCTGGAGCTGATGTTGTTGCTGTTGCTGCTGCTGTTGTTGTTGTTGGTGGCTGTAGTAGTTGCCATAGCCGCTGGGGCTGGGATACCTCGCCGCAGACGCGTTCACATCATATGACCCCTGGCCAGTGGACTTGACTGAATTGACGGCCGGCAAGTTCCCTCCACTGCCACGGTAGTTGAGCGTCGAGAACGGAGCCAGTGAAGGCAGCCTGTGGACAGGGAAAAACAAGGTATACTAGTTACATTATCTCCAATGGCGATGTCCTTATCATTAAAACTAATAGAGATAAGATATCTGACCGAGACCTCTCAATGACTAATAATAATCAACACAACTATTGACTGACCTGTTGGAAGGCTGCTGCTGGTGGTGCTCGGAGGCCCCCTGGCCCTGCTGGTACCAGTAGGGGGCCGAGCCATAGCCAGCCTGCCCCGAGCCCGTGGGGGTTGGGACCCCCTGGAAGTACTGCCGCGTGCTTTCCACCACGTTGTTGAAGCTAACGTCCATCTCTGCAACAACATTAATCAATCAACCAGTGGTTCAAGAATAAAAATATAAAACAATATTTAAATAAAAAGCACACTTTACAAAAAATATAAATATACATATACATATATATATATATATATATATATATATATATATATATATATATATATATATATGTATATATAGACACACACACACAAACACTTCAGACAATAAAATTACTACAACATGAAGAATACAGGGTTGAGGGAAAATTTTTTTTACAATAACCAATTTAGAGTAAAAAATAGAGTTAACTCGTTTTTCCTTGAATTTTTCACAATGCTAACAAAGTTTGCTATTTTTTTTCCTATACACATGTTGGTTTTTTTCAGGTAACGTAGCTTTATGCTGATATGGTTAATCGGACGATGCTACAGTGAATTGTAAATTTCTGCCTATTCAGGTATAATTACCATAGGGATCTTTAAAGAGTACCTGACCTGGCCCAGCTCGGGACCGCCGTTTTACGTCCCTTCCAAAGTATAGCATAACTAAAGATTTTTTACTCCCTTTTAAAAAATCATAAGACCAGACCTGACGGACTGAGAAAACCTTTATTTAAGTCATCAATTTTAGTTTAATTTCAATTTTGTTCCAGTTTTAATCACTAATATTTACTGTTTTTTAATTATTATTTTATATCGCTCTCATTTTTTTTTTTACGTTCCACTTGACTTAAGAGCATGTTAAAACTTGTACTGGGTTGTAGTATTATTTCATTGTTCTGCTTCCCTTTCTTCATCAGATATTTGATTTAATTTAAGTTTTAAGCTACTAATATCGTTATTTATCTATTTATGTTTTTGTTGAATAAATAAAAATAAAACCAGAACACACATGAGGCCATTCTATGACTCCTCAAGTATCTAAGACATTAGGAACGTGAAGTGTCAATGAAACTTCACGCACACTTATCTAGCAGTTGATCGATAACTTTGTATAGAAGCCTACTATCGATAGCAGAAACGATGCAAATGATATCATCGATTTTAAGAGCGCAACAATTTCACAACCCGTTGCATTCCTCAACACTCAACCGCTGCTATACATAAATATTACGTAACAGCTGACTCACACTGATACAAAAGATCTCCCTGAACAGTCTAATTGAGGTAAGGTATGGAGGGGGGAGTTTGTCGATTGTTTTGAGACTAGCGATAGTTCGACACTATCTGTAGTTAAGAAGGTTTTATGCTGAGTAAGATAAAAAATAATATGAAAATAATAATAATAAACATGTACCACTACAAGATACGAAGGTAATGGTAGGACACTGTAGGAGCCAAAGCTCAACCGCCAAGTTTTCCTCCTTGACAAAAACGACGGACAAAAAAATCAACAATAACTTAGAAATACACTAGTAGTATTTATAAAAAGGTTTATTAAAATATCTAAACAATAGTTTCACTCAAGTTATTTCTGTTATTTTAATAACTATCATGACACGATTTGCCAATAAGTATGTACTGTAATGGATTCTCCACAGTACATAAAACACCGTCTGGGGGAGGGAGGGCACGTGTCCCCTGCCCTCCCCCTGGATCCGTCTATGTTTGTACTCACATTATAGAGCCTGGGTGAGCCCTAGAATGATAAATAAATCCCACAACCGATTCATGGCTGTTAAGAGAAAAATGATTTGTATGAAACAGCTGACTTGGAACCCGAACTAGAGCTGAGTGTGCCAGCATCCTCAGTACTGGCTTGCCGTAGACGTAGATTAAGAATTAAAATAAATAATTAGCATGAAATAAAGGGTGTAATAATGGGAAATGTGGATAATTCGATATTTACTTCATCAAGAAATGAACATTTCAACAAACATTTCGAAGTATAGTCTTAATTAATAGTCAGTAATAGTTACTACGTACAGTCAGCAATGGTTGCAATATAAAGTTAGTAATAAAATTACTTTTATTTTCGAGAATATTATTAAAAAAGAAACGAATGTAAAGTTTAAAATTTAATTTAAAGCAACATCCTGCGGAACCGATGACCTATTGTTTTTCCATCAATCTTCGTAAATTACCGAAATTTACGAAGTCATTTACTACATTTATTTCGATTTCAAAAGCTGGTGATAATCCAAGTTGATCGGGCATTAATGGTGTAACAGGGATATGATGTTATAGAAATTACACAGATTATTCAACTAGCCAATAAATAAATAAACTAATCAGTTCAAACTTAATTACTTTGGAGGTGTTTAAAGGGAGTAAAAAGTCCTTAGTTATGCCGCCCTTCGGAAGGGACGTAAGACGGGGATCCCAAACCTGTACGATGTCAGATACTCGTTAAAGATCCCTATCCTAAATAAACCTGGATAGGCAAAATTTAGAGCTTCCACTGTATCATCGTCCGATTAGCCTTAGCAGCATAAAGTGACTTTTTATGAATTAAGAAACAACTAAATGATATAGTTTTTATTCAACCTTTAACTAATAAGTTCTATAGTTCCGGTTATTACAAATTGATTAATAATCAGAAGATAACATAATAAAAACAATGTTTTCTCAAAGTTAGATAAGGTTGATAGATAAGACGCTGTCAGAATCCACTTTCGAGATATATACTTGCGTCAATCAATTCAACTGAGCAGTAACTTTTACTGTCGCGACAATACCTGTGTATGACAGCCACGTCATAATTGATAGTGCGACAGTACTATCACTTTTACTTTTACTTTTTATTCTTTTATTCTCCATAAGAATTACTCTTAATAAGATAATTTTTATTCTTATTATCGGATTAAAATCCGAGGCGTAGACGGGAGTAATGCGTTAAGAGTAACGTAAATGATTCGGGTTTCGATAGTATTTCGTGGAACGAAGTTCGTAAGCAGAGATTGGTGGTATCGGCATTGAACCTTAATGGTAGCTAAGCCTTATTAATATGCCGAGTAATTTTACAACACCAAAATAACAAGTTGATCTTGAATAATAAATAGTTCAAATTTAAAATATTTCTAGTTTTGTATCTGGTTTAATTTGATAGTTTTATTTGTATAAATTATTTTATTTTTCTAAAGACAAGAAACTGCTCGACCCTTTCGCCTATTTCAAAATTTACTGGACAAACGCTCTAAGCTCCCAATTAATTACAAAAGACTTAATTTACATGACAGCTATCAGCTTTTTGGACAAACGGAGGTGAGCTTTGAGGCTCTACTAAACCATCCAATTCATCTCGTATCCAATCCTTACAATCCAAAATCCTTCGTAAAATCCTCAATGCTCCTTATTATTTCACAAACAAACTCATCCATCATGATCTTAATGTCCCATATGTTGCTGATTTGGCCCAAACTAGATGCCTATCCTTCCATGACAAGCTCCATACACACTTGAATCCGCTAATCTCTCAACTTGCTTCCCATACTATTCCTGATAACCCTCCGAGGCGTCTGAAAAGAAGACGGCCTCGAAACCTTCTACTATAGAACTTTATTGGAGTGCTACCGATGGGTAGTTTTTCCACAATTGTTTTTTTTCAGGTCGTTTGTTCATATTAGCTGATTTACTTGTTGTAATATTATTACAGTTGTAAATATCAATAAATTAATCTAAAAAAAAAAATTCTTACACAGTCGAACCTGGATAAGTGGAATTTCTTGGTGACTGGATTTCAATTCCACTTATAGAGGTATTGCACTTAAACAAGGTTTCACCTATCCATATATATATGTACACATTTGTATTATTGAAAGTAATCACTAATTTTTTTCGGCACTTCACTTTGGCACTTGAATTTTTTTTCTATGTCATATAATCATCAGCTCCTTTATTCATTTCCAAAAACGTCTAAAACTTCTCAATACAATTTAGTTCATCATTTTTAGTGATTGGTAGCCTCTCTGACTCTTCTGCATTTTCTTGGCTTCTTCTTCTTGTTCTTGGTCGGGATTGTCAAAATGTTCTTTTTCACCTGGTGTTTTAGATTTCTCTAGTATTTCTTTGTCATTCAGTCCTCTTGCTGTTATAATTTAGTCACCCATGTGAACATACTGTTTAAATGTTGGAAGCTTCCCATAGGTATCTCCTAAACCTTTTTCCCAATCCTGTGGCCGAAATCCGAGAGTATCTGTTTCCGATTCTATTTGCACATCATCATCAGCCGTGTTTTAAAATGAAAGCATGTGCTTAATGTTTACGCTTTACGTACCAATCAAAACAAAACAAACCCATCCGTCCCTTCACATCTTCTTAGTACATAGTAATGGAAATTCCACTTATAGAGATAAATACAAAAAATGTCCCATTTACGGATAGATGTGAAAACATTCCAGTTATAGAGTTTATTTAAGAGAAAAATCATGGGACAAGTTTTGTATAACATATAGAGATATTCCACTAATCCAGGTTCTACTGTATATTATATTTACTTATAATCTTTTTCTTATATTTATCCGGTAAATATTATTTAAGTGATACCGTCACGAAGAAAATATCGGTCTGTAAAGTTGCTGGGTTTATTATTGAACGAATGCCTAAGATGTTAATAAGCGCTGTGCAGGCTGGGAAGCTTCGGAGAGTTGGCCGAGGCGTAGGTGGGAGGAGGATTGCGTTAAGAGCTATCTAAAGGATTCGGTTTCCATAGTGATACGCTGACAGAAGTTTGAAAGCAGAGATTGGTGGTATCGGCATCGAACCTTCGGGTTCGCTGAGTCTTACTATTACTATGGAAAGTAAGTTTGCAACATCAAATTAACAAGTTAATCTTGAATAATGTATTAGTTAAAAATGTCACTTATTTTAGAGAAGAATTGGTCGACTGTATCTTCTAATTTAAGGAAGAAATAGTTGGGGGTGCAGTCAATCAAAACACATAAATAAGCGTTACTTATTTATGTGTTTTGATTGACTGCACCCCCAACTATTTCTTCCTTAAATTATATCACTTATTTCATTTTATAAATTATTTCTAATTTTTTAACTGGTTTACTCTGATAGTTTCATTTTCATAAATAATTTTCCAAAATGCACAAAGAACTGGACATCCCAACAATACAAAAATTCATACACCAACAAATCCTCAGATTCTTCACCTCATGCCAACTTTCAGACAACACACTCATACAAGAAATAGGAAATTATACAAAAATACAGACACAAACGAACAAAACACATACTATTATAAATAATATGCATTTCGTATTATATTATACATAAATTTTGTCTTAAGTAAATCCTATGTACTCTCTTTGCTGTTGGTTTTTTAAATTTTACCAACAACAAAAACATATTAATCAGTAACCGTTGTAATGTGAACTCATTTTCATTGTAAGGGATTATCCCACCAATGTTTTAAAATTCGTACATATTTTAAAATAAAATAAAACAAAATATTTAAAAAAAAAATTAAAAAAAAATAAAATAATTTTATTTGTATTATATTTTTCTCTATTCTAATTATTTCGTCTTTAAACATTTTGTACCTTGCCTATCCAGGCCTGGAGACCTGGCTCGAAACCTCGGTTTCTAATAAATCGTTTATCTCTATTTAAGGAATTAATTCTTTGACATCAACCCGGTCCATTTTCTTCCGCAAAATGACAAGTATTTGATACTAGTCTATATTTTTAAATATATGTATCTGGTATAACATATATATATATATATTTTTATATAATAAAAAATAAAAACAAACTTAAACACATACCATAACGTTGAATACGATGACAGATGGCCCAAGACAAAACAGACTACTACGTTCTCAAAATGTTACTCATTGAGTAAAAAGGTTAATTGTATTTCGGAGCAGGTAAGAAGCCTACCTGGGAGTGGAGGGAGGTAGACCAGGTAACAGAATGCCCTTAATATAATACGGCCATATTTCAGGTGCGTTGGCTCCTAGATTATCGATATTAATTTCGATTCTCTCTATTAAATACCTTCGCTAGCCTTGTCATAAGCCACTACAGAATCGATTGTCAGAATAAGCGATTCTGGTCGACAAAGGTATTGGAAAATAAGGTATAGCATAAAATATTCGGCCCAAAAAGGAATAAGACCAATGGAGAACTAAGAGATTGTGAATAATCAAAGAAGGTAAACAAAAATATTTTCCACTCAATATTATTCACAAAAAATGACGACAAAAAAGTACATACCCACGAACTGCTATGGGGATATAGCGAAAGGATGAGGGGAAGTTAGTTATAACATTCCGACTTAATTATAAAATAGAGAGGGCTAACAAAGTGTGTAGGGCGCTGAGTTGCCCAAGTTCGAATCTAGCTGGGGCACATAAATTATTTAATCTGTTAACAGTCGTGGTTGGACCCTGAGGCATCTCACTACCCTCATGGGGCTCACCCAGCCTCTATATAGACCAACCTTAGTAGGCGGAAAAACCTGACTGTTGAGCTAAGTCTTGAAAAAATCACCTACCTGCACAACCTTTGTCAATTTTTTATTTTTATTTTTTTTTATTTATTTATGGCATTGGATATTTTCATCCATACAGCCAGCTATGTACTTATTTGTTTAACTGTTAAGTTAGTTGCCAACAGCACGCGGTTTTTCTCAACCTTTGTCAATGAAACAGTACATTCTCTACTATGTATTAAAACCAAGATTTCATGGCTATACTAAACCCAACCCCTCCACGGGTTGTAGCGGTACATTTATAAAAAATATATTACAATAATAAAAGGGTTAGTCAGGAGGTTCAATTCCGATACAATCGAGTGCCGTTTACAAACCACTGTCCACAGATTACAGTTCAGATCAATTCCGTGGGTGCTCCGACCAACCCTATACAGTTATAAGTTTCAAAAAAAAATTAAAAAGAAAGAATAAACAAAACAAAAAATAATAGTAAAGGGGGTACACGGCAAGATCGTAAACTGTCTGCATTCCAAACAGGGAACGGCAAACCAGTTCTCAATAGTTCTGACGAACTGTTACTTTTAGTAACAGTTCTAATGAACTATTACTAACACTAACTACACTAAAGATATATTTTTAATGGTTCCTTTTTAAAGCAAAGTAGCGGAGTGGCTCCACGTGAGGGTCAAAAAGCATACGTCCATTTACATAATAAGGTAGTTTATTAGTAATTATTTGCTTATTTCAATAAATATAAAAAGCGTTATATGATAGAGAATATAAATTGTAGAAACAAGTGAAGAGTGTACAAAATAATCCAAAATTTTACAAGTTTAATTTGCCGAGGTTTGGCAAACTTGTATGTGCATTTTAAGAAGTTGCGTTTACTCGTTTGACAAGACTAAACAAACCAAACGCCAAGCACAGACGTGTTTAGAAACGTGTTTAGAGAAGTTAACGAACTAATTCGGCAAGATACTATTTCGGTTATTATAACTTTTTATTTAACTGTTGGTTTTGTACGTGGTGGAGACTAATGTTTTTTGGGCAAGAGATGTGCAAGGAGGTGGTTTTACTTATTTGACACTCCACCGCCAGATTTTCGCCCCTATTTTCGACACACACTTTATCGGGCTGAGTGAGTCCCAGGCGAGTCCTAGAGCCCTGGATTTGAACTAAGGAACATTGGGAACGGCAGCTCAGTGCTCTACCACTGAACCACTCCGATCTCCTCGTAGATTATAGATTGCCCGACAAATTTTTCAGACATTTTTTTCATAAATGTATACTTTTTGTTGCTTTTAATGCTGAATGTATACGGTTTAGGGGAGTATTGATTTTTCTTCATTGGAAAGCGGCTGGTAGTAAATGGTTGCATAACCTAAAGGAGAGGGGAGTTGAGAGAATTGTAGACCAATGTTAAAATACTTTTAAAACATCTATATTTAAATATATTTATCACTCTTTCAAAAGAACGACGGCATAACTAAGAAAAAATAGATAATTTTTCAGTTTACATTTGAATTTAAAAAATAAAAATTTGGCTAATGGTAATGCAAAGCATTCCTATTATAATGATGGTCTCGAAACCCTTTCATTAACATTAGCATTTTTTTAAAAGCTTCAAACTTTTTTGATTATTACTTACGTCATTATTCACATAAATCTTCAAGATCAGACATGATACAACTCAAAATATGACTTTATTAAAAAAAGAAATGGAACTAGAATATCATATATGTCGTTACTGAATTAAAAAGCTTTAACCAATACAAGTGCTAACGAAGACTTTACTCTAAAATGTCAAATTTCGAGTTATGTCCATGTTCTTTTGAAGGAGCGGTGTATAATATTTTTGGTATACAAACAAAAATATTAAGAGCGATATCAAGATTTTCAAAAAAATATGAAAGCCCATCCGTGTGGTTATAAATACCGAGAAAGAAGAATGTTAAAGATGGAATCTATTTTAAACTCACAACGGAACACAGCCATGTTAAAACCGGCCTTGAAGGAACTTTTTTTTTTTTGATTATCTAGGCCGAGAAATATTTTTGACACGAAGAGAAACGATAATGTAAGAGCCATAAATTTACCTGAAATGAGTTCCGATGAAAATTCTATAAATTGGTAGTATATTGCTAAAAATATACCCATTAATTGAATTCCAAGTATAAATATAATTAATATGAATTCCAAGTATAAATATTTTCGTTCTAATTATTCGTATAAGTAAAAATGTAGTAAGTACTTCTGTTTATTTACTTGTTTTATATTTTCTGATTTTTTTTTTTAATTTTATTTTTGTATATAAATGCTATATATTCTAAAACTAGCTTATGCCCGCGGCTTCGCACGCGTGGAATTTGCTCTGCCAAGTTTCGTGAAAGATCATTTTAAATAAATAATTTAATTATTTTTTTTAAATATAAGTTACTCGAACATCCGAAATTTCAGATGTCTAACTTCAAAACTGACGGATTCTATACAACCTTTGAACCCCTATTATATTAAAGGGGAAACCCTTGGAGTGGAATTATCCGAATTTCTTTCTTAGGCTATACACAGAACCTAACTACAAATTTCAAGATGCTAAGTTCCTGATTTACCTTTAATTATGTACTATAACGGGAGGGGCACATGCCCCCGTGCCTCCACATACATCATGGATAGGGTATCAAAACAAATAGTTTCACTCATGTTCTTTCTGTTATTTTAACAACTATTATCATGTGATTTGCCTTTATTTATGTACAATAATGGATTCTCCACAGTACCTAAAATACTATCGGGTGGGGGGGGACACGTGCCCCCTTGCACCCTCCCATAAATCCGCGCTTGCTATAGCCTATGTGTTATTCGGATGTATAACCTATATTAATGTAAAGTTTCATCCAAATCCGTCCAGTAGTTTTTGCGTGAAAGAGAGACAAACATACAAACATTCACATTTATAATATTAGTAAGATTGTCTGTAGAAGATTATTGATTGGCATTTATGGAGTGTAAAAAGTATTTTGCTATTATATAAAAAAAATTCTATAATTTTTTAAATATATAAAAAGGTGGGATAAAATAAAAATAAGTCTTAGATTGTTTTGACTGAAGAAGAACGCATTTTGAGAAAGAAAAAAAAAGAGTGGAACATAAGAGATTGCTATAATAATATATATAAAAAAAAGAGGCATATCTTTTGTTGAAAATATATAAGATTAGGGATAATTTTTAAGCATATTTAAATAAATAGTATCATTGATGTGAGAAAAACCTTAATCCAGTCAATTTTATCTTTTATTTTAAAAACGTTTCGACTTCTATTGAGTCATTTTCAATTCTAATAACAATCTAATAAATACACAAGTTATATTTTTAGGAAATATTTTAAACAGTACTTAGGTATGGAGAACATTTAAACTCCAATTTGAAAAATTTTAAAAATATTTATTGACAACTATAAAAAAAAGGTATCAATACCTACTTAATTTCAGTTTTTCAGAACATATTTTTATAACTTTTGTATTTATTAGATTGTTATTTTTATTTATGTTGATAATTTACAGATTTATAAATATGATTATTTAAATAGTAATGGACTTGGAAGTACAAGAAATATACTTATGTAAAGAGAATTGAAAACGACTTAATAGAAGTCGAAACGTTTTTAAAATAAAAGAAAAAATTGAGTGGATAAAGGTTTTTCTCACATCAATGAAATATTTACAAATATTTAGTCCAGTAGCATCCACGTTAAAATTAAAATAAATAGTAACTTGATGTATAATAAAAGTATTTCCTCTTTAAAGAGAAAATATTTGAAAGTCAAAACAGTTGACCGGAATTTGTAAAACATTATAATAAAAGCAATTATAATTATTCATATTAGGCTGATGAAAACCAACAATATCGGTAGAAATATTGCTTCCAATAATAATAATAATAATAAATTCTTTATTTATTCTGGGACCAATAGTTTCTTGCTGTTTGGGATTTTTTTCTTACCTGTATAAATTATAAACTAATACAATAACTATTTAAATAAAAAATAATGAATTTCCTTTAAAGAATGCACCAATTTCTGCCAGTATTATTAACTAGACCCAGTGAATGGGCGGATGAACCCTGTGGGATCCAATTGGAACAGAAACCTCCCTGCACGCCCTTTGTCCTAGAAGTACAGCCTATTATATACTGAACCTGAACGTCATGGGTTGTAGTGGTACAGGTTTTTTTAAAAATATTTCAAGGACATAAGTAGGTTTTAGTCCAACAATAGATTATTGTTGTGTTCTAACGCTTCACCTAAAGCTTATAGGCATCATTACGCTTGAGAAAAACGAATAGTGCAGCACCAATGACATTAATAAAATAGTTAATTATGTAATATTAATAAATACATAATATAAATGTTGGCATAAAAACGTAAAGAAGTTGTAAAATAAACGTTTTCTTAATGGGCATAAAATTATCTGAACCAGTCGATAAACACTCCAGCCTTTGGATACGAAACGTTAACGCATTGAGGAGTTTTTGATAAGGGGAGATAACGTATCATCCATAACGGAATCAGAAGTGGACCTTCAATATCTCTTGTATACCAAGAAAAAACTTTTTTTTTTGTAGTAAGATATGCCAGAATTAATAAACGTCAATTACTTTCTTGTTCTAGAAACATTAATAGGAATAAATATCTATATTTGAATTCAACATACGTACATATACTTATTAGAGAAGAATTGGTTCACTGTAACTTCTAATATAAGGAAGAAATAGTTGGGGGTGCAGTCAATAAAAACACCTTAATAAGTGTAACTTAGGCCACCTTCAGGGCGAATAAACCACGCGGCGGCTAGGCGATCAGCGACATTCTTTAATGGAAATTCATTATTTTTTATTTAAATAGTTATTGTATTAATGTATAATTTATATATGTAAGAAAAAAATCCCAAACAGCAAGAAACTATTGGTCCCAGAATAAATAAAGAATTTATTATTATTATTATTATTGGAAGCAATATTGGGCCGGTGATGGGCCGAAATAATTATTGAAATTAAACTAAAATATAGTCTTATAAACAAAATTGTTCCAATGCTGTAAGGTAGATTTGGATTTTTGTTCCTTCTTTATTTAATTATATTTAATAATAATAAAGCAAGTTCATTTTTCTCTAATTATATCAGTAGTTTTTTTTAAATCATAATATACAACGTGGGTACTCTTTCGTGATCTTACCTTCGAAACAGATACGACCGTTTTCTTACAGTACAGTCTCTACCATGTACTGGTCCAAAGACTCTTCGTGGAGTTTTTTCTTAATTCTTTTTACCGGATTCATTCGTTTTTCATCTTATTGCCTCTTGAACTCTGATTGATATCTGCAGTTCCAACGATTTGTATCGATCGTTCAAGCGATTTTTGTTAAAAACTATTAACGACATATTTATTAAAATCTTTATTTAAATATTTTTGGCAGTTACGAAAATTCAATGAGAACGTCTCCCTTTTTAAAATTTCCTTCGGATTCTTGTCTTTTCCACATCACCAAAAATGTTTAGGGAATGATTCAGCGGAATGGTGTATTTTTAGTTGAGAATATGAAGATGCAGGAGGGACAGGCTTGATATATTTGCCACGAATCAGGTTTATGTTTCCTTGCCGAGGAGGAAGGTATAATTAGATTCGTGCAAACAGGAAGCTCTGCCTGGCATCATTAGGTTGTCCAGTCCTACCTGTGTCGATTACCTAATCGAAGCCTATGTCGAATCGATCCTATGTATCGAAATGGAACTGATAACACAAAAATAGATTTTGTAATTGCTTATGGACTTTACTTTTATTTTTTACTATAAGCTCCCAATTGTTTACAAAATAATCATAAACACTATTATTAGACCTACAAGACCTATTTTAAACTTAAGAAGTACAGCTTTGAGGCTTCACTTAGCCATCGAATTCTTCTCGAACCCAATTCTTACAATCCCAAATCCTTCGTAAAACCCTCTCTTTTTTACGAATAAATTCATCCATAATGGCCTTAATGACCCTGAAAAGAAGATGGCTTCGTGATTTTCTATCTTAAATATGTTATTTGAGTACAACCAGTAGGTAGCTTCTACTTGTCTTTGTCTCAAGCTATTATGAATCATTCATAATGTATATGATTTTATGTTGTATTACAATAATACAGTTGTGCATTTTTATAAATAATTTTTAAAAAGATTATTTTTATTACAATGATTGAACTAAATATATATAAATTCATTTAATGCTTGAGCCAATTCGTCAGTGTCCTTCTCACTGACTCTCAAAGGTTCAAGGACAAATGATAAATCGGTTTAGATCCATAGATTATGGCTGTTCGATGCTGGATGCCCACGATAACCAATATTTCATTTCCCTTGACAAAATTACAGCCACTTTCGCTTGGTACGAGCTGTACCATTTGTAGTAGCTGAGTGAGGGAGCGGGGGTAATCGCCTGGAGCTATTTCAGGCTGTCAGGCTTTCTCCAGTTTGAGGTCACTCATCCAAGTACTTACCTGGCTCAATGTTGCTTGATTATGATTACCCGTTGACAGGTGTCTTAGCCTGTTGAGCACCTGGCGATAAAATCAGGACAAAAACGAATTAACGTAAATATGACTCCATCTGAATAAGCGATTATTAACAGATTAATTAATTGATCTGCCGCAGCTGGGTTTGAGCCCAACATGCAATATGCAATAGTAATAACCGTGCCTAGACTTATCACCCTCCCGACAGTCATCGCTATCGAGGGATAGTATCGATGGATCGAACCGGTAAAGATCGATAAATAGCGACTTGGGTAATCTATACCTAATGAAAACCTGTACCACTACAACCTTTGAAGGGCCTTGCGTTCCTTACATGTTAGAGGCCTGTTCCTAGGACAACGGTTGTGCAGGGAAGTGATTTCTCATAAATCACGCTCAACCGCCAAGTTTCTCCCCCAATGACGGACAATGTTACCCACTTCTTGAAGCTTATTAAGCTCCAAGAGGTTCTGAAAGTCCCACTGGGGCCATCTGTAATTATTAAAAGATTAAATAATTTATCTTCCACAGCTGGATTTGAGCCCGACAATTATCTGCGCTTATTAATTATTAGATATGAGCTTTCTATATTAATTAATAAAAATAAAATAAATAAATAAAACAACACAACATACCCCTAAATGAATAGTAGTGGTACAGGTATTTGATTTTATATTAATACATCGAATCCAAACGGTTGTGCTGGGCGGTGATGTGTTTTTTAACACGCTCAATCACCAGGTTTTTTCCCAAAATTCAGGGCATCCCCCTAGAGGCTGAGTGAGCCCGACGATGGTCTTCTGAACCCAGATGTTCCGTCTCGGCTGTTAACAGACTAAATAATTTATCTGTTAGCGTGGGGTTAATAACCTGGAGAAAGCGTGACATGTTTTTTGGGTTATGTTATTTTAGGAACTTGGGCTTCACATGTTTCTATGTTATACATAATAGTATTTCATATATCAATAATTTTACAGGATTTTATTTTCTTATTGCGATGTTTTCGTTGAGTTTAAACACTAGGCTATGACGTAAGTTCTTTATCTCTTTTGTATGAGCCTCTTCAATTCGAAACATCAGTCGCTTCGCAGTCTGTACAATTACTTACACATTACAGAACATTGTAGTATTTAAATTCATGTAAATATATAACAGAATAGTTTATATATAACAGATAATTAACACATGTGCATATCGATATGTCAGGATATGAAAATGCGATTTAGAAAGTTTGGATTCGATGTTATATTTTTACCAATTTTATTAATATGTACAATTACTAGCTTATGTCCGCGGCTTCGCTCGCGTGGAATTCGGTCTGCCACATAAAGTTTCGTGAAAGATCATTTTACATAAATAATTTAATTATTTTTTAAAAATATAAGTTACTCGTACACCCAACATTTCAGATGTCTAACTTCAAAACTGACGGATTCTATACAACCTTTGAAACCCTATTATATTAAGGGGAAATCCTTGGGGTGGAATTATCCAAATTTCTTTCTGAAACTATACATAGACCCTATCTACAAATGTCTATATGCTAAGTTCCTGATTTGCCTTTAATTATGTAGTATAATGGGGCACATGCCTCCTTGCCTCCCCCATAAATCTGCCCTTGCTGTAGCACATAATGTATACCCTATTTTACTCAATAAGTTTCATCCAAATCCGTTTTTTGGTGTAAGAGTAGTTTTTGCGTGAATGAGTTACAAACATTCGCATTTATAATATTAGTAGGATATCAAAACAATAGTCTCACTCATGTTCTTTCTGTTATCTTAACCACTATTATCATGTGATTTACCTTTAATTATGTACTATAATGGATTTCTCCACAGTATCTACAAAACTGTCGAGGGGGGGCACGTGCCCCCATGCGCCCCTCCTAAATCCGCGCTTGCTATAGGCTATGTGTTATTCTGATGTATAACCTATATTATTGTAAAGTTTCATCCAAATCCGTTCAGTAGTTTTTGCGTGAAAGAGAGACAAATATACAAACTTTCGCATTTATAATATTAGTAAGATTAACTATATATAATTACCAATATTATTTAATTTAGGACATAAACTTTATAAAGATTCAGAAGTCTCTAAAACAACATAAGACAAGAAATCTGTCAAATTTTCGCCAAACCTGGTCTGTATTTTTATTGTTTGCTTCGTTTTTATTATTATTTTTACCTTTATGGATGGAGTGCCGAGTTACTATAAAGGTTTCGGGTTAAAATGCCATGACAGATAAATTATTTAATCTGTTTACAGCTACGAATGGATCCTGTGGGATCTACAGACCGCCCTGAGCTTCACCTATTTTATATAAATTGGATATCCTTAATTTGGTAAAAAATCTGGTGGTTGAGCGTGATCTAGAACAAATCATCTTCCAGCATAATCGTTTTCCATGAAAGTACAGTCTCTACCATGTTATGAACTACCTACTCTCATAGGTTGTAACGGTACAGGTCGTTATTACCTTAATGGATTTTCAGTATGTATATTTTCTATTAATTATTTCATATTATTATCGGCTGTTATATTTAACCATGCCCGTTTTTCTTTAATGTTTGGACTCTCTCCATAAATGCCCTAAATTACTTAATTAAATTAAGTTATTTAAATATAAATATTTTTATTAAGAAAAGCTATGTATAAAAAATATAAATTCATTCCGTGTAAGAGCCAGGTTATGGAATACTAACCACGTAATAAGACCACGAAGGAACGCGATGTAACCCAAGTACCGTAAGCGAACGGTAAAACACCCAGCGACACTGAACGGTACAAAAATAATAAAGTTTTTTTTCATATCTTCTCATGTATTTATTTTTTTACCTTTATGTATTATTGCCAATAAATAAATGAATATATTGTGTATAAACATATATATATACAATTTTTCTAAATCAAGTCTTCTGTCTGCACCTTTTCTTTTCTGTTTATTACTATTGTTATTAATTATTAATACATAATTAAATATATATATAGTTATAATGACTTACCTATTTAGGGCGGGTATTAGGTGAGGTTCTCTCTAATTGATTTAGTTATCATTTTGTCGGCGGTGGTTGACCGGACGGATCCATTCTCCTGAAAAACATAATTAAAATATAATATACAGTATATCATAATATTAATTTATACTAATTAATACCTATAGCATGGGAAAACTCATGCATATTTTAAGGCTGTAAATTGGCTGACATTTTTAGCCAATTTATTTTTGAAAATCTATAAAATGCTACATCGACTTTTGATAAAATATCCGATTCCAAGTTGAGAAAGAATGTGAATAATTATAAAAATGTTAAAATATTACTTATTGCACAGAGGGCTTAATCTAACACCAAAAATAGAAATAAGAAAATATAGGGGGAGAAACTACAATTTATTAAATAACGTCCATTAATTTTATTTAATAATACTCATGTATATAACACAATAATAATACAATAAAATTATCATAAATATGCTGAATAAACTCAATCCTGACACCTTTTCGAAAGCACCAATCGAAAGAGCTTGGAGTCACCTGTGGTCTAGTCGATAGCATAACAACCACCATGTCCAAGGAAGCAGGTTCACAGCCTGGCTGGTGGCTTTAATATTTTTTAAAGGGAGTCTTTAGCCGTCTTTCGGATCGTAGTTAAAACGCAGGTCTCGAGGCTGTGCGATGTCAGCTACTCGTTAATGACCTCTATTCTAATTATAAATGGATAGGCAAAATTTAATACCCCACTGTAGCATCACTCGATTAGCCGTAGCAGAATAAAGTAATTAATAATAATAATCAACAACGTAAATATTAACAAACTAATTATACAAGATCAAGAAGCATAAGATATTGGCAAGCTAAGATGAGGTCGAAGAACTGCCCCTCAATAGAATTAGAATTAATTGGTTACCATTAAAGGATATTGTTAATCCTGAAGGATGACGAAGGATTGTCGATCCTGAACAATGACAGGACACGGGCCGAGGTAATGGAGAAGGCTAACAGGGATGGCTTCCTGAATACTGAGCAGATCCTTTCGTTTCGTCCTTTCGCAGGACATCTGCTTCTCTGATCCTTGGGGGCTCGGGTGGAATAGCAGAGGGTTCGAATCCCGCTCACAGGTGTGTTCTCCTTGGTGCCAATCATTGTTAATCAATGATAGGAAGTCAATTCTCCAATAAAATTATCTGAATATAATTCAAGAAAGGTATTGGGTTCAGTACACGGTGTTCGAGCTTACGCTAAAACGTCCCATTTAGATGTCTACTTAATAGAGGCTGGGTGAGCCCAAGTAGGGTGCCCAGGTCCCACTGGGCCAATTCAGGCCGATATCGAATTGGGCACCTTGAGGTTAGTAGCCAAATGAGATACCCCGCCCTAAATACCCTTTAATAATTTATTTTGATTAAGTTTACAGGCTTTCAGATTTTGATTTTGATTTCTTACCGTTGATAGGTAATATAAGTATTGTAAACAAGACAAAGCATTGATGTTCAGTTTTCAACTAAATGGGTATGGATGTTAAAAAGAACCAATACATCGCGACCTCATAGCCCTGCAGGTGGCCTTAGGATTTTAAAGGGGAATAACAAATCCATGGTTATCCCGTCCTTCGGAAGGGACGTAAAGTGGGAGTCCCGAAGCTGTATGACGTCAGGTTCTCAGATCCTTATCTTAATTAAACTTGGACAGACAAAATTTAGAGGACCCAATGTAGAATCGTCTGATCGACCATAGCAGCAAAAAAGTGACGTTGAATAGACAAAAAATATCAATACTAAACCAATCAATGCTAATACCTATCGATGTTATGTTTCGGTATCATTGAAATTTCGATATTAAAATTTAATTAGACTAACACCTTTATTTTTTTATTAAAAAAACCTATCAAGGCGGATGCTTTTTATTGATTAAACGTCACTTTATACTGCTATTGCTAATCATACGATTCTACATTGGGAGTCCTAAATTTTGCCTATCCAGGTTTAATTAGGATAGATATCTTTGCCGAGTACCTGACATCGTACAGGTTCGGGACCACCTCTATACGTCCACATTCGGAGTTTCCTTACAACCTGAAAAAATCCTAGGGCCACCTGCTGGGCTGTGACCCAGCGATATTGGGCAGTAGCATATTGCCTATTGGATAGTAGGCACCTGTCAAGACGGTTCGTACGAACAAAAACTTGTGGTATGTGTCATGTAACTATCTATAGTGGCTGGCTTCAAATCAGCCATCATAAACGTTTTAGTCATTCTTGTTCTTGGTTGCATATAAATATTTTTTAAATTTAATATTTTTTTAAATGTTCCACTTCTTTTTATTTCATTGAAATCTTTTGCCATCATTGAAACTTACACAGTATTCATTCCTTTCAAGTTTGAAGCTCCACTTCTGACTTTTTATATTCAATTCAATGTAAACCTACTACACCATTTAAAAGCTAAAATAAAGTCATTCATGGTTACTTAAAATACAAATCTTCTTTTGGTAGATACGAAAATAATATTTTTTAAATTGATTACCAAGTGGTCAATACATAACGCAGACCCCCATCGCAGTTATGAAAAGATTAATATATGGTATAGGTCCGCAGATCGTCGCTTCGAGTTAAGTCACTACAAGTTTCAACATTTTATTAGTTTCTTCTTTAATATTCTCAAAAATAAATATAATAATTATAATGCTCAGTGAACCCGAAGGCTCGATGCCGATACCACCAATCCTTACGAACCTCCGTCCAAGGACTACTACCCCAGTACAAATCCACCAGACCACTCTTAATGCAATCCTCCCATCTACACCTTGATCTACCTCTCAGAAGCTGTCCAGTAGGCACAGCGCTTATCTCTTAGGAATTCGAACGGTACTAAGCTCACCAACTTACATCTTAATCTTCGTGCCGCTGTCACTTGAATAATTTTCACTGGATGCATACTTCGCAATTCCATGTTATCTCCTCTATTCCCCATTGGTGTTATCCTTTTTTGGACTGAATATTCCACGTAACACCTTATTTCCGATTACCTGAAAACGTTCATCCTTCAGCGTTAGCGGCCAAGTTTCACATGCGTAAAGAAGAGTTGGAAGGATGATAGTTTTATAAATGCTGATTCATATAATAATATTTAAAATAAATATATATTTAATTATTGAGTATAGTAACTATTACTGACTATATACACCTTAAGAAAACTCATCTCGTAAGAACCGACTTACACGAAGTGTTTCTATAGTTCGAAATGTTTGTTGAGAAGCCAATTTCTTGATGGAATCATTACCGAAATATACACATTTCACATAATTACCCTCTTTTTTTCATACTATAACTCACAATTATTTTTATTTTCGGGAATATTAAAAAAAAAACTTGCTGCGACTTAAAATCGAAGCCACAAGCTGCGGTACTGGTACCAAATATATACATAATTGACTAAAGAAACAGATATGAAGTTGAGAAGAGTAGAAAGTACTCGAGTGAAGAACTGGCTGGAACAGTTCACACGGAGGCTAACGGAAGGCATCTAACGGAACCACAACACTAACTCTCGTCAATACACAATGTCCTCTAGTTCGTAAAATACTTATAATAAAAAAATAAAATCAGATGTATATATATATATATATATATATATATATATATATATATATATATATATATATATATATATATATATATATATATATAAAATCAAGAAAAAGCTTGAAAATTAAGTAACTACAACTGAAAGCAAATCTTTTGAGTTATTTGCACTAAAGATAAAAGAATTCTCTAAAAAATAAATTTTAAAAATGGTAACTCCAAATTACGATAGCGTTATCAGTCGAACGCTTCAATCTTGTGTTATTTAAGAAAGCAAACTTTTAAGAAACTATTAATTGTTTGTTAGTCACTTTAAGCTCATATGAATAATCGAACTAAAGTGAGAATCCTAAATTTTTCCGATACCAGTTTAAATAAGATGAGGTCTTTAACGAGTATCTGACATCACACAGGCTCAGGGAGACCATTTTACGTCCCTTCCAAAGGACAGCATAACCAAGGATTGCTTAACCCCTATAATAAAATCCTAGGGCTACTTGCCGTTCTGCGAGCCCACGATACTATCCATTTTTATTAAAATCATTAATTTTTTCTCCATGTTAAAGCTTTGTTTTTCTTTCTTCCGCTGAAGTGTTCTCTGTCCTCAATATTCCTCCCAGCTTCGTCCTGTATCCAACCAGCTTTTCTCCATCCAGAAACCTTTCCAGATTTTTCACTCTGATTTAAAATTCACCAATCTTCTACCATGTATGAAGATAATGTTCAACTTTTCAAAATCTGCCATTACTACTTGAGTCAATGTTTAAAACTATTAGTTATTCAGTCAAACAAACAACCTGTAATATTACAATCCATGAAGGATCTTGGTACGTGGAGGAGGCTGTACTGTTTCCAAGACAACGGTCGTGCAGTGAGGTGATTTGTTGAGTTCACGCTCTACGTCCAGGCATTCCCCTAATTCCCTTAGACCAGGGGTCGGCAACCTTTTGAGTCGCAAGAGTCAAAAATTACAATTTACAAAATTTCGAAGTTTTTAAAGAGCCACACAATTTTTTTTTTTTTTGCCAACATAAACGGTATTCGCATAAATAAAGTTTTTTGATAAAAAAACAAAGAAAAACCTACTCTATTTATTTATAAGAAAAAAATCTATTTATTTACATATAAGTAGTGTTTTTCACAACAAATTAGATCATATATGCATGGCATCATTAGATAATTACATATTTTTCAAGTAAAAAATTGAAACAATTAAACATTAATTATGCTACCTACCTTTACTTCGGTTTTTATAGTATTATTATTATATATATATGTACATGCATAACATTGAGAAGGTAATTCGCTTCTAATTCTTTTCCTTGAAACAACAAAAAATACGTCACAGCCCAGTGAAGACGCCAAATTGTCTTGCGTCGAAAGCGAATTAAAACCTACATTCAAACATCCGACAACGGCTCCAGAGCTTCGAGAGCTTCCGACGGACTGACTACAGTGACGACGCGTGTCACGAGGCAGGGGTGCGGTGAAAAGCGAGTACGAGTGGCTGAGAGATAGAATCGGTGCCTAATCCTCGTTAATCGATTCAAAATGATATTTCAATATTATTTTTTTTATAAAATAAATAATATTTGCTTATGGAACTAAAGAGCCGCATGTGGCTCGGAGGTTGGGGACCACTGCCCTCGACCTTCGGCACGGCAACTCAGCGCTCTATCACTAAGCTAGCCGTCTTTTACTTTTCGATAGGCTACTTGCATAAATTCGCAGACTATATCTACAGAAATTGATCCTTCTTTTCCTCATTGTTCCAGAGAGCCTTTCTATTATTTTATTAAGACTCTCATTTTATGTACACTATTTGCCGTTTGATAAGTTAGCGCGTAACATATTCCTTGATATCTACCGTTTTTTTAATTAGGCCCTTAGTGGAGATGGATAGTGTTTCCACTTAACATCTTTTTTTTTTAAATTTATTTATTGATATCTACAACTGTATTACAATAATACAACAAGTAAATAGGCGAAGTGATATATAATGACATGATGATGACAAGTAGAGAAACTACCCACTGGTAGTACTCAAATCAAAGTTCAAGTAAGGAGGTCACGTGGCCATCTTCTTTTCAGACGCCTCGGAGGATTATCGGGAATTGAAGAGGAAGCTAGGTTTGAAACTAGAGGGTTTGAGTGGTAATGAAGTTTGTTATGAAAGGATAGATACCGGGTTCGGACCAAATCAGCAACAAAAGGGACATTAAGGTCGTTCTGGATGAGTTTATTATTAACAAAATAAGGGGCGTTGAGGATTTTACGAAGGATTTTGGACTGTAAGGATTGGATACGAGAGGAATTCGGTGGCTTAGTGGAGCCCCAAAGCTCTAATCCGTAAGTCCAAATAGGTCGTATGATGGTCATGTAGATGAGTCTTTTGTAGTTAATTGGGAGCTTAGAGCGTTTATCTAGTAAGTGTTGAAGTAGCCTGAAACGTCGTGCGGTTTCTTGTCTTTTCAGTCTTGTATGAGGATTCCAGGTTAATCATTTGTCAAGGTGCAACCCTTCTGTTCTAAAGGCACCTGAGGGATATTATTAAAGAATACTGAAGGGCAGGAAGTCATTGGTTTACGACGTAAGGTAAAGGTGATTTGATGCGATTTTTGAGAATTTATTTTAATTCTCCAGTTTTGACACCATTCTTCAAGATCAGTGATATGGGATTGGAGGCTTTGGGATGCAATAACTGGATTGGTGTTGACTGATAATACACATGTATCATCAGCATACGAGGTAAGGATAGTATTAGGATGAGTTGGGATGTCAGCTGTATAAACTGTATATAGGATTGGACCAAGGATACTACTACCTTGAGGACCACTTAACATCAAAATGGCTAATTTTTTAGTTCCAAGAGGGCTGCTTTTTATTACAGATGTTTCAAGTGAGCTAAAAGGCTACTTCGACCTAATGTTTTCTGACGGTTAATATTTTATTTTATTATTGCTTAATATAGAAAAGATTAGTCAAGATGATATAATACAAGGTGCCCAAGATAATCGTGTTGTTGAGCCCTCTTAGCTACGAATACATTATGGAGTAGTAAGACCCTTTAAGAGCGACCCTTTGAAGAAGAAATTATCGAAAAGTAAACAAGGCGATGAAGGTCGTTTACCCGCGCGAGGGAACGTTCGCGAGCGAGTCGTCGGATGTCACCCTATCGATTTATATACTCCCCTCTCCCCTGCTCGCTGCTTCCTATATACTTCCTCTACCAGTACGTATTCTATACATAACTTAAATGAACTAATTTAACAGCTTATTAGTGAGTATCAGTTCCGCAGGTTGTCGCTTCCAGTCAAGTCACAACAAAGTCGACTTCAAACCAAAGTGTCGTGTTTTTCTTCTAAACTCGTTTGATCCCCGCGCGCTCAAATTCCTCTTTTAAAATAAATAATTAAAGCTATAATTATCGATATAAAAATAGTGAGGCTATTATTTTTTTATTCTGTCTTTTTTAGCTTATTTTAATTTTTTCATGCTGTTTGTCAAATTATATCAATTATTATTAATTAAGAAATAATTTAGATATATGTTGCCGCTTCGTCTTGATTTTAAACAACTTTTAACTGTTAATTCGTTCCCTTTTTAATATTTTAGGAAATAAAAATAATCGTGAGTTTTCGTAAGAAAAAAAGAGTGTAATTATGGGACATATGTATATTTCGGTAATCATTTCATCAAGAAATGAACGTTTCAACAGACATTTCGAAGTACAGGTGATGACATAACCTGAACAGTATGCGTAAGTCGGTTCTTTAATCTAGGTACAGTCAGTAATCAAATTATTTTTATTTTCAGGTATGTTATTAAAAAGTAAATTAAAGTAAAAAGTAAATTAAAAAGTAAAACTTTTGTAACTTAACTCAAGTAAATTAATACAAAATTAAAACTTTTGTAACTTAACTCCTGACAACCAGCGGAACTGATACCCTTTTAAGTATAGGTAGACCGAGACGTAGGTGAGAGGATTGCTTAAAGAATGATCTTAAGATTATGGTTTGGGCAGAAATCCATGGACGGAAGCTCTTAGGTCTGGATTAGTAATATTGGCATCAATCCTTCACTAGATATAATAAATTTTTATCATTTGGTATATAATTGGTGATTAAATACAATAATTGAACAGACATTTAAAGCAACAAACCCTAATTTAATAATAATATTTATATTGAAGAAAGATTATTTGGTCTTTATTTGAATCACTTAATGTAGCTCATGATGTAGATAACACTGACGTCACTGCTTAGGGCTTTAACTGAAGCGACAACCTCCGGAATAAATTCCCTTCACTATGTTTTACTATAATTTTATTTCTACATGTATCCTTGTTTTGGTACTATCCGATCATTTATAACCATTGATGGTTACCCTCTACCCCACTATGCAGAGCTGAAGGATTGTTATCAGAAGAGGAAAGATAAGAGAAGCAAAGCCAGCGGTGGCGACAGCAGAACACAAATGGCAGTCGCCCTGAACCGGAAGTGGATTGTGCAGCCGCGCCTGGAGCAGTCATTGCTGTTCCTCAACTTCCGGTCCTTGTTAGTGTGTTGGGAGGGGGAGGTCATTGGAAGCGGCGATAATGGCTATTGCACAACTATCCCTAAATAAATGATGACCTTGTAGCAGAAGTTCTCGTGTCTGTACTATTAAGTAAACCGAAACCATCTGTCTATCAACGCGTTAATGATAGATACTGACAGTCTGATTGGAAAAATTGTTTTGCTGAAGATGGATTAGGGAAGAAAATAGTCCAAGTGGAGGTCTATGAAAGAATTTCTTAAATATAAAACTATTTATTAAGGCTGGATAGACAAGATATTTACTTATTGTTTTCAAATTGATTTACACTGTTTCTCACCATTATGCCAGTAACATATCCCAATTTTGTAGTTTACTCCAATAGCATTATTTTTATATTTTACTTTATTTATTTTTTATTCTATACTATTTTTTACATATAATTTTAATTTGTTTGTATCTCGTCTATTCAGTCGTGCGCAACCCTATTAAGAACTTATTTCTCTGACCGCCACTCGGAACATTTTGTCTCCCGTAGATACAAGGTCAACTAATATCATTCAAGATAAAGATTGAATAATTTACGGGTAAGGTTGTAAATATTATAAAATTTATATTATTAATCATAAATATACAACAAATAACTATTTTTTATAAGAAATAAAGTCTGGGAGTGCGTATGCACCCTGTCAGTATTGTAGTCGAAATGAGAGCTTCGCGAAAATTGAAGTGGACTTAATATTGTCCTGAAATTATTGGCTATAGTAAAAGTAAGTAAGTATGACCCAGCTGCTTCTTTTATTTTATTTTTTACCTGTACCACTACAACCCATAAAGGTTCTGGGGTTCAGTACATGTTAGAGACAGTACTGTTTCATAGACAGCGGGTGTGCAGGGAGGTGATTTGTTCAAGACCCCCCCCTTATTTTGGGTACTCACTTTTAGAGGCTGAGTGAGCCCCAGGAGGGTCCAAGATCCCGTATGATTCATCTTCGGCTGCTAACAGACTAAATAAAAGTCTTGCCCGCAGCGGGATTTTAACCATGACAGCTGGTTTTAGTGGTATTTAATTTTACCTTCTTTCTTATTCAGACATTTCTCCTACCTTGCGGTGTAGAGATCATTTAATCGTTTGGATTTAATTTTATTACTATGCTAATATTAGCGTAAAAAAAGAAACACTCGAAAAGTTTAAAAAGACATTGGCCAAGCGACCTATTCAACATTTGATATTTTTTTTCCAAAATAAATAGATGATCATGTAGAAAAGCGAAGAGAAAGACACTTCAATCAAATTTGCTGGATGCGAAATTAGGTAATTTCTCTCAACTACCGTAATTTTTCTTAAATTTAGGGTACAATCTTTAGGTGTAGTAATTATCAAAGATCAAGATCAAGATCTCGTGTTCGCAGCCCAGCATTCTGCCTTAGAATTTGTTAAGAGTTTAAAAAATTCTTAGTTATGTCATCCTTTAGATGGATGAGTAAAATGACAGTTCCAAGCCTGGGTGGTGTAAGGTGAAGTACTCGTTAATAATCCCTGATGATAATTAAACCTGGATAGACGCAATTTAGGACTACCACTGTAGTAGCCTCGTCCGATTAGCCGTAGAAGCATAAAATGATTTTAAATGAAACAAACTTCTGTAAAGGAAAAAAAAACTCCTTGAAGCGGGGTGAATTCAAGAGGATCGATTCAAGGCTGCTAGTAAGATAAATAATTTATCTGCAACATCCGGTATCGAAGTCGGGACTAGAGATCAGTGCCCTACGTACTAAGCTAACCCGCTCCAGCAACGGTTCTGGTCGATGGGAAAAGTTTTTTTGAGCCACCGATTTTTTAAAATTTATATTTATTGATATTAACAACTGTATTACAATAATACAACAAGTAAATAGGCTGATTGGTATATAATGACATAATAATGACAAAGAGATAAACTACTCACTGGTAGTACTCAAATCAATAGTTCAACTAAGAAGGTCACGTGGCTATCTTCTTTTCAGACGCCTCGGAGGATTATCGGGAATTAAAGAGGAAGCTAGGTTTGAAACTAGTGAGTTTGAATGGGAATGAAGTTTGTTATGAAAGGATAGATAGCGGGTTCGGGCCATATCAGCAACAAAAGGGACATTAAGGTCGTTATGGATGACTTTATTCTTAACAAAATAAGGAGCATTGAGGGTTTTACGAAGGATTTTGGATTGTAAGGATTGGATACGAGAGGAATTCGACGGCTTAGTGGAGCCCCAAAGCTCTATTCCGTAATCCCAGATGGGTCTAATGATTGTCATGTATAATAGGCGTTTGTCTAGTAAATGTTGAAGTAGCCTGAAACGGCGAGCTGTTTCTTGTTGTTTTAGTCTAGTATGAGGATACCGAGTTAATCTTTTGTCAAGATGAAGTCCTAAGTACCGGACCTGTTCTACAGGAATCAGTGAGATGTTATTGAACGATACAGGAGGGCAGGAAGAAATTTAGCCACCGATTTAAAGTTTAAAAGGGATATTTTTCTAAGTTAACTTTTCAAATAATTGAATATATAAAAATAAATATCCTAAATGTATTATATAATATAACATAGGAAATAGTAAATAATTAAACGAGAGTACTAACAATAAAATCGTGACTGTATTCGACTGTGACACGAATTAATCGGGGTCGTTGTCACGTCATTTGGTTATTGTAGCCCCTTTCACAATTACCTCTGGTTATCATTTTATTGCCTTAACTTTTATAGTACAATCATGGTGACGGATTTGTATTTCTAGTGAGGTGGGTAGCTCAATACGTGCAGGTAGGGTGCTGGAGTACTGAGTTCTATAGTTCGAGACCGGAAGTAACAGATAAATTATTTAGTCTACTGCAGGCTGTGAACTAATTATGTGGGATCAGGATACCTTCCTTGGGTTCACCCAACCTCTATTAAGGGAAAATGTCACGCGTGTAGAGTGATCAAGATCAAACCACTTCAGTGAACAGTTCAGTTACTACCATGTACTGGACAAATTATTCCTCAAGGGCCTACAATAGTTTAGATTTTTTGTTTCTTTTATTTTCTTCATTGTATTTCAATATTGTTTAAGCCTGATAAGGCCATGAAAGATAGCTTATTTTATGAAATAAATCTCTAGTTGGCTTTCTAAACAAGATAATAAGAAGTAAACTAGAAGAAGAATTGTTTAAAGTATTCCTATCATTTCCTTGTATAATAATAGTATTCCTAATAATAAAAATACAAGAATAATACTATTAATAACAGAAAAAAACTGGTACCACTAACAACCACCTATACATAACCTCATTGGCGTAACTAGAGTTGACTCATGGGGGGGGGAGGTTAACCCCCACCAGTCAACCACTCCAACATATCACTCCCTTCAAAAAAAGATGTCTCGTAATATAGGTATAATATGTATTATACTATAAATGATGTAGCTTCAAATTGAATAAATAGATAATAATTTCTTAAAATGTTATTTTGGAAGTTAAAAATGTAATTTTTGGAAGGGGAATCAAGAAGTAGCTTTTAAATACAAGTAACCCTATTTATTGGTCACAATAACTTACTATACTTAATTGCATAGGGAACTTTCTAGACCCATCCAGACTTTACTTCTAGATTCTAAGAATTGTCTAAACTCTTCTTCTCACATTTGCGATCTTATTGTTGCCGCTATAATAATATAATTACTTGTAAATAAACAGTATTACGTTTTGCTTTGTCATTTTAGTGTATATTTTATTCATTAAAACAACTGTGTTTGCACTTTCTTTGTTTTTGGCATTATTGATCCATGCTTCTGTAATCCCACAATAATAACTTTGAAAAAGTAAAATCCTTCAAAGTTTAATTTTGTTTAAATTGTTACATACAATTTCTTTTTTAATTTCTTCTAAGCAATGGGGGGGGAGGGGTTACATCCCCAATAACCCCCGCCCCTCGTTACGCCTATGCATAACCTACCCACGAAGGGTAGTAGGGTCTTGGGTTGGGTTGAGGAAAAGCTAGGGTTCCTAGGGCAACGGCTGTTATTTGACTGAGATCGTTTTTCTTCTAAGATTTTTTCATTTTTCATCACATTTTTTTCCTCTAGGTAAAGGCAGCCACTTTATAGAGGCTAGGTGAGCCCCAGGAGCCTGCAGAACCCACAGAGTTCGCCCGCGGCTGTTACTAGCTTAAATAATTTATCTGGCACACCTGATTTCGAACAAGGAACCTTCGAAATAACAACTCGGCACTCAGCACACAGAGCTACTTCCCTCCCAATGATATAATTATAAAAGACAATTTTCCTATTGTTTTTAACAATCCTACCAATAACCAGTGCAAGGATGACAAAATCGTTTAGTGTTCTACATATTTTAGTGTTGAAGGTTCCAGTTTCAAATCCTGCTGTGACAGACAAACTATTTAATTTTACGGCCCTTACTGTTCCTGTAGGACTTTCAGATCCTCTTTACGCTGACCAGCATCTATAAAATGGTTAACATTAATGGGGAGGAAAACCTGGCCGAATCATCTCCATCCAGGATTGGTATAAAACAGTACAGCGTTCATCGTGTACTGAACCCAACATCCTTCTTGGCTTGTAGTGTTATAAGATTGTTTTCTAAATGTAAATAATAGGAAATACTTATATATTTTTTTATTAAAACCATTTGCACGAAACCTTTAACTTATAAAAGCTTTAATTCTATTGAGCCGATGGACTATAAAGGTGAAGGGAGACACCTGAAGTCAGGTAGCAAACCCTTGGAACAGGTAAGATCACCTTCGTCATGTGACACTTGGGGGGGAGGGAGAAGTGGCAGGTGACTCAGAGCCATATTGAATGCCACCTCCCAACGGGTGGCATGCCACTATCCCCTCCACCCTTCGAAAGTTTGCCACAATTAACTGGGTCATCTTCCAGCACAATTGAATTGCTTACACATCAACGTCGGAACAATTCATTCATTTCTCTTGTTCGTTTCTTTCATTAATAACTATCTATCTATCTATGTATATATATATATATATATATATATATATATATATATATATATATATATATATACATTATAATTTATTTTATCTTTATATTATATATTTTTTTAAATATTTTATTTGAAAAGAAAAGATACGGCCAGGACCGGGACTCGAACCCGGGACCTTCACCTCTCCGTGGTGAGCCTTATCCATCTCGGCTATCCTGGCTTCGCTTCACGGCCAGCTATATCCCCTCTTTTCAATTGATCCTACATCTCCGCGTTCTCGCACTTTGCGATGCATACACGGGGAGAATGTTACTTTAACATTATTTTATTTTGGATCTAGTTGACTTTAAGTCGTTAATATTATTATAATTTATTTTATCTTTGTATTATATAATTTTATAAATATTTTATTTGAAAAGAAAAGATACGGCCAGGACCGGGACTCGAACCCGGGACCTTCCCCTCTAAAATATTAAAAAATATATATATATATATATATATATATATATATATATATATATATATGTTCTTTTATAAGATATTGTCCATTATAAATAATACAGAATGATCCAAATATATTTTAGATATGGAAATCTGTAAATAAGCTACGTTTTTAATTATTTTTATCGGTTAAAAAAATATTGCAATCACGAATATGAGGAATGTACTCGTGTCTTCAGACCCAGTGAATAGGTCATCTTTTGTCTACAATAAGTTGGTTGTATTGAGGAATCGTGTCATACTCGTTCGGCTTGAAACGGAGTTAGTTTCATTGTAAGCAATTACTCCATTTCAAGTCCAGGCCAGACTTAGCTAAGTCATTCCTAAGTTACAAGAAACTAATTTTGGATACTATTCGAATTAACCACTAATTCAGTGGAGCTGCAGATATATATATATATATATATATATATATATATATATATATATATATACAGTATTTCATTAGCTTCGAGTGAGTTAGTTGAATCTGATTGATGAATTTATTTAGACTGTTGATGTAAGATGTGCTGAACCTAACCTTCATTTTTATTTTTTTAGCATTTACATTTACATTTTTAGCAGATCCCGATAATAATTGAAACACTGATTCAAGGCCGGATCCAATGGGAGGACACGGGGGCATATGCCCCCCCAAACAGTTTTTTGTGTACAGTGGAGAATCCATTATAGTACATAATTACAGGCAAATCACATGATCATAGTTGTTAAAATAACAAAAAGAACACGAGTGAAACCATTGTTTTGATATTTTAATAAACCTTTGAAATATTTCTATAGAAATTACAAGTTTATTTTTAAGTTATTGTTGATTTTTTTCCCGTCTGCCCGTTGTGCCCCCCAGAAAAAAAATTCTGGATTCGCCCTTGCGCTGATTAGTTAGTTATTTTATATCTCGTTTACTTTGGAGTAATCAACCCGCATTGAAATAATTATTTAATATTTATTTTCCAGATTCTGCTCATTTTTATTGATACATGCATTATATAAAATATAGATTAGTTGCTTTTTAGTCGACAATACATTATTTTTTTTTCAGAATTTACAGTTTCAATCGATAAAATTAAACAGAAAAATATCATCTTTATTATTCTAAAATTCAAGTGATAATATAACAGGCTGTTATTTTTACTGTTGAGACATTAAGAACAAAAAATTCCCGAAGCATCGCTAAAAGATAATTTTATGCTGGGACCAGGAACTACAGTTTAAGTATCATACAGTATTTACATAAGAACATAAAAATAAATGTAAACTAAATGGTATATTGTGATCAGGAAAAAAAGAACAAAACAAAAATAAAAATCTATATATATTTATGTGTAAAGGAGATAGTTGGGGGGTGCAGTCAGAAAGAACACTGAATAAGTAATAAACTTATAATTATGTGCCGACGTTTCGACCTACAGTGTAGGTCATCTTCAGGGCTATGAGAAAGAAACAAACAGAACAAAAATTATAAAAATGTACAGTAACAATAATATGGTGACAAGTAATGTAGAAATTTAAAATAGTGGTAGATATTAAGATGGAAGATGACGAATATTAAAAAGTGACACAAGTGATAAAATTAAGATATAGATAGATTTTAAAAAATAATGATAATGAGGAGAAATTAAAATAGTGACAGATATAATAAAATTAAGATAAAGATTCTTTATCTTAATTTTATTATCTATATCTTAATTTTATCACTTGTGTCACTTTTTAATATTCGTTATCTTCCATCTTCATATCTACCACTATTTTAAATTTCTACATTACTTGTCACCATATTATTGTTACTGTACATTTTTATAATTTTTGTTCTGTTTGTTTCTTTCTTATAGCCCTGAAGATGACCTACACTGTAGGTCGAAACGTCGGCACATAATTATAAGTTTATTACTTATTCAGTGTTCTTTCTGACTGCACCCCCCAACTATCTCCTTTACATTAGATCATCCAGTCAACTATTTTCATCTCATACATATATATATTTATAAATATGATTCGTAAAAAAGCCTTTATTGTAACGTAAAGAGAGCTAGGAGTACATTGAAGTATGTGGTAGCAACTAGGGTCTAGAATTTAAAGGTAATTATCCGATATCAGGCATTCTTTAAATGATTATTAAAATATAATGTTGTTAATATTGTAATAGATTATAATAAACGGGTGGAAAGATAATTCTTTAGTAATATATATATTATATACAGTTAACAACTCCCGAAGAACACAAGTGTGAAGAATATCGATGTGGGGAACCCCCGTCACTATCTACCCTTGGCTCGCATTGATAACCAGCCAACAGCCAACTGGAAAGGAATTCCTCTTCTACCGAAATATAAACAAGAAAAAGATCAGAAGATACTCATCATATTAAAATTGTATAACTATATATTTATTATAATATAGATGTTACCACATTTAGTATACATATTTTGTTTTTCTCCTTAATTCTCGACAGAAGACTTTCATATATTAACCCCACAAGGGGATATTATATGTTGAGCATCTCCAAAATAAGGTGAAGTCATTGTATATATAATTTTTATTTTCCGTCTTAACTCTCGACATTATATATGTAACAAGAATACCACACAGTCCATTAGTGGTTGTAAACAGATTTAAATAATTTAACTGCCACAGCCTGATTTGTACTGGTGAACTTCAGCTTAGCAACTCAGGACTCTACACACTGAGCGATCTTACTCCGAAGAAAAAATGACAAAGTGTTAAAAATAAAAACTAGATAACATCTTGAAAATATAAAGGTTGTATCTTAAAAAAAATAGGTTATAAACAGAAAAAAAAGTTGAGTACTCCATATCATTTAATATTTCTTCTAAAAAGAAAGTACATTTAAAATTTAGTTTCTTTGGGACTTAAATACACCAATTAAATTTCATTTAAGTATTTTAGTTTTTTTATACATTTCTTTTTACGATCAAGCTACTGAAGAGTACATTTATGTAGCTATATTGAGAATACACTTTTTTTTTATTTAGCGAGGTAATGGTGATGGTTATTTTCCTTAGATTCAATAATACTATGCTAATCAAATAGTAATAAAGTAAAATAACATATATTCTAGGAGACATATTATGAGTTTAATATTGATACCTCATCAATATACCAATATGTATCAATATACCTCAAAACACCTCGTTTTAACTGCTAAAAGAACGACATATCATATTTAACAGTAACATAAGTGGATCCTTAAATTGTACTCACGAATCAATCGAATCTGTTTCTCTACGTTACCAAATATAACTCTTCAGTATCAACATGTTCCTTGCTAATACTTTTCTAGACTGATAAAAGTTCTTGGAGGGATTTTCAAGATTTTCAGTAACTTCTACGGCCTGAAGTTAGGATCAACAGGTATACAGTTTACAACTGTTTACACGTAGTAATAATTATTATTTATGTATTTTTGTTAGGTTTATATGAGTATATTCCAAAACATGTATATATATTCCTCTTTCTAGAAAGGTTTCCAACAGAAAAGACCTGGAAACGGGACCGAACAAGAGGGTCATTAGGTATTCCAGTGAGGACGTAGGGGACACCCTTCGAAGATACCTCTCGATACATCGAAAGGTCCAGAAATCGTTAGCTTACAGTGAAATCGATACTAAGCAGGAGGGGTCTGTGTCGAGTCTTCTGTTCGCAGCGTTCGTTGAACTTCTGCCGCATCGCCCGACCCACTTTAGTTCGCGTTATAATTCTATTTTGTCGCTGGTCTTATGCTATAGCATTATTTTAAAATCTAAGACTATGCTAAATACATTCTTCTTCTATTGTTACGATATATATGTATCTGTACTTAAAATTAATGAATTTTGTAAAAAAAACAGGATTTTTTTAAAGGAGCTATAAAAAATACCAAAGTAAATCAGTGTAAGCAATAAAATTATACAGTTATTTACTATTATTAGTACCATACTCTAGTCCGAGAATGGATGAAAAGGCATTTTAACGCAGAACGATGTCATAGCCAGTCTCGAATCTATTTCGGGCTCTATGAGAAGAAAAGTGATCCTGAACTGTCCAAGTAAACTTTCATCTAAATTGTATTTCAGCAAGAGATGTAGGAATCAGTCATAATATAAATATGATAACAACTTTAACGCAACGTTTTAGGATTAATTAAAAAGTTTTAACTAGAAAAATATTAAAATTTCACAAGACAGAAAAAAAATTAAAACAAAATGAAGAAATTTAGAAAATAATAAATAATACACGTTATTATTAATATTATATTATTAGCTATTTTATTAACGGTCAATAGTATTTTTAGGCGTGGTGATGACTAATAAGTTTGGGCGAAGCGTTAGAACACATTAATAATCTATATTGAAAACAAAAGTTATTTATATCCTTCAAATAAAAAAAATAATAAAAATGAAAATATGACTACATTCACCTTACCAACAAAATTTGTACCAATGCAACCTTGGGTTCATTACAACCTAGAGAGTATAGTCCAATAGCGCAATAGCAACGATTGTGCTGGGAGGTTATTCGACTTCCATTCTCAACAGCTAGGTTTTCGCTCCATTAAAGGTACCCACTACATAGAGGCTAGCTCTGGGTGCAAATATGGCTGTGTAAATAAATCATTTAATCTACTAACAGCCAAGGATGTTAACAACTGTGAGATGTTGGGCTCACCCAGCCTCTGTAAAGTAGGCAATCTTAATCGGGGTATAATCCTGGTCGTAGAGCGTGATCTCCGCACAATCATTGGCTTAAATGCAGTACAGTCTCTATCAAATCCTGAGCCCTAGGACCTACGTGGATTATAACGTGAACAATTTTACTACAGTGGGCCTTTAAGAAACCATTTTACATTTTGAAACAAATTGAATATAATAAATGAATCCAATACTCAAACAAATATAAATCTTCATTGAAGGGGGAATGGGAGAGAGAGAGAGATTGATTCCCCCCTCGTGTCGAAATTACGCCAGCCGAGGACGGGAGGAGGAAGAGGAAATCGAGGTCATGGTCGATAGCGAGGCGACTCGATACATCGAATATTGCTTCCACCTTCACTCACCCCCCCCCCCCGCTACTATCGATAGCATACAATCTCCTTTGTCGATCCTCAGCCGGAACATCCCAGTCTAGATTGTTACTTAAGGTTATCTTAGGTATTTGGGTCATCGAATGGCCAATCAGAAGCGTTATAATATCAAGAATAGTACCTGATTTTGGAACGATTTGTAACCGTTAAATCTATCTGTAACTGCTACAACGATCTGTAACTGTTTAGTTACATTCAAACTATCAAAGTGTCAAAGAGTCCCAGAAATTTTATTAGTAAACTCCATTTAAGGTTAAAGGTAAAGACATATTTCTCTGTCTTTATTCCCAGTCTTACGTTTCGGGCAACACAATTACAAATAGACTAACTACAGCTCTGAAAAAAACTGAGAGATTCTACAATAAATGGAAAATTAAAATAAATCAGGATAAAATCCAAGCTATATTAATGACAAAAAGACGACCGGATAATATCCCCCAATTGAAAATAAACCGAACTTCTGTACAATAAATACTTAGGGCTTAACATGGACAAAAGGTTAACTTTTACTTTACCCACTGATTATGTGTGCAATAAAGCTAACAGAGCTCTGTGTACTGTATATCCTTACTTTAATAAAAATTCTAAATTAAGCACAGATAATTAGTTATTATTATATAAAGCCTGCTTACGACCTATACTAACATAGGCATGCCCAATATTTAGATACATGTCTAAAACTAATTACAAAAAATTACAAATATTCCAAAACAAATGTGTTAGAATTACTGGAAATTATGCATATGACACTAAAGTTAAAATTATGCATAAAGAATTAAGAATACCTTACATTAATATAATTATCAACAAACTATATAAACAATTTTTTTAAAGAGTAAAAACAATAAAAACCCCCTTATAAAAAATATTGGGAACTATACAAAAAATGTACAAAGCGAATGTACATAAACGAACCAAACATTTATTATTGTAGGATACCAATTTCTTTCATTTCATTGATATTGTTATATATATATATATATATATATATATATATATATATATATATATATATATATATATATGTATGTATATATAAGTTACTAAGAATGTATTGTTATAATTTTTGTTTATTTTATTATTACTATTTTTTTTTCTCTCTGTTGGAAGTATTTTATACATTTTTTCTTCCATTGATATATTTAAATTTAAATTTGTGCAATTCTTTTTATTTGAGACTGGTACAACATTTTTATTTTGTGAAATGTAGCAAATAATACAAGAAATATAAATAAATAAAAAAAACGTTTCGGGCTAGGACCCTACTTCTTCTGTATCGTATATACATTTATTATTACAATTATTTAACGACCACCTTTATTAATAAAATTAAAAAGTGACTCATAAATTAAAATAGATCATTTAATTAATTAAGTAGTACATAGCATACACTACATACATACATACTATATAATAATAACAGAGGAAGAAAATGGTCCGGGTGGAGATATAAAAAAATTCTCTTGAATACGTTTCGACCCACATTGGAGGTCTTCTTCAGGGCTTATGATAGAGTAAAATGACAAGGTTTAACTGACATATGTAATAATTTGTATAATATATAACATAACATGTAATAAAGTAGTAATTAATCGATAAAATATATGATGTTTCATTCATAAAGGTATTTGCTAATGGAGAGTAAGGCAGTTTACTTTCAACATTCTTATTATGCACTCAAAACTCGATTAATCGAAGAGCGAGAGAACTAATGCCTACTGATGATATCCATTCGGATAATCGATACTAATTTCACAAATCGGGAAACGAGGCGAGTTAATGCGGGCTATCACGAGTGTGAGTTCGGAATGGTCAAAACAGTTCGGTCTCGATATGGAAGGTTATTATCCGCTCTGTTCCCGATATGTACTTACAATAGTACAACAATAATTAAGAAGGAGAAATCACAAATGATTATTTTTAATTAGACAAGCAGTATTTTCAAGGAATAATACGTATAAATGTGAACTATTTTCACAATTTAGCTAAGATATCTAACATACGTTCGATTAAGAGGGAAGGTTATAAAGTGGTTAACTTTATACAAAACCATAGAAAGGGACTTTTATTCAATTCTATTGTTTTAGTTAAGTTAAACCTTTGATTGTTTGTTTATTTAACGTCACTTTATTCTGTAATGGCTAATCGGGCGATGCTGGGTTGGGAGCTTCAAATTTCGCCTATCCAAGTTGATTGTTGATTAAGATACGGATTTTTAACGAGTAAGTTAAATGTTTCTACTTTTATCTTTCAAGTATTTTACTATTATCTATTACATACGATACTAGATATACTATTGTTTTAGAAATCGTACAAAATTTCACTTTTTTTCTGTTGTACTAATAGAATAAAATCTATGTTAATAAAGTCAACAACATTATAACCTTCCCTCATGTGTTAAATATCTAAATTAAATTGTATATATACGAGGGTAAGTCAATTATTATCCGCAATACAGCTATACAATTTTATTGTAATCAATTAGGAAACTTACAAGTACATTATTTTTCGACATAGGCCCCTTGCTTTTCAACGCACTGGGTCCACAAGCTACATGATGCCCTCATAAAAGAAGTTTTTCGGTTGAGCTGCGAGCCAGAAATGCACCTCTTCTTTCACTGCTAATTTGCAGACGATGTGCAACTTCATCAATAGTTACTCGCCTGTCTAAGAGCACCATTTCACTTGACCGCTCAATGTTTCCTTCATTTGTGGCGGTAAACGGTCGTTGAGGCAAAAAAATGTTCCCGTACTGTACCGAAAGTCTTCGATGAATTTCGGTCTCTGATACGCCTACCGACCACAAAAAATGGATCACTGAACGTGGCTCTTCGTCGGTGTAAATAGAACGACAGCGATGACGAAACTAACCTAGGAGCTTGAAACTTAAATTGAAAAATAAAAATAACAACAAATTGACTAAGCGTGGGTCATCAACACAAAACTACAGTACTACCAAAATAAACACAAATACTATTAAATTGCGGATACATATTGACTTACCCTCGTATACATATGTTAGGAGATAACAAACGATTAACAAATAAAAGAATATATCTAAAAACACAGGATTTTTTTCGTTTGAGAGTGAAACTATAAATAGAAATTGAGACCTTGCCAATCAGTGGTTGGGTTCATTGAGTCTCTATCTTTGTATGTTAGGACTGTCTATGTTGGCAATTCATTACATCATAAATTTTTGCATAAAAAATTAATATAAGAAGTACTAATAGGTTTTAGTATTTCCGAGATTCTCTCCAATCAACCTCAGTAAACATAATTGCCCTTCCGGTAATTATCTTTCCTATAACCTCCTCGATTCCTTATTCCAATCTCTTGGACCGCGTTTCATTGCTGGAGAAGACAACAACGCTATACACCAACGATGGGGTGTTGTTATTGGGGTGATGATCATCCTTTCTTCTGTCACATTCACTAAGAGTAACTCCATCCTTGCCCCAAATAACCCCACTTATTGGCCTACATGTTACAAAAAGCGTCCCGACACCCTGGACATACTTGTCACCACCCAGATTTCCACAACCCAAACAAATATCAAATCCTGAGACGACCTTTCATCAGATCATAGCCCAGTTCTCCTTTTCTTACATTCAAGTTTCGCTCCCAAGCCTTCCCCTCCTACATTGATTACAGGACGTATAAACTGGCACAACTTTTGTTATGATCTGGAGAACAAATTAGACATGATAATTTCACTTAAGACAAAACAAGACATTGATACTGCCATAGAAAAACTTATTACATCAATAAAACCACTTTACATGATAATAACTCAAATCATAAAATTAAACATTCTCAGGAGACTGACCTGCCACGGCATATTCGTATCTTATTAAGATAAAAACGCTGAGCAAGATCGAAGTGGCATCGAACTCGATACCCTAGGATAAAACTATTTTTACTAAATTGACTAACCAACTAAAACAGAAATTAGAAAATTTAATTTAATTACTTAACTGATAATCTTACAACTGGCAAAACATTTTATCCATAGATTTTAACCACTCACTCCTTAATAAATCCAATGTCTGGTCAAGATCTGACGAAGAAAAAACTCAGTTATTCGGCCAACATCGCTCTAAAACTTGTCATCCACATCCTGATATTATAAACCCAACCCACCTTTAATATATAAAAGTTGAATTAAATGTTCTCCTCCCAAAGCATTCCATACTTCAGAAATATCTAATATTATTCACAGATTACCTTCTTGCAAAGCTCCTGGACAAGACCTCATCACGATCCACATCTTTAAGCATCTTCCTAGAAAAAGCCACTCTATTCGTCACCTACATATATAATGCTTATACTCCTTGGAATGTATTGTCCGGCGGTCGTCCTTGATATTGAACAGAATTTCGACCGAGTCTGGCACCCCGGGCTGCTTTACAAACTCCGTAAATTCTTACCTCCTACATACGTTCTCATTATCCAACCCGATCTCTCCAACAGGCCAATAATGTCTACTCATTCCTCTTTCCTCAATCTGCGGGTGTTCTTCAAGGCAGTATCCTCGGCCCAATCCTATACAAAATTTATACAGCTGACACTCCAACTCCTTCGTAAACAAATGACTTCCTGTCCTCCTCTATCGTTTAATAACATCCCACTGATTCCTGAACAGGCCTCTACTGCTGTAGGACGCCTACACCTTGACAAAAGCTTAACTTGGAATCCTAATACTAGACTGAAACGACAAGAAACAGCACGCAAAGTAGCCGTTGCAGGCTACTTTTACATTTACTAGGCAAACGCTCTAAGCTCTCAATTAATTACAAAAGAATCATATACATGGCAATCATTAGACCCAACTGGACTTACTGAGCAGAGCTTTGGGGATCGACTAAGCCATCGAATTCTTTCTCGTGTCCAATCCCTACAATCCAAAATCCTTCGTAAATTCCTTTATGCTCCTTATTTTGTTAAGAAAAAATAATCCATAATGACCTTAATGCACCCGGATTTGGCCCGAATCCGATATCAATCTTTTCATGAAAAACTTCATTCACACTCAAGCTCCCTAGTTTCAAACTTAACAGCCTCTTTAATCCTCCGAGGCGTCTGAAAAGAAGATAGCCTCGTGACCTTTTAAGTTTAACTTGTTATTTGAGTACTACCACTGGGTAATTTCTCTAATTGTCTATATTCATGCCATTCATTCATTATATTTACTTTTTACAATTATATAATACAGTTGTAAATATCATTGAATAAATTACATATATATAAAAAAAAAGGATTCCCGAAAATAGTACAGTCGAAATTATCTCAATATTTCTTGCGGGAATATTTCTTAATTATCAACAGGGAAAAAAAACACGAAAACGTTATCAACGAAAAAAATTGCATTTCTCTTTGAGTGTAAATAAAGAGTAAAGCTTGTTTACGATATTTATTTTTCGAGAGCTATTAACGAAAATAGAAGAGCATAACATGACCCGCAAAGAATGCAATCGTAAGAGATAATGGACAAGAATAACTCCTCATTGAAGATAATTTATATTTTGCATTTATTTCTCCGACTCTATTCGCTCAAAAAAAAAAAATGATCGTCTTTATCGTCTCAAATTTATAATACGGTAGAGTTTTAATTATCCGAACATCATCATTCCTGTAAAATAAGTTTGAAGTATTTTCACTAAAATTAGATTTGGAAATTATTCCGTGGGTTGTCGTTTTGGATTGAGTCGCAACAAATTTAAAATTTTCATTAATTTTCCTCTAAATATATTCCAAAAATACAAGTTATGACGAGCTTTAGTATGGAAAAGAGAATATATATAAGTATATAAAAAACGAGAGAATATAAATATATAAAAGACCTGTACCACTACAACCCACAAAGGATCTGGGGCTCAGTACCATTACTGTCTTATATATATATACTGACAGTACATGAAGGTGGGTAATTATTCCTCAGATTGTCGCTTCGGGTTGAATCACCACAAGTTTTAACTTTCCATATTAATTTTTTCCAAAAATACAAGTTATCATGAGTTTTAGTACGGAAAAGAGAATGCAATCATGAGAATTGTCTTTAGTTCGGTAATCGTTTGATCTTGAAATGAACGTTTCAACAAACATGTATTATCTATACTTCGAAATGTTAGTTGAAACTTTTATTTCTTGAGGAAATGATTACCGAATCATTTCCCACAGTATACAGTATACGAATTTCCCATAATTACATTATCTTTTCCACACTAAAGCTCATGGATAACTGGTATTTTTGGGAAATATTAAAAAATCAAACTTGTAAATCAACTGGAAGCAAAATAAATACCTAAATTATTTCGTAATTAATAATAAGTAATACAATTTTACAAATAGCACGATAAAAAGTAAAACAGGCAAAAAGGACAGAAATAAAAAATAATAATCTCATAATTTTTATATCGATAATGATAGCTTTAATTACTTATTTTAAAAAGGAATTTATATTAGTCATTAATACGTTGTTAGAGTGCGAGGAGATCAAACGGGTCTAGTAGAAAAAGACAACATACGGAACAGATACCTAGATTTTTTTAAAACAAATAAAATAATATTCTCGTTCTGTTATAATGAGTCTGTTTGCAACCGGAGACGGATCATATAGAATCTGGGGCTCACCCAGCCTCTATAAAATAGTATAAAATTAGGCAACCCAAAATAAGCAGGAAAATCTGGCGGTTAAGCGTGACCTAGGACAAGTCACTTCCTTGCAGAACCGTTGTCCCTGAAATTGTACAATCTCTACCATGTACTGAACTCCAGACCCGTTCGCGGGTTCTAGTAGTATAGTTTTTTTGTTGTTTTTTTTTTCTGTAATAATGACGCCTTTTATGATGCGTAATATCGGTTAGTATTTCTATTTACTGTTATTTTAAAGACTTGAAGATTTTTAATAGGAATTGACAAATGGTTTATGTCTCTAATGAACTTTTGCTATAATATTCTTGAATGAATAAGGATATTGATAATTTTGTAGTATAGACTTTACCTAGCATTTATATTTTTATATATTTAATAACTACGATAATATTTAATGCAGTATAATTTCTAATAAATTTTAATGCTTTTTACAGCAAAAATAGTATTAAAATGCTAGGCAAAGTAAATACAACAAAATTATTCTTTTTTATAAAAACTGATGTTTTTTAAAAACCACCATAAACAATTAAGATGCTTTCAGAAATACAATTCATTACATATGCGGCAAACATGAAATATTTTTTAATTGAACCCGAAGAAACCAGTCTTCATATGTCCTCCGAAACGGGTTTGTGAAGATGATGGGTCGGGCGGACTCAAGAGAAAGTTGAAGAGAAACTTCAAAAGTGACGGCGCGAGAGAGTGTCTGGAGTAAGAGGATGTGACATGGACATGTCGGCGGGTAGAGATAGGTAAGGCACGAGAATACTGTGCAGGTATCCTTCTTTATGGTAATAATGGAGGGCGTGAAGTTAGCAAGTTTGGTTATAATTAGTGGTTTTAAGTAGTTTTAGGATATAAAATATTATTATAATAAGTTTGAGAGTGATATAGAATAATGTTGTTCTAAAAATGGGGATGTTAACCAAAGAGTTGTCAAAAATGTGGTAATACAAACGTGCCATTTCAGTTCTTAAGATCCATATTTTAGATTTTAAACGTACGCCTCAAAACATGAATTAAAATTTTACAATACAACAGCGTAAAGTTCACATCTCATTCTAAATTCCAAAACCCAAAATTGTTTTAATTTCTATAATCTAGGCGTTGCTAAGGGAAAAGTAGAAAAAAAAATAATAACTTTAATTTATTTTTTCAATCATACCAATATGACAGAATAATGAGTAAAAAAAAAATCAAAAGGTTTAGTTTCTATGGACGGTGGTAGTTAATATTTTCCAAATTAAACTTTCATTTTCTTCTACAAAATATTTAACTTTTTATGACTTAATACTTTTCCCATCCAACACCTAAATTAATACAAAAAATAACAGGAAAAAAATTAAAAAAACATATTTAAGGCCTGTGATGGTAAGGTAAGTAATGTTCCACACCGATTTTATAGACAGTTAATCGACATATTGTTTTCCTTATTCGAGCGCCACTGTATTAACATATAATTATCCTTCAAACCGAGGTGTCCTTTATAGATGGGCACCCTATTATCCTACAGACATTGGAGAAGATAGGACAGGAACATCTAGCGCCGGACGTCGGCTAGAAGACATTGACCTCAATGGAGTCAGTAACCCTAGTGTAGGAGAGGAGTCTGTTCTAGCTATAATAGCACTATCGATAGTGTATCGATATAATTAGAGAATATTGATTTATTACTTTATTTTAAAATAACAATATAACAGATAGAAGAGGATGATAATCTACCTATAATATCGACACCTATGTATGAATATAATTCGAGAAGATCGATTTCCGTATGTATTTATAATAATAGTAGATAAGAGACAAGTCTACTCTAGCTACAATAACACTATCGACAATGCTATGTATGTATCGATATAATTGGAGAGGATCGATTTACAGATTTATTTAAAATAATAATAGATAAGAGGGGACACTAACTAGAATAGCGCTATAAGTCGATAAAATTCAAGATCTATTTAAGTATTTATTTAAAATAACGATGGATAGGAGAGAATGCTACTCTAGCTATGATAGTGAAATATATCGATACAATTCGAGAAGGTCGATTTAATTACTTTATTTTAAAATAATAATATAATAGAGAGGAGGCTACTTTAGCTATAATATCGACAGAGATAATATAAGATAAAATAATCGACTGTACATAATTACGATCGATTAGCTCGATTAATTCCAAAAGATCGATTTATGTGTCTATTTAAAATAATAATAACAAATTATTTATGTGTTAGTGACGAATTTACACCCAAAATGTATATGTTTTTAACTCAAATGGAACTTTCAAATACCTTTATTGAAGAATTAGGTTTTTTGAGTTGGCATTGTTCTTTTGAAGGAGCTATATGAGATATGTACGACATTCCTTGTAGTTCTATGTTGTAATAAAAAATTTATTTAAAAAAATTTATTTTAAAAATCTAAATGAATTGAATATACAGAATCAAGTATATTTAAATTGGTGCTTATTACTTACAACAGAAATATACATAATAATACATAACAACTCTATCGTCTATTACATTAATTTACAATAACATAAGAAACATTATGCAGTTAAAATTATAATTAAACTTCTTAAGTCAAACGGAAAAATATTTTCTAAAATATCTAATGTGGATATAATATCATTTTCTTAGATTGCAGGAGTATAATACTGCTATAGCTAAAAAGGGATTAAAAAAAAAAACTATAAGAAAAACATTCAGTTTTAGCAAATTATTTTGTATATATCATTCGTTAAATTGGAACCAATTCAAATCCCGTGGGTACCCATAATAAGGTGGAAAAATCTTGCGGTTGAGCGTAATCTAGGACAAATCACTTCCCTACACAACCGTTGTCCAAGAAACAGTACTGTCTCTATTATGTACTGAACTACAGACCCGTTCGGGGGTTGTAGTGGTACAGTTTTTTTTTATTCGCTAAATGGTGCCTTCGCACTTCCCAAAGCATATTAAAGTTTAACCAAAATCTTTAAAAAGTAATTTTTTTTTTTCATTTTGTATACAATCCGCTTTGCTTTTGATATATTTTATTTAAACACGGACATTATAATGTTAGAACAGCTTTGACCTTTGTACAGAATTATCTGGCAAGATCCGAGCCGTGTTTCTGGCAACGAGGCGAGAAATTCCTTCGGTCCTCGTATCCCGTTAGTCGGGACTGGGAGAGTGGTACCGTATCCTTCGGGACCAACTGTTTCTTCAGGATCAACTGTATCTTCAGTTGTACGGTTGTACAGGAAGGTGATTTCTCCTAGATCGCGCTCAACCGCCAGATTCCCTCCTTACTTTGAGATTTTTTAGAGGCTGGGTTAACCTCACGAAGGTCCTACATCCCATAGGATCCATCTCCGGCTGCTAACAGATTAAGTAATAGTCTGCCAGCAGCAGGATTTGAACCCAGGACCTTCGGCACGGCAACTCAGCGCTCTACTACAAAGCCACTCCGCTCCCTCCAAAAAAAAAATATATATGTATATATATAATAAAATAAAGTGATAAATTAAAAGTAGTCGTTTTTCAATCCATCACCATGTTCGACCCCCGATGTAAGGCACTTTCCTGTCCCACATCTCCAACTAGACGCTAAGTAACCTTCTTCGGTTATGTAGGGGTGTTCTCTGCAGGAAACTGTTAAGGTTATTATCCAATCCTTTAGATCAATACATACCTTGTATTGACACCTATTTTATATATTAATGTTAATTATATCTATAATGCGATAATAACCATTCAGCGATTTAGGACAACAGAAAAAGGAGAAGGGATAAACAATAAAGCATAAAGAAAAAAGAAAGAAAGAGGTGGCGAGGCGATCTGGGTCAGGAGGGAAGGGTTTAAGCGGGTTCTGAATCGATCCGTCGGCTGCTAGAGAGAACTACGCTACGGTTACTTTTAGTAGTTAGCTTTCAGTATGTACTAACTGCTTAGTTGCTAATATAAATACTACACTAGTAAAGAGAATGGAAGAAAGAATGTAGTATCTAAATAAATTCGAAACACAACTTTTCAAAACAGTGCATTAGCCTATAGGAGTTATATAGTCCAAAACTATGATTATATCTAGGTCGTAACAGATAACAATTGGTGGCACCGGCATCGAGCTTTTGGGGTCGCTAAGCCTCATCATTATTAACCTTCCTTTTTCTCGGCCTAGCTCAAGTGTGAGGCTAGAAAAATTAATTTGTAATGTTCATAACTTTTTTAACGATACTCGCAGTTCCTTATTTATTTATATTGGTGGATAAAATAGTCAAGATGGAGGTAAACAAAAAAATCTTAAAACCAACATCACAGGTATTCGTCAGGGCTCACTAGTCCCACGTATCCATGAACTTCATACCGTATTCGCAAATAACTTGACGATACTATCGAAACCAGAAGAAATGAGCGATGAATGGATTAATTATTATTACTATTTTTATTTTTATTAAGCTTACCACACACACACTTTGTTATTTAGACTCACGAATCTTAGAAGGTGTATTCCCTTAAAAAAATTAATTCAAAATTTTTCATGAGCTCAATTATATTTCAAATATATACGTAGATAAAAATAAAATGTAAATACTAAAACAAATAAATAATAAGATAAATAAATAGTTTATAAAAGAGATAAATACGACTAAACAAAGGACATAAAGGAGATAGAAGAGATATACGAGTCTGTTGTAAGGAAGAATCCTTGGGTTTAGAGGACGAGGTTTTCATGCCAAGGTTAGTAACCTACTTCAAATATTAATTCGCAATTTAAATATATATGTGAGGAGTATTTTATTTATTTATAATGGAAATATTTATATCCTTCCTTTATTTAAAAATAAATAATAAGGATATTGTAAGAATATTACACAGTAAAACTATAACTATGTCAATGTCAAATAATCCCAACTCAAGTACATTCTCACTGTTGATGGGAGGTACTTTATTTGCTTTTAGTTCTATTATATCCTGAATTGACTAAGCGTTAATTGACTGGAAATTAATTGCTGAAGTAGGACTTTTATTTTGATATCTTTCTTAATATCTAATAAATATCTATGTGGATGGCAACCTAATGTTCTTTTTTTATGTTGTTAATAATGAATGCTAACATACATACGTAATGGCAAAAAAGAGGTATCTCTGCTTGATGAGTCTGTTGATGTAAGATGTGCTCAATTTTGTCATCTTTAGTAGGTATATATCTTGATTGTCCCTGAATTGGCGAAACGTTAAAAACCAAAAGTGTGAGATGCGCTGCAATTTGTCTTCTTTGATGTAATTTTTCTTTTGGTATACATCCTGATGATCCTCCCATGGACGAAATTTAAAAAACCTAACGTTTTGCTTTGTTATCTTAATATACGAAATCGGAGGTAGTTAATAGTACTCTAAATTATGCACACTATCTTATATTTTTTAAGGAAAATAATTAATATGTTAACAGCCACGGATGCTGCCACCCTGTGTGATCTGGGGGTCACCCAGCCTCCATAAAGTGGTTACCGTTAATTGAGGGGGAAAAACCTGGCTGTTGGGAGTGTTATGTCCTAGAAACAGTACATTCTGTACCATGTAAGATCCTTCCTGGGTTATAATTGAATAGGTTTCAGGTCAGGTTTCTTACATATAATAAATACAAAATATTCCATATACAAAATTGTGTATAAATACTCTACAAGGGAAATATTTTTAACCCATTCAAGTATTTCTTCTGGTTTCGAGCTAAATTGTTTGTATTTTCTTTCAGGTTATTTCAGAGACCAACTGTTCGGAGTCCAGCCAATTAGATCACTGGTAGAATAGGCTCTGCACCCGGACCCAAAAAGCTATAAATACCGAAGTATCGAAGAACACTTTCAGTCTCAGATTATACCCTGAAGAAGCTAGGTAGCAAGCAGTATGCCCAGCGAAACGTCGGCAAAGAACTTGACCAGAAGAAATACGTACGTGATGAATGGATTAAAAATGTGAATAATTTATTATAATTTTTTAATAGTTATTTCCTCAGTTTAAAAGACGAAGTATTTTTATTGCTTTATTGTAATAGTAAATATGTGTACTACTGCTTTATCATTATAGTTTTTACGAGAATATTTATATGGATAATATATATAATAATAAATAAGCTAATAGTAATTTATAATAATAAAAAATATTCAAGACGAAATATAATTATCAGCGTTGGGGACGTGAATACGAGGAAAGGGAGCCGTGTCCTTGAGAGGTCAACAAGCGCGGCGACACGTAGATAGCCCTGGCGTTCAGCCAGCCTGTGGATCGATCTAAGTATCGATTATAGCCTTCGCAACGATCAATCGCAGTGACCTCTTGAGATATATCGATTGTTAGAGTAGGTTTCGCAACAACGGCCTTTGAACCACGCGGCGTATCAATGAATCGATACTGATCTGAATATCAGATCGGAGATAATCGATTAATTTATCGAAACGGCTTATAATGAATTACTCTGAAGCTATTCAAGGATAGCATCACCGCACCATGAAACAAATCAGTTATAATATATTAGCCACAATATTGTTTAGCATACTATAACACTATAATTATGTTAGGCCTAATAGAAATACAGTCGTACCTTACTAATGTTGTCAGTTTGCTTATATTTTATTTACTATAGTGGATCTTACAACTTGTTTACTTTCATTAATTCATTGTATTAACAAAAAAAATTAAATTGGCAGTCACCGCCGACAGAAGTGAAAACTGGAAACTTTGAAATAACTGTTCATAATTTGGAATAACATTTCTTTTTTAAATTTATAAATCAATTATAGTCCAAATTATTTAAATTTCATGATTTAATTTAAATTATTAACATTAGCTAGTTTAACGTATAATGACACTCCGAATAATGATTATATACATTTTCAAATAGTTTATTAATTAATCAAAACATATTATGGGCTGGACAAGCTCAATACAAAATAGCAATAATATAATCGAAATAATAATTATATTATATAACAGTTATATTATTTATATATTCTATAAATCTAGATTCTATTTTTATTTTTCGTATTATTATCGTCAAGTTCATCAATATTTAGATCATTTTTACTTTCAACCATTTCATAAAACAATAAATTTAAATATGATAAATTAAATCTTTTAGAAGAATCGAAAAGTTAACTAGTTATTGCTGTTATAAATGATTATTAGTATGAATCCCACAATTATTAAATGACATTTTAGTTAAATATAATTATGCTTATATCAAAGGATTTCTAACCTTTGAACTAATGTTCATTACAACAAGTTTTATAAATTATATAAAGACCGGTGGGTATGGCCAGTCTCGCGAAATACGTCAGGAGCATGTCGGTAACGCGAGCATATACATTTTCCCCTACCAAAAGTCGCCATACGGTTAAAGAAGTTTTCATTTAAGAAATAAAAGTAAAAAACCTGTTCCGCTATAACCTATTAGTAGAATCGGATATCATTAAGTCATTTTAGACACTTGTAAAATATTAATATATTTCTTCATTGTTATCATAATACTTATAGATAAAGAAATGTTATAATGTTATTACAGGCATATTTTTACTTTTTTCTACAATAATACATAATATTCCATAAGACTAATATGGATCTAATATACTATTTGGGAGAACTAAAACAGATCGTGGGCAGTTTGGAAGAGGCCCATAGGCTACGAACGAAGACTAGGCGAGCTAAATATAGATCTAGTGTGTAATGGTGTAGTGGGGGCGTCGAGTCTCCCACATCCTAGCTGTCTTCTTTGTCTTCTCTGTGTGTAAACACTTTATATAAAAATTAAGACCGTGGATAAAACTCCAACGAAAAACCTTAAGTCTCCAAACTAAAACAGAAATTGACATAATCTGTCCAATATTTCACCTATTCAGGCATCCTCAGGGTAGAAAGAGAATAACAGCAAAAGAAAACATGAATAATGCACCTAAGAAACATCCCACCACCTCCATGGCTCAAATGCAACTAATGAAACACAAGGAAGGTTACTCGACCCCGGCTGGATAAGGTTAGATAAAAACAGCTGATAAATAATCCAGAATTTGAAAATTCAACATGCACTCTTCAAACTTCAAAAGCACAACAGGAAAACATAAATAATAGTAAACAACACCAAAACGTAATACAAAAGACCATATGAAAAAATGAAAGTAAAAATGCAATAAAAGAAAAAGAACATTATGAAGAAACCAGTGTACACAATTGTATAGAAATCTTTTCCCCAAAATAGTTTTATGTTCAGGCTACTTCAAGACTTAATAGACAAATGCTCTAAGCTTCCAATTAAAGTATTACATATTATGTACACATGACTGTAATAAGACCTAAGAGCGATAATAACATTTCAAAAACAGCCGGACGATGCTACAGTGGGAGCTCCAAATCTTGCCTATCTATGCAAAATTAAGATAAGAGGTCTTTAGCGAGTGCCTGACGTGATACAGGCTTGGGATTATTGTACATTCCTCAAAGGATAGCATAACTAAGGAATCTGCTAGACCACAGGTGACCTTTAGCTGTAGTGTGTTCACAATGAATAACACATAAAGGGATGTTTAGCATGCTAATTGGGACAGAACGGCTCAGTGGTAGAGCGCTGAGTTGCTGAAGGTTAAGGGTTACTAGACAGATTTATATTTAATCTTGTAGCACCCGGAGATGAATCCCCCGGGAAGGGCTGGGGCTTACACAGCCTCTATAAAGTGGGAACCCTAAATAAGAAGGAAAAAAATGGCGGTTGAGCGTGATCACGGACAAATCACCTCCCATCAAAACAGATCTCCAAGAAGCAGTACAGTCTCTACCACATACTGAACCAAAAACCTTTTTGGGACCTGAAAGTTGAAGCAGTAGGTTTTTTTTATTTTTTATTTTTTAACAAATAATTGTTAGAGACCTTGCTATTTCTCTACAAATAGATTTAATTTAATATGTTTATGGAGCTCATTGATTCATTGATAAGAGCGTTATTTATTCCAACTATCCCTATCGTTATCTTATCAGATTTGACCCCAACCGTACAGCTATCGATTATTCCGCTGATCGATAGGGACACCTCGGCAAGACGCGCGGGGACGCTGATGAAGACAGAGATGCAATCAGTGAGGATCCGCTATTGAGAGGCTAAGTCCCCTCACCCCATCCCCAGGGGCTTTGCCATTGTGTCCTCGGGCCTGATAAGGATAGGGTCCTCCAAGTTGGGGGAGTTTGCTACGTAACGAGGGGTAGTTTGTAATTGTTTGGGGTGGCTGGCTACGGCTCTGATGAGGCTGAGTAACGTTGACTCTAAGGCACCCTATTTGCATGTCACTACTGGCAGTCGTAATGTCATTTAGCCTGCTATGTTACTATAATGCTAAATACGCGGGCATATGTTATTATATATCACATGTTCCTAAGTAATTACAGTGGTATCATTTGTGGGTTCGATATGTTTAATTGTTACTTATATATTGATATCATAATACAGGATGCAAACGTTTCGTTTAGGAGATATTCACACTTAAGGATTTTCATTGTTATAAATTATTCAGGCATAGTAAATAAATAAAACTTATTGTATTTATTCCCAATACTTTATTCATTTAATGTAACCATTAACATTCATATTAAATGTTGTTCAAAGTGATTTCTTTGAGCATTGAGGCAGCCTCTATCTTTCAACACCTTTCTTCAATAGCAGCAGTGGCAGAACGGTACTGGATATTTGACATTGCTAAAAAAGATTCAATTATCTTGAAAGATGCCGAGCCTTAAATCAATTAAGTTTTATTTATTTACTATGATTAAATAATTAATAACAATGAAAATCTTCAGGTATGAAGATCTCCGAAACAAAGAATTTGCGGACATACCTCCATAGCTAACTATTTTACTTTTACTTTTAACTATTTAGTTTGGCAATCCCCTTAACTAAGCCCTGAAACATCCTATATAATTGATAAAGATAGTCCAACTTTGTTTTCATTAGTTAACTGATTTGTAATATATTTTATAAAAATGGGATATAGGATCGGTGAAGGGAATGGAATTGTCTGACTTGGATATGACCCTTGATAGCTCAGTGGTTTAGAGCACTCCACCGGAGATGCAGACGACCCGGGTTCAAATCCCGGCCAGGACAAATCTTTTCTCGTCAAAACAAAAATATTATATGATTTTAGTTTGCTTTTATAGTCCATTGGGTTATATTTATTATCATATTGTTGTATCCCGTGAGATATTCAGACCCTGTAAAGGCGGAAAAACCAGGCGTATGAGCGATATCACAGACACATCACCTCCCTGCAAAACCATTCTCCTAGGAACAGCACAGTCTCTACTATGTTCTGAACTAAAGACCCTCTTCATGGGTTGTAGTACTCTAGGTTACAAGTTGAATTTGGCAAATTTCATGAACTCACTGATCTACCAATGCGCACACCATTGAATGCATGGTTGTATCGTTTTCCATGCTCGATTATCTAGAAGGCTATTTCATGAAATTATGATGTACCGTGAAATATTAGCGATTTTCTTGCTATAAAATCTCGATATGGCGCCTGGTAGCAACTAAAGAGAGACAAATAAGTGAACAATAATGATTTATTATTATTATACATTATCATGTTTGTTTATTCAGGCCTATGAATCAATCATAGACAGAAACCTGTAATAAATTTGTTTATACTTTTTTGAATTTTAATATAGTTTAAATGGTCTGGGGTGCAGTAGTGACTGAATATAATAAGTCTTTCTTATATTTTGTAATTCAGTGGAAAATATAAGAAAGACTTATTATATTGTGCCTAGGTTTCGACCTTAGATTTACCAATTCACATTTTGGACCCACCTCTCTGCCCTCAAGATAGTCTAAATATTAGCTCGAAACATATGCACAATGAAAGAAGTCTTACTTTGTGTAATTCATTGCGCCCCTTGACCATTTTATATAAATTAGAAGTATTCGTTTAGGTGCTATATTAAGACTTTTATGTATGTCTTTAAATTATGGAGCATGCATAGATATGAAATTATGCTTATGCAGGATGACCATGTAAAAGAATGTATATATGTCAAGAAAGGATAAAATGTAAACAATAATATAAAGGGAAAGAAAAATGAGGAGGTAAACGGACATTTCTTGACATGTATTTTTTCTATTTTATATTCTTATTCTTGTATTATTTTATCTGTCACTATTAGAATTTCTGTTCATCATCTACAATTTTATTTTTATCTATCTCTATTTTAAGTTTATTATATTCTGTAACCAGTCTTATATTCTTTCTTATTTATCATATATCTATTCACTATTTCATCATATCTAGTCACTATTTTTATTTCCACTCCTGTACCACTTTATATATTCTTGTTACTGCTACGTTTTTATATATTTCCGTTTGTTTCTCTCTCTTAGCCCTGAAGATGGCCTACATTGTAGGCCGAAACGTCGGCACATAATAAATAAGTTATGCTTATTTTGGTGTTTTCATTGACTGCACCCCCAACTATTTCTTCCTTAAATTAGAAGATACAGTCGACCAACTCTTCTCTAACATACATACATATAATATTGTATGTATATATATATATATATATATATATATTCATATACATTATTTTATGATTAATACAATTTGACAAACAGTTCTATAAACAGTAAAATAGGCTAAAAAAGACACAGAAAAAAAATAATATTCTCATTATTTTTATATCGATAATTATAGCTTTAATTATTTATTTTAAAAAGGAATTTAAATTAATTAGCAATAAGTTCTTAGTAAGGGCAAAGAGATCAAACGATTCTGGAAGAAAAAGACGAGATTTTGTTTTGAAGTCGAATCTTTTTAATTAGACGGAATTAGTTGAAAAGATGTTGAGGAATGACTCGTTTGAACAAATTTATGAAAGAAGTATCGACGCAGTGCGAGCGATTTATATTTAGTTGAGTATCGATTAGTGCGAGGTGTGCCTCTTTAGCGCTCGATCTACTATCGAAATCTCTGCTAATCGTTACCTGTCATGGGCAGTGATAAGGGATCGAGTCGTATAAATTATATTTTATCCCCAGCTGGTACAAAAACATAAGTTTGCGGCTCAATTAATTAAGAATAAATTACGCCATTTCACCCTATCCGTTATAAACTAGTGTACAAAGTAGAAAAGAATCCATAGTGAACTAGCAACAAGGGCGACAACTTAATTTGCTACAATATTGTAGGCCAACGTGATTATAGTAGTTAGGTCATGATTAGGTTTGTGCCTCTACCAATGTGTGACATTAGGTTCAACTATTTTGTATATGACAGAAGTACATAACAGTATCTTTCAACAAGGTTAATAATACCCATGTATATATTTTTTTTTGTGTTGATCACTTCGGATCATGTAAAAAGTTTTTAATCATGAAATATTATAATCGTGAAAAAAAATGTTGGAATATCATCATCCTCTCTATAACTCGTGCAGACTGAGGTTTCGTTCTGAACAGTACGGGCCTCACCACACGACATTTTGTCCATAAACAAACAAAAAGAGTGCAAATACATAATGTATAGTACCGCTTCCATGTATTATTTTAATCATTTTTACCTTATTCTTATCAATAATAAAATATCTTAACAAATATTCCTAAAATTTGCTATAAAATTCACTGTATCGAAGAGAAATTTACACAGAGCACCCTGGGCGGACCGCGTAGACTCATCTGCATTTTAATATGAGCGTGTAGAGTGAGCCCTCCCCCACCACTTCATCGAATATGCACACCCCACATCAACATCCACCCTCCCTCAGGTACCTGCCTCTTCCCAATTGTGAACCAAAATGGATTACTCTTTACTCTTCCCGTTCGATGTCATCCTCGCTTCTTCCCGAGCTTCGTATTTCATGGCCTGTACTAGATGCTATTCAACGAGGAAATTGATTTATATTTCATTTCATTGATATCTCAGGGTGGGTATGTGGGTATGTTAAATAACATTATACATGTACATAAAGAAAAAAAACAGTACCACTATAAACCATGAAGGGTCTTGGATTCAGAACATGATGGAGGCTATACTATTATAAGACAACGGTTGTGAAGCATTTGTAAAGTGGGAACCCTTAATTGGAGAAAATATACCTGGCGGTTGAGCCTGATCTGGGAAAAATTATCTCCCTGCACAACTGTTGTCCTAGAAACAGTATAATGGAATCGTGCTAAAAATAACCTATCGAGATTTTTTCCTTTACTAGCCATACCTATTATTTTTTATATATTTTGCTGTTTTAACATGGAGCGGTGTAGCTTAATGTGTAAAGCTCTAAGTTCCGCAATCCCGGCTGTTTTCATTCCTGACGATAACCTAAAACAAGTCGAAACATCGGGAAACAATTGAGTTGAACTTATTTATTTGATGTTTATCAACCTCAACCAATCAACGATCAAACATACTAACATCAATATCACTTTTTATATCAGTCCATTTCTTTTCAGAAAAAATTGGTTGAGAATTTGAAAGACGAAAGGTTTATAATTGACTAGATATAACATGGTGACCGGGCGACACAGAATGTCAAGTGTTTACAGAAGATAGCGAAGGAATGACTCTCAGAGATAAGGGTCTGATGAACTGAGAGTGAAAGAAGACGGTGGAGATATCTGCGGAGCTTTTGTCGAAAGGAGTATGAATTGAGAAGACGTTCTCTTATCTTGTAAACGGGAAAGTGTCTTGTTTAATTATCTACACTATTTACAATATACATATTAAATATTAGTTCCTACGTGATACGCTATTCATTAAAAAAAAAAAAACTACCTCTACAACCCACGAAGGTTCTTGAGTTCAGTACAGTGTAGAGAATGTACTATTTCTCAGACAAATCTTGTGCAGGTACGTTATCCGTACGAGATACGCTCCACCACAAGGTTAAGGATCCCCATTTTGATGAATGAGCCCAAGGAGTTGTCCTCAGATCTCAAAGGATCAACCAATGGCTCTTAATAAATTAAAAAAACTATCTTAAACAGCCGAATTTGAACCCAGGATCTTTAACACGGCAACATAGAGCTTTACACGCTAAGCTACACCGCTCCCTGTTAATACAGCAAAATACATTTTAAAAAATAATAGATATGATTGCTAAAGAAAAAAAATCTCGATAGTTCTTTTTTACCATGTTTCTAGGACAATAGTTGTCCGAGGTCAGGCTGAAGCGCCAAGTATTTTCCCCAATTAAGGGTACCAACTTTATAAAGGCTGGGTGAGTTGTAGGAGGACTGCAGATTCTACAGTGGGTAGACCCAGCCTCTATAAAATACCGAAAAACCAAGCTGCTTAGAATAAACTCATTCAAAATCACTTTCTTGCAAAACCGTTAACTTAAAAAAAGAACAACTCCTACTATAAAATAAACTTAATGTCCTTCACGGGCTGTAGTGAATCATTTTTTTTTTTCTGGCCCAATTTATAGATTTGCTTAAATTGAACATGTTTTTTTACACGTATTACAACATAGTTTGGAGCGAAGTGGCTCACTGATAGAGCGCTGAGTTGCCATGCCAAAGGTACCGGGTTCAAATTCGGCTGTGAAGGCAGATTTCATTTAATATGTTAACAGTCGGGTATTTGGGACCCTCCTGGACCTCCCTAGCCTCTATTAAGTGGGTACCCAAAATAGGAGGAAAGTCTGGCGGTTTAGAGTGATCTAAGACAAGTGACCTTGCACAACCATGATCCAAAAAACAGTAAAGTCTCTACCGCGTACTGATCCCAAGACGCTGGTTTTAGTGATAGAGTTTTTTTTTATTTATTTTTTTGCATAGCAGTTGTTATGAAATCATTAAAATTATTTAATAAATACTAAAGAATAATACTCATTTTCTATTTAATTATCCGGAACTTACTAGACAAACGCTCTAAGCTCCCAATTAACTACAAAAGACTCATCTACATGACCATCATACGACCTATTTGGACTTACGGAGTAGAGCTATGGGGCTCCACTAAGCCATCGAATTCCTCTCGTATCCAATCCCTACAATCCAAAATCCTTCGTAAAATCCTCTATACTCCTTATTTTGTTAAGAATCCATAACGACCTTAATGTCCCTTTTGTTACTGATTTTGCCCGAACCCGGTATCTATCCTTTCATAGCAAATTTCATTCCCACTCAAACCCTCTAGTTTCAAACCTAGCTTCCTTTTCAATTCCCGATAATCCTCCGAGGCGTCTGAAAAGAAGATGGCCACGTGACCTTCTTATTTGAACTTTGATTTGAGTACTACCAGTGGGTAGTTTCTCTACTTGTCATTCTCATGTCATTATGTAACACGCATTCTATTTACTTGTTGTATAATTGTAATACAGTTGTAAATATCAATAAACAACTTTAAAAAAAAAAATTATCCGAATAACAATGCATAACAATATAAAGAATATGCGTAGTTAACTCATCAAATCTAGATAGCTTTCTAAACGGAAACGCATCACAAATGCTGCTAATGAAGAAGAGATAACAGGAAGGTGCTAGATGGAACAGCTGACGAACAGATGGCCAGTGTGGGCGAGGCCAATCCTTTTGGCTCACTCAATTGACTTTCAACTTTTAATAGGATAATAAAAACATGTTTAATTTACTTAATTGAGAAAGTTTTAGATGCCATCACTGCCTTTCTTATGAATGTGCATTTATTGGTTATATAAACTTTCAGTTCTTGACATTCAGTCGTTTATTACTCGCTTAACTATTTTTCGGCGACGCATCGAGGCTATATAGTTTTGATAATCAAGCAGTAATAATTGAAGACACAGGCTTTTACTGAATTATATTGAATAACACGCTAGTCTAACATTAGTAAGATGTTAATACATACAGAATATTGTAATGTTCTTACAAATTTAAGACGAAATATTTACATGTCTGAATACAAAATAATCCTACCATATATCCTGTGAATACTGTAAGATTTGGTGGTTTTGTAAGGACCGTCAGCTTAATGGAGACAACTCACTAATACCTAGCATGGGGGTAGTGACCCTAGCCCGTGTACTAACTATTATTGGGGATCGTGTTGTGGTTTTCCAGGATGTCAATAACTGCTCGAAGTTTTGATGCAGGATCGTTCTTCTTCGGGGAAGGATAAATAGGTTCTCGTGTGCCGAATGATCCAAAACGGCCATAATCCATTGATCAAGATCGATTTGCCAGTTTCTTCTAAACCGATTGTATTTCTAGTTGGAATGAGACTGGTGAATCCGGAGTGGTTGAGGGTTACATATTTTTAGACTGTTAAAAAGTTTTCCAGCTTCTTGAGATTCACTCAACTGACTAACCTTCTGGCGACGTTTCGAGGTTTTATTGTCCTCATGTTCGGGCCAAATTGGCGACGAAATGTTTTAACTTCTGTCAAAAACCTCTAAATATAATAGTACTGTATTATACCTATTAATAAGTAGGTATAATACAGTACTATTATATTATAGGTATAATTAAAACATAATTATTTCATTTTATATAAATAAAGAAATAATATAATTATATCATTACTATGAAGTATTGTATTATTACTATTCGAGACCGGCAATGGGTGATAATCCTTTAGACGAAAAGCGACAATAAGGACCTTGTACACGTTAACAGAAGCGAACAACTAATGAAGCAATGTTATGCCATCCGACGGAATACATTAGCTCTTTCCCAACTGGGTCGTCGACCTCCGCGCGTCCAACCGAGGACAGGGAGGTGATGTGGAGGTAATATCCTAGTCAGCTGCAAGATCGGGGGTGTAGGGGGCTACCCGGGTCGTCTGGAGGAGTGGGTTGTATCCATTCGTACTGATGTGTCATGGTCACGGACATAGGTGCTCGGTTTAATTTATAATAAGAACAATACAAAAAAATATATATATTTATTTGTTTGTTTAATCATTTAATGTCGCATTATGATACTAATTACATTTTTTGCACTGTGTAATGTCACATTTTCTGGTATGTACTTATAATTTAGCAGATCACCATGAAACGTACCTCCTTATCTCGAGTAACATCTTCTTATCATTTGCCTCAGTTAAATTATTTCTGTGTGCGTTATTACATTGTTTTCCATATTGTTTTTGTCATGCTGATTTTGTTTATAGTCTATTTAAATTGCTTTATTACCAAAATTTATTTGGGTGTTTTGTCTTATTAATTCTGTAGCTGTATATATAAAATTGATAGAATAGCACTATAGGAATTGCCATTTTCGGAAGTAGAAGCTACGAAATACTTCTAGAACTTTGGAGTTATTCAAAAGATGAAATTATGTGATAATGTTATCAAATGGATTTTGATGGAATTTTGATTTTGGATGGAAGAAAATGAACAAATGGTTAGAGGGATCGAGAATTTACGTTTTACTATTATTTTTATTATATTTCTATTAACATTAATATGAATAATTATGTAGGTAGTGCCATTATCATAATTATCAGTGTTGAGGTTATGAAGAATGGCGGATAACAGTCCATGGCGATGGCACAGGTACCCATTTTTCGAACAATATTCTATTTGTTCATGAACCAAAAAAGCTTACGTGATAAGGTGAAGTTGGGATCACCTGTGTCCTAGTGGTTAGCATAACAATACTACTATGCCGAAAATCGCGGGTTAGCAGCCTTAGGATTTCTAAAGGTAGCAAAAAATCCTTATTTGATCCGTCCTTCAGGTGAGGCATTAAATCGGGGTCCCGAGCCCGTACGTTCCAGGTAACCAGTGAAAGTTCCCTATCCAAATTATATACCTGGATATGTAAAATTTAGAGCTCCCACTGTAGCATCGTCTGATTAATCATAGCAGCATAAAGTGACGTTCATTAGATAAAAAAGTAAAGTCGATAATTCCCATAGAAGCCCGAAAATTGATCAATTAAATTAAGAAATCGTACTTTTTAAACTTGCATTGGTACCTGTGTATTAACGCCACCGCAGTTACATACATAAAGAGCAATCTTGTTCGCATGCGCAAGCAATTATATTTTATAAAAGTTATATTTCTAACAGCTGATTTGTTCTAGATTTGTTCTTGTCTAATTTTTGTTTGTTGCTGGTTTCTTGCTTGTTTGCTTATTTGTTCTAGATTTGTTGTTGTTTTCTCATTTTTAGTGCTACGAAAATGCGTATTTAGGATTTGCCAAAAACAGAAGATACAATTTTATTTTTTGACGAGCGAAATATTTTACCGAAAAAACGAAAATGTACCAACTCGCATGAAATGAAACTTTATTTTGGTCAAGGTAACTTTTGGAAATGTCAATCAGGTGAAAGAAAATAGAGACTGTTTTCAATCCATATTAAACTGTATATCGGCCCATTTACCATCGAAATCCGATTGACTACTTTCTTTTTAAATAAATTAATTGATTTTTAATTGTTCAAGATTTATTCCGTTATATATTTATTTACAACTAGCTCATGCCCGCGGCTTCCCTCGCGTGGAATTTGGTCTGCCACATAAAAGTTTCGTGAAAGATCAGTTAAAATAAATAATTTAATTATTTTTTAAAAATATAAGTTATTCGTACATCCAAAATTTTTAGATGTCTAACATCAAAACTGACAGATTCTATACAACCTTTGAACCCCTATGGTAGTAAAGGGGAAACCCTTGGGGAGGAATTATCCAAATTTCTTTCTTAAACTATACAAAGAACCTATCTACAAATTTCAAGATGCTAAGTTCCGTTTAATAATGTACTATAATGGAGGGGGGGGGGGTTACGTTTACGGGGTTAAATGCGAATATTTGTTACTCATTCACGCAAAAACTACTGAACGGATTTGGATGAAAGTTATTGAGTAAAATAGGTTATACATCATAGGCTACAGCAAGGGCAGATTTATGTGGGGGCACATGCCTGCTTTATAGTACATAATTAAAGGCAAATCAGGAACTTAGCATCTTGAAATTTGTAGATTGGTTCATTGTATAGTTATTCTGATGTATAACCTAAATTACTGTCAAGTTTCATCGAAATCTGTCCTGTAGTTTCTGCGTGAAAGAGAGACAAACATACAAACTTTCACATTTATAATATTAGTAAGATTAGTAAGATATAAAAACAAATAGTTTCACTCATGTTCTTTCTGTTATTTTAACAACTATTATCATGTGATTTGCCTTTAATTATGTCATATAATGGATTCTCCACAATACCTAAAAAACAGTCAGCAGCGGGAGGGGCACGGGCTCCTGTGCGCCCCCTCCTATATCCACGCTTGCTATAGCCTATGTGTTATTCTGATGTATAACCTTTATTACTGTAAAGTTTTATTCAAATACGTTCATTAGTTTTAGCGTGAAAGAGAGATAAACATACAAACTTTCACATTTAAAATATTAGTAAGATATATAAATAGGCTAGCCTATCCCAGGGTAGAGCTCTCAGTTGCCGCGCCGAATTGGGTTCAAATCCGTCTGTGGCAGATTTAATTTGATCTGATAACAGTCGGAGATGGAACCTGTGGGTTCTGGGGCTCACCTAGTCACTATAAAGTGTGTGCCCTTAATAGAGGAAACACCTAGTATATATGCACGGCCGTTTTTGTTGTGAGAAAAAGTGCAGTCTTGTTCCTATTTATCCCCAGATCTGCCACCAATGGGCCATACTGGTGAAGATATTCCTGACATTTTCTTTCAAAATTTGTTAAGCGAATAACGATGAAATAAAGATTATTCTGTTGCTATGATACTTGAGTATATTTAGATAGAAGAAATACCGATTTTTTTCTCATTCGTTAACTGGTTTTCTGATGAAATAGTCAATTTAAAATAAGAAAATTAACATAAGTGAATTTTGGGAAATATCAAAGAATCCTTAGCGCGAATGGTTGAAGAGTCTTTTTGAGCTTAAGCATTGCAGAAAGAAGTTACAACTCCATCACGAAGCTAATTCACTTAAGTAAAAAATTATTTTTTTATGTATGAATATTTAAGCTAACTGGCTAATTATTTGTGAAAAGTGAGGTTTTATCGCCTCTAAAATAATGTTCATGATTTTGTATAAAACGTTTTCAGTGCTATTACTTTCGGTGTTAGTTTCTTGATTATTTTTTTGATCAGGCGTTAGGACGGAAGAACATTTGAAATTTGGTGTAGTTCCCCTGGCTGGATTTGCTTTTTTCTCTTATTATAAGTGTGATATTCAATTTTTTCATCATCATAGTACTTAGTTATTCTCCATAAACCTTCGATAGATTAAAGCATAATTTCAGTGCCTTTGCCGGCTAATTTTCTAGTTAAAGGGTTTAAAGATTTAGGTCAATTAACAATGCTTGATAATTATTTGCATTATGTAAATAAATTGGCGGTATTATCACTGTCGTATACCTTTGCAAATTTTTATTTTTACTTTTCTGTTCCGTAATTTATAAATATAAAAATACGGTTACAAAAAATATTCAATATATTCAAAATATATACGGTTACAAAAAATATTCAATATATTCAAAATATATACGGTTACAAAAAATATTCAAAGCTTTACGGATAAAAGTTCAATACACACAATAGAAAAATGATTATATTAATTACAGTGATACAAACTACAGTGACGGGAGTGAAATAATATAGTTTTTTTTATATATTCTTTATTTTATTTAATAGAAAAAGCTAACAAACTTAAACATTTTATCGATAATTTGAACTAATATCTCTGCAGTAATAAGAGACTTGAAGAGGAAAAAAAACACCAAAAATAAGTGTTGACAGAGTAGCCTTTGGCTCTGAAAAGTTATTCCGAAAACCAACTATTATCTCTCTGAAAATAACAAGGTTAGTCCTAAATTAGATAATTTAATAGAATAATAAGAAAAAGCTGACAAATTTTGCCGTAGAAGTTCAAGTTCCGACACGTATGACGTGTTTGAACTCGCACGATGACCAAGAGCCAAAAACCGAAAATAGCAACAACTAAAAAACGAGCCCCAGCTTTCATAAAGAATTCTAAAACAGACAACCCAATACCCTCTACTAAAACTGCTATCAAGAAATTAGTTTCGCCACCAAATGTAGAAAAAGCAACTTCTAATGAAACCATATCTCAACATGTTCCAAACCCATCTAATAACACTGGTCGACAAAAATGAACTTTTTTTCTTTCACAAGAACTAAAGTAACATTTTCTAGAAGTATTTTTCGTGCTGAATTCAAATATAACTTTAGTTTTTCTCCATTGGGCAGGAGTTTTGTATGATATTCATTTAAATTTTTTTAATATTCGAAAAAATCGATCTAACTCAAAATTAAAACTACTCATTCTGACTGACCAAGAAAGTGGTAGATAGTGATTTTCAGGCATATTTTGCCTCTGGAACGTTTCTCTTCTTGGTCCAACAGTAGTCAGCCAGTATATTATAACTTTACGTGCCTTGGTACCTCTTTTCCAAAGTAGAAATTCGCGGATGAAAACGCTCACCGTCCTCATCGCTGACAGCTCCAAGATTTTCGGGGAAGAAGTCTAAGTGAGAGTCCAAGAAGGGAATTTTTCAAGACATGTTGCATCCCATAGCTTTATAAGAATGCAGAAGATCAGTCACTAAGTCACGATAGTTTTCTACTTAATGGTTTCCAAGAAAATTGAAACAAACTTTTGAAAGACTGCTTTCTCCAGTGGATTTAACAGTCCTTCGAAATGCTCATCACCCATTAATGACTGGATTTGGGGTCTTATAAAAAATCCTTCTTTCAGTTCAGCATCATTCAGCAGAAAAAGAAAAAGAATCCATCAGTCTGTTTATTCATAGCTTTGACGAAATTTTTCATTACTCATAACTTGATATGCAATGGAGGTAATATTTTTTCAGGTTTCATTAACGAGACATATGACACATTTTTTTAGCCAGGGATAAGAGATTCACGTTTAGGCCATGTTTTTGTAACATAGTGAAACTTCCTATCTCTGCTGTCCCAGAGGCACAAAATTTGGTGAACACAAGATGCAAACCAAGCAATAAAGCAATGGCCTTTAAATCAGCACAGATATTCATTCATATTTTCCATATTGTATTTTCTCTAAAATTAGTTTCATATTTTGATATGTCTCTTTCATATCAATGGTATGCGCTTCAGGTATTGATGGAAGTTCATTGCCAATATGTAGCAGCTCAGCCTTCAAACTAACTTTAGACGAATCTATGAATAGTTGCCACTCATCTTGCCGGTGTTGAAGCCCAAGAGTTTCCATAACTGAACAAATATCATTACAAAAGACAATATTATTTTCTTCAGAGAAGTAGTCCTTGAAATCACTATGGCGGCCACGATAACTACATATTCTTTCTTCTTTTTGGAGTAGATTCCCCCCTTTGAGTCTGGAAGTTAAATCTTCCGCTTGCTAATTAGACAGATTTAAATACCGAATCAGGTCATTAAGGTCTTTCTGGTTGGGAAAGTATAGTTCTGATGAACAGGTATTGGATTCATATATAGGATCATTTTTATGGTCATCTGAAGTATTTTCAGTTTTAGTTAGGTCAGATTCGGAGTTATCACCCAAGATCGCATCTGCATATACTGGTACAGGGAACTGTTCATTGTATAAGACAGGTCTTATTACAGATTGCAAATTCGGATACTTAACTGTATGTTTTGTTTTAGATGTGATTCCTTTAATATTTGTCAAACAGAAATAACAGCCACTTAAATGATCCTTCGATTCCCTCCAAACCATGGGAATTGCAAATGGTAATACTGACATATCACAATGCCAGATGAACATGTCCAAACATGAATGAACCTGCACAGCCTTGTTTTATGGTGCTTCAGCATAATATTACAAATAAAATTTCCTTAAATACAGCTTGGATAAAATCACTACATATGAGGAAAAGGTTCCTATGACAGATAAAAAAACAATAACGCTAAAATCAGATTTTAAAAAGTAGCTGTCACAAAAAAACTGTGCCTGATGGAAAAATTCTGACTACATATCTGTATTAAGTATGAAAAACTGCACTAGATTCACTAATCAGATTTCTTGTGAAGAAAACCTTGTCGACCAGTGTAATCAAGAGAAGCCATTACCATGCCCTACATCAAAGCCTCCTCCTATTCATTTAAAAAATGTTAAAAATTATAAAGAACTATGTCAAAATTTATCATCGGAAGTCGGCCTCAGGGATTTTACTGCCGTTCGAGCATAACCCAGACAACCATTTACCCTTCAACTCCAGACGATTATCGAAAAATAATAAAGATATTACTAGCTCAAAACGCTTTATTCCACACGTATCAGCTTCAGGAAGAAAAACCTTTTCGCATCGTTATACGAAATCTACACCATACAACACATCTAGAAGACATAAAAATTGAGCTTGAAGAACATGGATACAAAGTAAAAAAAGTTATCAATGCTCAGCATCCAAGGTTGAAAATACCATTACCTATATTTTTCATAGACTTAGAACAAAGTCCGAAAAACCAAAATATATTCAAACTTGAATTTTTAGTTCACACAAAAATTAAAATTGAAGAACCATATATGAAAAATGAACCACCGCAATGTCAAAGATGCCAGGCCTACGGTCACACAAGAAGTTACTGTAGCCTTCCTGCCAAATGTGTCCGGTGCGCAGGACCACATCTTACAACTGAGTGTACGAAGACAAAAGAAACTCCGGCCACTTGCGCTAACTGCAACGGTGCTCACCCTGCAAATTACAAAGGATGCTCAGTTTTTTAAACATTAAAAACTCTTCGTAACAATAAAACTACAACCATTGCAACAACCTAGTCAACCAGGAGCCTTCTTCCCAGATAAAAAATGTTGTTGATACCTCTACGGTAAATGAAATGGTAACTTTAACAAACGAACAAGAAAAATCAGGCCTACACCCAGTTGAACACTTTTCTTCGTCGGAGCGAACTAGAGAAAAAGCTACAAAGGTAACAGGGAGTTATTCTTCCACTCTTTCTTCCTACCCACCTTCTTTATCTTTCGATATTTCTTCGGTTATAAAATCTTCTATTGAATCTTTGCTTTCTGAACTCAAAGCATTTTTATCTCCAATTCTTGAACTTCTCGCTAAATTAACTTCCTCTATCAATTCGAATCCTTCTTATGGCTAAAACTCTATTACCTTCTCTTAAAATACTCCTTTGGAACTCCAATGGTCTGCTCCATCGAAAATACGAACTAGAACTTGCCTAAAAGAACACGACATAAACATTGCACTTGTAACAGAAACCGATTTAACAGACAAACAAACATTCAAAATTCATGTATACGAAGTATATAGAACAGACCATCCGGACCACTCGGCCCATGGAGGTACTGCAATCATTGTAGGAAAGTCGTTGAATCATCACTTCGTTCCTTCCATTTCTACGAATACAACTCAACTCACCACTATTTGCTTAACTTCTCCAAAATATCAGCTAACAATATCTTCCGTTTATATTGCTCCAAACAAAGTTATTTCCATAAATGAGTTGAAAACCCTGTTTACAACTATGGGTAAACCATTCTTAGCTGGTGGTGACTTTAATGCTAAAAATACTAGATGGGGTTCTCGAATTTCAAATACTCGCGGGAAAAGGCTAAATAAATGCATAGAAGAGCTAAAACTGTCTACTATTTCCCCTTCTGAACCTACTTATTGGCCTACAGCAATATCAAAGTCACCCGATGTTATCGATTTCTTTGTTACGAACTCCTTGCCACTTAAACATTCCAAAGTTACCACTCTTTCTGACCTCTCTTCAGATCATAGCCCAGTTTTCCTCGAGCTATCAAATCACCCATTTACAAAACCTGCACCCATAGCATTAATGAATGGCTATATAAACTGGAGTAAGTTCCAAAATTATTTAAACAACAAAATCACCCTTAATACTTAATTACGTACAGCCGACGACCTGGATAATGCTGTTAATCACTTGACCGAATGTATTCAAAACGCAGTTTGGCATTCCACAACACCAAAGGCGACTTTACCAAAACCTGATTCCTACCTACCTCAACCAATACGAAATCTTATCAAAGAAAAACGTAGAACTAGAGCTTTATGGCAAAGAACAAGATATCCTTCATACAAAACAGAACTCAACAAACTAACCCGAAAACTACAACAAGAATTATCAAAATTTAAAAACAACAATTACAAGGACTATTTAAATTCTATAAATAACAGAGACAGACCAGTATGGACAGCTACAAGAAGTATACTTAAGCAAAAGGTGGTACAATACCCTCTTAGACGAACAGACAACACTTGGGCGATGACGAGCGAAGAAAAAGCAAACGAATTTGCAAAACATCTTGCTCATATATTCAAGGGAAAAGAAATTAAGAATACTGCTCTCACTGACAAAATAGATGACGACTTGACAACAGCACTACCTTTATCACTCCCTCCTCCGGCATTTCATCCAAAAGAAATCTATCAACTACTGAACAAAATGCCAAACAAAAAAGCTCCTAGCTATGATCTCATCACTCCCTTCATCCTCCGCCACTTACCTCGGAAAGCTGTTCTCTTTCTTACTCTCATCTATAATTCAATCATGCGCACAACCTATTTTCCGCTCCTTTGGAAACTTTCCACAATTAAAATGATACCTAAGCCTTCTAAACCTGTCACTAATCCTTCATCTTATCGTCCAATTGCACTCCTCCCTATAATGTCTAAATTATTTGAAAAACTCTTCCTTAATCGCATAAAACCTATCCTCGAAAATAGCGCAGTGATACCGAACCACCAATTTGGCTTTCGTTCTTATCACTCTACTGTACAACAGTGTCATCGTATCGTGGATGCAATATCTATCGCTTTTGAGAAAAAAGAATATTGCTCTGCGATTTTTCTTGACATTGAAAAAGCATTTGATAGTGTCTGGCACAAGGGCCTTCTCTGGAAAATAAAACCTCACTTACCTCCTACATACTTTTTAATTCTTCAATCTTATTTCCAAGACAGATTCTTCTGTACTTCCGTTGACTCTTCGATTTCCTCCTTCATCCCTCAATACAGGGGTGTACCGCAAGGCAGTGTTTTAAGCCCCATTCTCTATTCCGTATACACCTCTGATATTCCCGAGCACTCTTGCACCAACATCTATACCTTCGCAGACGATACAGCCATTATTTCTTCTCACAGAGACCCAAACCTAGCATCTATAGCTCTTCAAAATCATTTATTTGATTTAGAAAAGTGGTTCTATAATTGGCAAATAAAAATAAACGCCTCAAAATCGAGCCATGTAAGCTTCTCTCTACGCAAAGCTTCGTGTCCAGCAGTCAAAATTGACAACGACGAAGTACCTTCCAAAAATTATGTACGTTACCTAGGACAAAAGACTTACATGGAACGTACAGACAAAATTAAAAAGACAAGAACTGACTAGACGGTACAAACAACTATCACATCTTCTGGACTACAGATCTTCACTTGACTTGAGGAACAAACGACTTATCTATAACAGTATACTAAAACCTATTTGGACATATGGAGCAGAACTTTGGGGTTCAGCAAAAAAAGTTCACATACACAAGATTCAAATAACACAATCCAAAATTCTCAGAAAAATTCTTAATGCACCGTGGTATGTTTCGAATCACACAATACACAATGACATGAACATTCCTACTATAAAATCATATATTCATAACAAATACATAACATTCCACTTATCGACACAATATCACCCAAACCGACTCGTTCTTCCGCTTTCCTACTCCCTGTTACTTGGACTTAATAAAAAAAGATTAAAAAGACATTGGCCAAGAGACCTACTGAAAAATTGATATTTCATTCCAGAACTCGATGTTCCTGTACAATAGCAAAAAGAAAAACATCTGGATCAAATTTGCTGGATGCGCAATTGCGCAGGTGCAAATGAAAATTAAATTAAATAATAATTAATAATAATAATATTCTTTATTTTCAGATCGGCTATTCCTAGCGTTATATGTTTTTTTTTTAATAATGAATTTTAAATTTTAGCATGAGGTAAAAATGTGGGTTTCGTCTCATGCAACTCGTCATCTGGTTTAGAAGCATCGGTCTGAGAAAAGGATGTCGAACAGCTTCCTCATCGTCCTTCATCATTAATTATGATTCGTTAAACATATATAAGAGAAAAATAACCAAAAGACAGTTATGAAGAGTTAGTAACATGTACTTAAATCTTCAATTCACAGTATAACCGCACTCTATCGAAGTCAGAAGCAAACTGAAATAAATTTAGTGAAGGTTATTAACAGCCGGGTGACCAATGAGGATTTGTGTGAAATGGATTTGCCATAGCCTCAACGATTTAATTTATTTTATTAATAAATTAAATTAACACCAGGTAATGCCGGAAGTCCGCGTCATGGACTTTTAAAAAAATCTGTCTCATAGCAAAAATCAGGTCTTGTGTGCTCGCATTTTCACGAAAGCCGTATTGTTCCTCTTAGAGCAATCCATCGACTCGTCTTCTGATTCTCTTTTCCAAGATTTTGGAATATATCTCAGAAAGTTATAAAAGAAAACTTATTTATCTCATCTTAATTTGACGTACCTAGGTGATAGAATAAACATTCCTAACGTTTGTTATTCAAAATTCGTTGAGCAGCCGTCTTGTGAACATAGAATTTATTCCATTATTTGAAGAAAATATTAAAATAAAACTTATTTTGTGGTATAAGAAAACTCATTTAAACGTATATTTTAAATTTTATCATTTTTCAGCATTTACAAGATAACAGAATTTATCTCATCATAATTTGACGTATCTATTATATAGAATCATTCTTCCACAAGTCCAGTGGTTTCATAGGGCTACACTAATTGCATTAGCAGGTAGCCATTCCTGCTACTGGATTCAGTGCGGCGAACCATCCACTATAAAAAATGGGTAACGAAACCACAGGCACAACCTCAAGGGTGGTTTAGGAAAGGTGCCTATCTATGTATTTTCTTCTTATTTTATTTTCTCCTTCCTTTCTGCTTCGAGTTGTTCTACCCCAGGATCTTTATTTTTCTCTGCCCCTCTCTCCCTGGAGGTGCATCAGCCCAAGTGTACTTCCGAGGAGATAGGGGAAGCGTAGGGGACTTTGGTTCCCGGGCCAGTGACCATTCTAGGCCTCAGGGGCTATGCCCCAAAATGGTACTACGGGAGGGTGGTGGTCGGTTTAGCCGGTCGCAGACGTAGTGCTGTGGTTAGAAGGTCGGAAGAGCAGTAATCCAGGAAACTGGTGACGGCTCGACCGGCTGGAAGCTGGATGGTGGGTAGTCCTATCTCCGTGGATTTGCGTCCGCATGTTGGCGAGATGTGCATGAGCGAATGAATGTGTCAAGAACTCTGGAGAAGAGAGAGTTCAGGAGTGTGCGAATCGTGGGTTACGGGGAAAGACCCGAAGCCTCGAAAAGAAATAATCGCGTTCGCAAATACCAAAACATGATATGAGAAGTTGGTTTGCCTTGGTGTGGGATAGGTAAGGCCGAGAGGCTAAGTATCTCTTGCATCAATAGCTGTCAGCTTAGCATCTCATATATACAATGTCCTCCCTCCCCATCCTTGTCGTTCCCTGGAGTCTTCTCAATTACCAATCGATACACTTGATGTTCTTCTCTTACATACTTATTTTTTATATTCATGAATCTGTTGAAGATCAGAGGGCTCTAGTTCCATTTGCCCATCGACAAGTATGTTTTCACTTTTAAAAATCTCTTACTTAAAAAGACTATTAAATACGGATAAAAAAGTTATTGAAAAGGAGTTATTGTTTATATTACAACTCCATTTCAAGCCAAAAACTACAAGAATGATACGATTCCGGTTATCTGAAAGCAGTTAACCCTCTCTCGACATAATACGACTTATTCACCACTTATTCACCGGGGTTCTAGATTTAATCTGTTAACATAGATGTACTTTATAAGATTTGCACCTCACTCTGAGACTCACTCAGGCACTATTAACCTGTTAATAGGACGAAATATTTCTATTTAACTATTTATATATCAAAAACCTTCTACACTTACATCAACAACCTGTGAACGGATCCGGGGTTCAGTACATGGTAAAGACTTCAGTTCAGTACATGTACTGTACTCATCGACAGTGGTTGTGCAGGGAGGTGATTCGTCCTAGATCACGCTCAACCGCCTGATTTTCCCCCTTATTTTGGGTACCCACTTTATAAAGGCTGGGTGAACCCCCGGAGAGTCCTAGATCCCTTATGATCCATCTCCGGCTACTAACATCCTGGATAAAAGTATTTCCAGTAGCGGGATTAAAACCAGGATTTTCGGAATGACATAACTATTCAAATACGTTATAGTAAAATAGTTTGTCGCAATAAATAAAATCAATAATTTAAAAATTATTTCCTTTTAATACTTGATTTGTGATTATATTACTTATAGTCATGAATAAAAAATCACCATTGTAAAAACGAGTAAAACAAAATTCCCCGATCAACAGTTTAAGTTGGTACTATAAATAAGAGAAAACCTGGCGGTTGAGCTTGATCCAAGAAGCAGTACAGTCTCCGTCATGTAATGAACCCAAGGCCTTCCATGGGTTGTGGTGGTGTAGTTTTTTATTTAAATATGCATATAGTCTTCTTCTCACTCATCATCGCTTATCTGTCCATTTTTCTCTTTTTTTCAGGACTACTGTATTTTATGAATTGTTTTCCAGCTAATCCTAGACTTGGTATTTCCTCTTTAATATTAATTGTATCCTCTGACCTGTCTTAGTTTCATCACACTGTTGAACATAACATTCATAGGGAGAAAAACCTGTGTAGAACAAATCACCCACAAAACAGTACGATCTCTACCATGTTCTGAACCCAAGGGTTATAGTGCTACTGGTTTTTATTTAAATTATTTAGCGCAGACAATTCGAAACATTTTTTGTTACTTGTCTGTTTTGACGTCCGTTGACCAGCGCGCTCCTCTGGCACTTACCTCAACTATTTGAACCATGTCAGGTTATGCTGCCTACAATTTATTTCAAATAGTATTGCCTTTCATTATCATAGAACAGATTTTTAGGAAATGAAATAAATGAGAAACATGTGAAGACAAAATAAAACGACATAGGCGATAGCAGGCGCGGATTTAGGGGGGGCGCGCACGGGGTGATATACCCCACGACAGTTTTTTAGGTACTGTGGAGAATCCATTATAGTATGTACATAATTAAAGGCAAATCATATGATAATAGTGGTTAAAATAACGGAAAGAACCTGAGTGAAACTATTTGTTTTGATATCCTACTAATATTATAAATGTGAAAGTTTGTATGTTTGTGTCTCTTTCTCGCAAAAACTACTGAACTGATTTGGATGAAACTTTACAGTAATATAGTTTATACATCAGAATAACTATACAATGAAGCAATCTACAAATTTCAAGATGCTAAGTTCCTGATTTGCCTTTAATTATGTACTATAAAGGGGGGCACGGGCGCATGTGCCCCCACATAAATCTGCCCTTGCTGTAGCCTATGATGTATAACCTATTTTACTCAATAACTTTCATCCATATCCGTTCAGTAGTTTTTGCGTGAATGAGTAACAAATATTCGCATTTATAATATTAGTAGTATATCAAAACAATAGTTTCATCCATGTTCTTTTTGTTATTTTAACCACTATTATCATGTGATTTGCCTTTAATTATGTACTATATAGATTCTCCACAGTAACTAAAAAACAGTAGGGGGGCTTATGCACCCGTGCGCCCTCCCCCCCGAAAATTCGCGCTTGCTGTAGCCCATGTGTTATTCTGATGTATAAACTATATTACTGTAAAGTTTAATCCAAATCTGTTCAGTAGTTTTTGCGTGAAAGAGAGACAAACATACAAACTTTCACATTTATAATATCAGTAAGATAATATTTATTAACTAAATAATAATCAATATGTAAGTTAATAATATTTATTCACTTATTATACATTAGTAATTTACATAAATAATCATAATTATGTATCTTGGAAATATGTACTATGTTTTTAAATAAATTCTTTTGATTTTTAATGGTTGATGATAATTTAAAAAAATTAAAATTCTAACCCAATAAATAGATATAAAAACGTTATCCAAGATAACTGTTATAAAATATAACTGCGGTGGCGTTAATATACAAGTACCCTTACATTTTCTTTAATATATGTGTCAACGAACTTACCAGATAAACATGACGCGCAGACACACGTTGGTACATTACGAGTCACGTACACATTTTGATGTCTTCAAAATTATTTTAAAGCACTTTAAAAACGACAAACAAATAATTATTTGTGAGTATTAAACTCCCAAATATAGACGATTTTTTAATTTTTTATTTGAACACAACGCACGCACTGACCACTCACTACCACAAGACAGCGCCAACTGACTATATCAGTACGAGACAACAAACAAAAAGAAAAAAAATATTGACGACATGTGGATTTATCTCCCGCCAATAACCTTCCCGCCGGCGGGAACGGAGCACGAGGTCCCGGTCAGACTGACTGGGTCAGGATCCAGAAGGCGTTGGCCGACTAAATAGTGTAGTCAATTAGTCAATATCTACTTACTCAATGGAATACGCAATTCATGACCTTACAGCACCACTAAGCAATGAACGCCACTCTACAAACACTTTCTTATCTCCTTATTAGTGTGTATACCTCAGACACGAAATAATGTATAATTTATTTTTTTAAATGATTTTATTAATATCTAGATGAATACAAAATAATAAATATTCGAATTTATAACGAAATTAAAAAAAAAAGCACTAAATAAGATCACTGAGAAAAAAAAAACTGTACCTAGGGTTGGGCGATAGTCGATAGTTACTATAGGTAATGCCTGTAGGTGGTCACTATCGATAGATCATTTTTACTTTCAAATTTTGAAACTCTCTATTATGCTGATCTGTCTCTGTCCAGTGTCGAGTTCTTTTGAAATTGAACTCGGAATTCCTAGAGTCGTTATTCAATTCTCCAAAATTACTAATTACCTTATGTTGGGTAGTACACGTAGTCTCACACTTGTGCAAACAAACCGAATTCGCGGTATTGATCAGTGGCTCTTCTAGATTTTTATAACCTTGACTTCTATTCATTCCTCTTTAATAAGGCATTTTTTTCTACAATTATTAAATGTTCAACTAGAAATAGTTTTTTCTCGGGAAATATGTGGCTCAAGCAGCACAATCGACTCTTGAAATTAACTATTTCGTTATTTTCCTTTTCTGAAAATTTAACTTGTTCATCGTTATTGTAAACATGTAAATTGTAAATACTTTTTTAAAATTCAAATAAAATAGATTATTTTCCACATGTTTATGATATAATCTTATAATTTATAATCCTGCAAATTTCAAATAGTAGGTAGGTAATTGAATTGATTTAATTAGTTGAAATTCTTTATTGAATAGGTTTGGGAAAAAAGGAAGCAGCTGTCGAAAACTATCGATAGCACTCGTTAGTTTTCAACCGATAATACCGGCCTATCGATAGTGTTAACTATCGACTATCGCCCAACTCTAATTGTACTATTACAGTTCATGAATGAAATATTGTGTATTTATGAAGTATATGTGGTGTATATATGAATATATAGTGTATTTATAAGTATGCGTAATAACACATATAAATACAGAACCGTTAAATAAGGTAATACCGTTGAATAAGTGGTTAATTCGAATTTTGTCCTAAATGAGTTAATTGTACTGAGGGGAGCGGAATCGTGTTATTATCGTTGTGTGTAAGAGGCTAAGTGTAAGAGGCCTTGGCTTGGGATGGTGTAAACGTTTCTATTGAAACTATTTAAAGGCAACAGCGACAAAAATGACACTACTCCACTTCCTTCAGGACAGTTAACTCTTTTTAGATAAAATTCGACTTAATCTCCTACTAACCGGGGCTGCTAATATAAATATATAGTCATAATAAAAATATTTGTGATGTATTGAATTGGTCAGTGGTTGTAGTCAATGATAATAGAAAAAATAAGCAACTTATTTTTTATTGAGAGTGCCAACGTTTCGGCCTACGTTGTAGACATTCTTCGTGGTAAATAGTGGGTGAGGTGACTTGTCACAACTTTAAAACTGTTAAGCTGAAACATATTTATGTATATAAAATTATTATTTATTATTTTGGCCCAACGGTCCAGCAAAAATCTGGACCTCCACCACCACAGCCAACCTTTCTCTGCGATCCGGCACTACAATATCTTCCTCAAATCTTGTACACCCACCGTTTCAAGTCATCTTCGACATCATCCAGCCATCTGATCCGAGGGCTTCCTCTGCTTCGTTTGTCGTCTGGTTTCTCATTGACCATTCGCTTGGTATAAAATAGACCAAGAAAAAAATCACTACAACTCATTAAAGGTCTTGGATTTAGAATATGGCTGGACCACATTCAACCTCACCGGGTACCCGTTTCAAAAGAATAAAAACTGTCGCTACGATTTTTATATCTCTTTGCCATCTATAAAAAAAATATCACGAATCGATATATTGAAAAAACATTACTTCGATATTGGCATCCCAGGTTCGAGTTCGTCTAATACAGATAAAGGGTTTCTTAGATTATTCTTGTGGAATTAATATATTGGAGCTCACCCAGCCATTAAAAAAGTGGGTAACGATAAATATAGAAAAATATGTTTAACGTGATTTCTGCGGAACAACCGTAGGCTAAGAAGCCGTAAAGTCCTCCACCACATATCAAAACCAATACCGTTATTAATAATAATAATTTTTTCCCCTTCGTTTTGGATAACGGTTTGGACCACGTGCCAATTTAAATTTCTCCTCGCTTATTGCTTTATTTTCCACCAATACTCTCTCATCCTTTCACCTTGTCTCTTTTTTCTTTCCTCCGACCACTTTGTGCCTGTTCTTTTATTGCTTGTACCCCTGGAATCCTAAGTTCAACACTATCTTTCTGACGGTAACTCTCTGTGCTGCCACAATATTATTTTTATTGTTACTAGTATCTATCAGGAGTATTGTATATAGTTAGGTAAATTGTATAATTGAAGATAGTAATAATTAATAATAATAAATAAAAAACATAAATAAATAAATGTTCTGCCTACCAGAGAGCTAAGAAAAGAATAATGGACTAAGAGACGCGAAGGCACCAGAGAAGAATTTTAAGCCACGAGACAAACAGGTGCTCCCGGATGACGTCATTAGGGGCTATTTTTTTTGTCAAGGGTCCCTCAAGTCTGCTCTGTGTTTGCCTTCCGTATCCCGCCGCTCGATACTATCTCTAATATACCTACGGATTTCATTATTACGTGTATTTATATATATATATATATATATATATATATATATATATATATATATATATATATATATATATATACTACTAATATTATAAATGCGAAAGTTTGTATTTTTGTCCCTTTTTCACGCAAGAACTACTGAACGGATTTGAATGAAATTTTACAATAATATAGGTTATACATCAGAATAACTCATAGGCTGTAGCAAGCGCGGATTTAGGGGGTGCGTCAGGGGGCACGTGCCCTCCTCCCCCGACAGTTTTTTAGGTACTGAGGAGAATCCATTATAGTACATAATTAAAGGCAAATGACATGATTATAGTTGTTAAAATAACAGAAAGAACATGATTGAAACTATTTGTTTTGATATCCTACTAATATTATAAATGCGAAAGTTTGTATGTTTGTCCCTTTTTCACGCAAGAACTACTGAACGGATTTGGATGAAACTTTACAATAATATAGGTTAAACGTCACAATAACTCATAGGCTATAGCAAGCGCGGATTTAGGGGGGGCGCACGGGGGCACGTGCCCTCCTCCCCCGACAGTTTTTTAGGTACTGAGGAGAATCCATTATAGTACATAATTAAAGGCAAATCACATGATTATAGTTGTTAAAATAACAGAAAGAACATGAGTGAAACTATTTGTTTTGATATCCTACTAATTGTACTATAAATGCGAATGTTTGTATTTATGTTTGTTACTCATTCACGCAAAAACTACTAAACGGATTTGGATGAAACTTTACAATAATATAGGTTAAACGTCACAATAGCTCATAGGCTATAGCAAGCGCGGATTTAGGGGGGGCGCACGGGGGCACATGCCCTCCTCCCCCCGACAGTTTTATAGGTACTGAGGAGAATCCATTATAGTACATAATTAAAGGCAAATCACATGATTATAGTTGTTAAAATAACACGAGTGAAACTATTTGTTTTGATATCCTACTAATTGTACTATAAATGCTGAATAATTGTACTAGTACTAGTACTATACTGAGTAATTGTATGCTATAAATAATTGTACTATGAATGTTTGTATTAATGTTTGTTACTCATTCACGCAAAAACTACTAAACGGATTTGAATGAAACTTATTGAGTAAAATAGGTAATACATCATATGCTACAGCAAGGGCAATTTATGTGGGGGCACGGGGACATGTCCGTTATATCATGTCCTCCCTCCCCGTTATAGTACATAATTAAAGGCAAATCAGGAACTTAGCATCTTGAAATTTGTAGATAGGTTCTTTTTATAGCTTAAGAAAGAAATTTAGATAATTCCACCCCAAGGGTTCTCCCTTTAATATATTAGGGGTTCAAGGGTTGTGTAGAATCCGTCAGTTTTGAAGTAGACATCTGAAATTTTGGATAAACGAGTAATTTATATTTTAAAAAATAATTAAATTATTTATTTAAAATGATCTTTCACGAAACTTTATGTGGTAGACCAATTTCAACGCGAGCGAAGCTGCGGGCATAAGCTAGTATATATATATATATATATATATATATATATATATATATATATATATATATAAGTGGTTAAGTCAAATTTTCTCCAAAATGAGTTTCTTGACTTAAGGAAGAGTGTTTTATTTTCGTAGTGAATAAGTGGCTAAGTCAGTACTTGGCTTATATTGGAGTTATTGTTTATATTAGAACTCCGTTTCCAGCCTAAGACTACGCGAATAATAAGATTCCGCTTTCCTCAATACTCTCTACGGATAACATTTATTCATCGAGGTTGTAGCATTGCATCGTTATCCATATAAGCGTGTATATATGTTTATAATTTTTTTTAAAAATCCTGCGAATTTCTATGCATCGTAGTCGTATGTCCCAAGGTTAACGGATGTTGAAATCGTCTGTAGAAATTCCTTGGACGTGAGAAATTCCGATGGGATCTTCATGAGAAGGACTACCATTAAAATAATTTTTATTAATAGATTAATAAATGTTTTTTAGTAGAAAATTATTTGTATTAATAAACATTTATTAATAGTCAAACAGGTTTCTAAACTCAGCGGCGAGCTGATCGATGCCTTAGTAAATCAATCAACCAATATCTGTACTCATCAACAGAAAACAATAGAACCTTTGATAACTCTTCGATTGTGGAGGTCGATATAAACTCAAGAGGTATCTGTTCCGTAGGTTGTCGCTATGAGTTGAGTTACAACAAGTTTTAAGTGTTTATTCGTTTTCCTTTTAATATTCTCAAAAAATACAGTTTATCCTGAGCTTTAGTATGGAAAAGAGGATGTAATTATGGGTAATGAGTAAATTTCGGTAATTATTTCAACTAATGTTTCGAAGTATAGATGACACATGCTTGATGAAACGTTCATTTAAAGGGTACCGAAGTATACATATGATCTATAATTATAGTCTCTTTTCCACATTAAAGTTCATGATAATATTTTTGGAAAATATTTAAAGGGAAACGAATGAAAATTAAAAACTAGTGATTGATCTCTAAGCGACAACCTGCGGAATAATTACCCCTCAATAAAACCTTTATTTAGTTATTTATCATTTTAAAATAAAAAAATGCTGGATAAATATAAATTGGGTATAACTAACTACCTCCTAACCGAGACAAGTAAAATGTTTTCCTTTATCCTACTACTCTATGGCGCTACAACTCGGTGACGAGTCCTGGCCTCCTCTACCGGCTTCTTCCAGTCCTCTCTGTTTTGCGCAGCCGTCATCCAGCTCCTGACTCCAAGGATATCCCTCGCGTCTCTCTCCTTACCACCCGACCACCTCAGCTTCGGTCTCCCTCTTCTTCTCGTAAAGTAGAGAGGTTCTATCAAAGCCTTTTTAAGAATGACCTCATATTCCATTCTAGCCACATGACCAGCCCATCGCAGTCTTCTAATATTCAAGGAGTTAACATCTGCTTCATTGTACATCGAGAAGATTTCGTTGTTTGTTCACCTTCACCAGTTCCCATTATGATAAACTCAACCGTAAATTCTTCGAAGGATTTTTCTTTCGAAGACTAGGAGTTCATGCTCAATCAGCTTGGTCATTCTCCATTTCTCCATACAACAAAACTGGGCAGATTAATGTTTTGTACAGATTTTCCTTTATGATATATCAGAAATAAGTTTTTAATTTTCTGTTACATCATAAGATGATAACCTTCCGCTCGAATTAAAACCTGCACCACTACAACCCATAAAGTGTCTTGGGTTCAGTACATAGCAGAGACTGTATTGTTTATTTGTTGGGCAAGGAGGTGATTTGTCCGTTCAAACCTTAGGTTTATTCACCTATTGAGGGTACTAACTTTATAGAGACTGGGAGTGTCAGATCCCACAGGGTACAACAAGGGTTTATTAAATAATTTATCTGTCACACCCAGATTTAAATCCGAAACCTTCGGCATAGAAACTCAGGGCTCTACTCATTGAACTAACCCATTCATATCCAATCAATAGTTTAATTGAACTGATGGAATTAATTATGTGTTTAGAAACTTATATACTAGTCCACACTATGTTCCGATAACTAATTGTAAAATCTATATTGTTACAAAGCTTTCATCAAATCACGATACCTACACGACAATATTAACATAAAATATTAGCACGCCCTAAATTAATATAAAGGCTGTTCAGTCGTGTAACTGTCAAACAGTGTATATTCAATAATTTAGTCACTGCCGCCATGATCGGCTATAGCCATCTAAATAAAAAGAAATTATATATACACCATATGTTCTCCGATTACGCTCACTTGCTGCTCAACCGTGGACGATTCACCAGCTTGCAAAATTCACGGCATCAGGCTGAGAAGCAACCTTGGATCTCCGCAACCCCCTCTGCTACTCCGTGGTCCAGAGAGGCGACTGATCAACCAAGACAATTGCCAGGCATTTGGAAGACTGGAAGACCAGGTGACGATTATCAAATAACTAAGTAAGTAACCTTTACTTGGATTAACAAGCGCCCTTACAGCGCGGTTACAATTCTTAAAGACTATTGGCATCGCCATCCAATAAGGAGGCTACCGTCCCTCGCCGAGTGGCCCCGTCGCCCGAGTTTGATATTCCGCTATTAAGAGATTTCATTTCTTGTAAAGTTGTCTACTGAACAGTTATCCCTAATATTAGTTAAAAACCATAGTTCCTCGTTCATTCTTTGTTCTAGTTCCTGTTAGAATTGTTACCTTAATTTTGTATATATATAATTTTCTTAATGTATAATTTTGTATTTATGTTTCAATCTAATAAATCCACATGTTTCAGTATTTGATCTAATTTATTAAATTTATCGAGCATATTCAAAATTAAAAAATATTTTATTATTTCATTTTTGTTTTTTTTCTATTCTGGCTAATCACGCCTCAACATTTTGGTGCCGAAACCCGGGAATGTAATAAGATAATTTTTTTTCTCTCTTTCACCGAATACTGAAGCATTGGAGTCACCGGCCATATTGTTTTATTGTGTTACGTGGTATATTCGACCATATTGTTTCAAGGTTACTTCAACCCATGTGATTCACATTAAAATTGTACTATCTCTTTCATTCTATTTAGGTTACAAATGTTGAATGCATGTTAATTTAAGTTCATGAGTAATTGCTATTATTGTTCTGATATAATTAAGTTGTGATTTCTGTTTTCAGCCGACTTAAAAATTGTTAATAGTTCAGAATGTCTAGTCGTCGTCAATCTAAAATTAAAAACGCTCACCAAGCGATATTAATAGGATTGTTAAGTGAATTTAGAATTTTCGCCGAAAATTGTAAGGCGGCAGTGACTAAGAAAGAAATTTCACGAGCCAAAATTCAAATAAATAAATTAAATCACTTAATCGCCGAAATGAGAACATCTCATAATGCTTTAATTACCGAATGCATTCTCAATGACCGAACTGTCCCCGCCGATCTTAAAGAACAAATCATTCAGGCGCAGGCCGAAATCATTGATTTAGAAGCGCTAATATCAAATCAACCGGATGCTGTGTTTGCCGCGCCTAGTATTCCGGAAATTCGCCTCCCCCCTCTAAATTTGCCCATGTTCAACGGGGATATTACTCAGTTCCAAACATTTAAAACGACATACGTCCCGCTCATACATAACAACAAGAATATAAATGACGGAATTAAGTTAACCTACCTTAAGAGTTGCCTTTCAGGAGGAGCTCTATCGGTCATAAGCCACTTAGAAAATTTAGACGTGAATTATTCCATTGCATGGGCCGCCTTAACCGCGCGATATGATAACTTGTCGGCGCTCGCATCACGCATAGTAGAGGGCATGCTAAGTTTCCAGCCCTTCGCTCATTCATCACCGCAGGCTTTGGAATCCTTTTTAAAAACATTCTCCGAATTAGGTCAGCAATTAAGAACAATAAATATTCCGGACTTGGGGGATTATTTCGTGTACATTTTGGCATTTAGAAGTCTGGATCCGGTCACCCAGAGAGAGTTCAAATTACAACATCCTGAAGACTTCCCAACTCTCGCCGACTTGCTAAAATATATTACTCGACTTAGAGTTGCTACCGCCGCTGTGTCCGAATTACCATCGCCTAATACTAGCCGGAAGTTTCCCCCTAGGAAACCAGAATCATCTCCTATGCAACCGATAAACCGAGTCGCTCGCTCATTCGCTGCAGCTCTGCAGTGTCCCTATTGTCACGAATGCCACAATATATACCACTGCCGCGAGTTCAAAAGTTTACTCGGCCGGAAACGGCTTGGGTTCATTTGCAAAGAAAAACTTTGCATAAATTGTCTCGGATCTCATCCATCGGGTCAATGCCAATCCAATCAGCGGTGCCACTCATGCCAAGGCTTCCATCACACCCTGCTACATCGGGGTATTACCGAATCTCCATCACACCCAGAACCATCTACTAGCCTAATGCGCGGCTCCTCCCGGTCAGAATCTTCAGCATTTAGACCGTTTCAACCTCATCACTACTCCACTCAACGCCGCATCGACACCGAGCAAAGACGCCAATCTCCGCCGACGGTTCGTACTTTTCACGCATCGTCTCCACCACCCGATCGGAAATTACTTAGCCGGTCACCAACCTTGGATCATCACTCACAGGAATCCCAACAAATTCCATCACCTTGTGAGTCTATCCCTTTTGAAGCACCGGTGAGTTATCAGACTCCCTCACAATCCATTCATCCCTGTCACCGGACCTCCCACTGGGATAGTCCGCCTGAGGAAATCACTGCTCGCCGATCCCTAGACTCAGGTATAACCAGATCTCCCCAATGACTTCCTTCCACCGTCGTCTCGCCTGCCCCCTCTCAGATCTGGCCTTCACGCTCGCCGATTATATTTGCTAGGGATGCTCCCCATTCATCGGAGGAATACCATTACCTAGCACACCATCTCCGTTCGTCGCATCATCATCACCGATTCGCCGATAACTCACAATCGTTAACGTTCACCACGCCTCCTTCGCCATTAACCTTGTTAGGATCCTCGGGGGGTATAACCCCTTCACTTCTGCCCACCGTACAAGTCAAGGTATCGCGCCCTAATCACCGAGCCAAATCGCTTCGAGCCCTGCTAGATTCAGGAAGCCAGGTGAGTTTCATCACTAGAACATCCGCTTCTCAACTCGGCTTACCAATATCACTAGCTCCGGTCGGGGTTAGCGTCCTAGGAGGTTCTTCGAATCTCGCCTGCCCTGGATACATCACCGCTTCCATCGAAGTCCCGGGGTCGTCTCCTCTAACGCTCCGATTATTCGTGATCGAGAGCATCACTCATGCACTCCCCATCACGTCTATAGATTTATCTCCGTGGCCGTACATGCGAGAGTTAACGCCCGCCGATCCTCTGTTATGCCATCCCGGCCCAATAGACCTCCTTTTCGGAGTAGACGCCTTGCCTCGTATCCTCTTGGGAATTGGTTCTCCGCCTAAAAGCGGACCCATTGCTCTAAACACCGTATTTGGGTGGTGCTTCATGGGGAGCTGTCGTCCTCCCACGTCCAAACGCCATATCACTTGGTCCAAAGAGGTAAGGGATAATGAAGGAAAGACTTATCGCCTCCCGTCACAACGCCGTCGCGCGCCGCTTACCACTGATCCGAAACCTACTACCCTTCCACCTGTAGCTAATGCCGTAGTCCCCGCGTGTCAAGAGTTGTCAGTTTTTAACGCCCTCACCAACTTGCAACTAAACCGCGACCTTCAACGGTTTTGGGATTTAGAGGAAGTTACAGCCATTTCCCCTCCGTTTTCTTCCGAAGAACAACTTTGTGAGGAGTTATTTACGACATCTGTCTCTCGCGACACCAAGGGTCGCTACATAACGCCATTACCCCTAAAATCGCTCGACTTGGGTGAATCTTATTACCGGGCTATCAAACAGTTTCACCGACTTGAAGCCCGCCTTCACCGTGAGCCCACTTTACGCGAAGCTTACATCGCCTTCATGCGCGAATACTTGGACTTGGGTCACATGTCCGTAGTTCCAGAACCCGACGACGCGTCCGGAGTGATTTTCTATCTTCCTCACCATCCTGTACATCGCCCGGACGATCCCCCTTCTAAAATCAGAGTGGTCTTTAACGCTTCGGCCCAATCCTCCAACGGGAAATCCCTCAATGACATTTCTTACACCGGGCCAAAATTACAATCTGACATTGTCACATTGATTACCCGAGCTCGAACGCACCGATACGTTTTTACCGCAGACATTCGGCAGATGTATCGTCAGATATTGGTCCCTCCAGAATATCAAGATTTGCAGCGAATTGTATGGCGATTCTCGGCCAACGAACCTATCCGCTCCTACCGTCTCCGAACTGTCACGTATGGGGTCAGCTCCTCCCCCTTTCTTGCCATCCGGACTCTTCATCAATTGGCACATGATGAGGAGGCTCGCTTTCCATCCGCCGCCTCTGTTCTTCGTAAGGACACGTATGTGGACGACATTATCACCGGAGCATCCACGCTGTCGGAAACAATCCAACTAAGGGACGATGTCATCTCGTTACTGCAATCCGGCGGTTTCGAACTCCGTAAATGGGCCGCGAATCACCCTCAAATTCTCGCCGATCTAGCTGTCGAGCACTGTCGAGTGGGGGCCCATTCATTTGACTTCTCCACCGAAGACGAGTCAACCATCAAGATACTCGGCCTCGTATGGTCAGCAGACACAGACACCTTTTCTTATAGGGTGTCCTCTAATAAGCTCCCAGCCACTAAACGGCTTATTCTCTCTAAGCTCGCCCGCATTTATGACCCTCCGGGATGGTTAGTTCCTGTGACTTTCACCGCCAAATTACTAATCCAACGCCTGTGGGTCGGACACTCTGATTGGGATGACCCTGCTCCCGCCGAAATCAGCCGAGATTGGACTTCCTTCCAGGAAGAACTTGATGTCATATCGCAAATTTCTATCCCTCGCCGTTTCCCTTACTATCAGGAATCTCGTAGTTGCCAACGTCTGGTCGCCTTTTGCGATGCATCCGAACTAGGCTATGCCGCGGTGATATATTTGCATTCCACTTCCTCCGCAGGGGAAATCGCGGTCAGCTTACTCATGGCGAAATCCAGAGTCGCACCCTTAAAAAAGGTATCGCTCCCGCGGTTGGAATTATGCGGTGCTCACCTCCTTGCGAAACTAACCGCCAAAATCACCGGAATTTTTTCTCAGCCATTCGAAGATCTGGTTGCCTTTTCTGATTCCGCCGTGGCCCTCGCCTGGATTCGCGGCGAACCGCACCGTTGGAAAACATTTGTGGCCAACCGAGTCACTGAAATTCAGGAAATCGTACCCCCTGCGCAATGGCGTCACATTGATGGAAAGGAAAACCCCGCCGACTGCGCCTCTCGCGGACTCTCTCCCAAGGTATTGGCCAAGCATGCGTTGTGGTGGACAGGCCCTTCTTGGCTCTCCAATTCGCCATCCCTATGGCCCAAATCGCGCGTTGACTCCCCACCTAACGTTGTTAACACTGAACGTCGTGCTCCTCAAAATATTGTTTCTTGCGCAGCACTTACCACCCTCAATCTGGAAAGCCGGTACTCGTCCCTTTCACGACTACAGCGCGTTACCGCTTGGTGTCTACGTTTCATTCACAACAGCAGGAATCCTCATTGCCGCGCTACCGGGTTCCTTTCAGCCGCTGAACTCTCCATTACTCTTGACATGTTAGTGAAGGGGGTCCAAAGAGCCGCCCTTGCGAATGAGTGTCAGGCCGCCTCTGACCCTACATCTAAATTGCATCTCAAACGCAAGCTGCAGTTGTTCCTTGATACGCATGGAGTTCTCCGCGTAGGTGGACGAATCAATCAGGCCCCTCAACCGTTCGCCGCTAAACATCCCGCCTTGCTTCCCAAGAATCACCCTTTCACCTACTTGGTTATTGATCAGGCTCACCTTCAGAATTTGCACGCTGGTCCGTCTGCCACGCATTCCTTTATTCGCCAGCGATTCTGGATATTAGGTGGTAAAAACGTGGTTCGTCTTCGCCTAGCGAAGTGCAACAAATGTTTTCACGTTAGTCCGCAACCACTCATTCCCACTATGGGACGGCTTCCCAAGGACCGTGTTACACCCACGTACCCCTTTTCGAAGGTAGGGATCGATTACGCCGGCCCTTATTCCGTTTCCTCCGCTCGCATTAGGGGCTGCCGGATAACCAAGGCGTATATCTGTGCTTTCGTCTGCTTCACTACTAAGGCCATCCATCTGGAACTCACCTCTGAACTATCCGTAGCAGCTTTTCTAGCCGCCTTCACACGTTTTTGTGGTAGACGGGGACGTCCTTCGGATATATATAGCGATAACGGAACCAATTTTGTAGGAGCTAGCCGCCAAATTAATGAGGTCGGATGTTTCCTCCGCCAATCCGATACTCAGGAAGCCATTACTAATCACTCCTCGCGTGAAGGTATCCAATGGCATTTTATTCCGCCTAGCGCGCCTCATTTTGGGGGTTTATGGGAAGCCGCTATCAAATCCACCAAGCGCCATCTCCGCACCGTAATGGGTACTCAAATTTTGTCATATGAAGAGTTTTCCACGCTACTAACGCAGGTTGAAGCCGTGCTCAACAGTCGACCCTTGTGTGCCCTTTCGATGGATCCGCATGATCTAGAAGTATTAACTCCTGGACATTTTCTCATTCACAGAACTCTAAACGCCGCCCCTGCTCAGGACCTAACGGAGGTTCCTGTAAATCGTGTGTCTCGTTGGAAACTCATAACTAAGATCCATCAAGCGTTTTGGAAACGATGGTCTATCGAGTACCTCCATACACTCCAACAGCGATCACGATGGACTGAGTCGGCCCCCGAACTCACAATCGGGTCGCTAGTTCTCATCAAGACCGACAATGCTCCCCCCTTATGTTGGCCCTTAGCACGGGTTCTAGACTTGTATCCTGGAGCAGATGGCATCGCCCGAGTCGCCAGCCTCCGAACCGCGTCAGGCATCATAAAACGCCCGGTCACTCGCATATGTCCCTTACCATCTCAATGATGCCACTTTCGTGCCATGGGCGGGGGGATGTTCAGTCGTGTAACTGTCAAACAGTGTATATTCAATAATTTAGTCACTGCCGCCATGATCGGCTATAGCCATCTAAATAAAAAGAAATTATATATACACCATATGTTCTCCGATTACGCTCACTTGCTGCTCAACCGTGGACGATTCACCAGCTTGCAAAATTCACGGCATCAGGCTGAGAAGCAACCTTGGATCTCCGCAACCCCCTCTGCTACTCCGTGGTCCAGAGAGGCGACTGATCAACCAAGACAATTGCCAGGCATTTGGAAGACTGGAAGACCAGGTGACGATTATCAAATAACTAAGTAAGTAACCTTTACTTGGATTAACAAGCGCCCTTACAGCGCGGTTACAATTCTTAAAGACTATTGGCATCGCCATCCAATAAGGAGGCTACCGTCCCTCGCCGAGTGGCCCCGTCGCCCGAGTTTGATATTCCGCTATTAAGAGATTTCATTTCTTGTAAAGTTGTCTACTGAACAGTTATCCCTAATATTAGTTAAAAACCATAGTTCCTCGTTCATTCTTTGTTCTAGTTCCTGTTAGAATTGTTACCTTAATTTTGTATATATATAATTTTCTTAATGTATAATTTTGTATTTATGTTTCAATCTAATAAATCCACATGTTTCAGTATTTGATCTAATTTATTAAATTTATCGAGCATATTCAAAATTAAAAAATATTTTATTATTTCATTTTTGTTTTTTTTCTATTCTGGCTAATCACGCCTCAACAAAGGCAATATTATCGTAGCATAGTAAACGGTTTGCTCAAAACTCAGCTATTCTCATTTCCCGATAGAAACCGGGACAATATCAACAGATCCTGAAGTACTCTAGCTATTGTCCTTTATAGCACGCTGTTGAGGTATATCTACTACAATACTCTCATAATTAATAAATACCTCTCATCAGATTAAATTTTATTACGAATAAGTAGCATTTTATAATAAATAATAATAATTTTATATTCATAAAATAATAAGCGTCGGTAAATAAGTGGTTAGGTCGAATTTTCCCAATATGAGTTTATTGTACAGCTAGAATCGAAATTATATTCGTAGTAAGCAAGTGGTCTATTCAGGCCTCGGCTAGAAATTGCTTATGTTACAACTCCATTTCAAGACAAAAACTACGAGAATGACAGGATTCTGCTTCCCTCAATACAACAAACTCTCTCTGGACAAAATTCGACTTCACCACTTATTCACATGGGCTGTAGAATTTTATGTTCGACAGCTAATAGTTACTGGTGCTAGTTCATTACATTTAATCCGTAAATTACCACTTTAACAATTTGCATAATTTGCCAATGTTTAATGCCCATTTGTCTATTGTTATGCATAAATAAACTTACTTTTTAACTAATATTTATTTTTAATATTCATTTTCTACTTTACTGTTGTTTATAAGGGATGGATTCACTACTCTTAAAGGCTTAGATTTATTGCTTTGAAGGTTGCACATAGTTTCATTTTGTTATCAATAAATAAAACTAAAATTCTCATAAAAATTTCGTATCTGTAAGTTCAAGGAATAATATATGATTAATATAGATATACAGCACATTAGTTATTCATTTATATAATTTAAAGAATTATTATAATCACGAAAAAAAAATCCTTAGAAACATATATTTCAGTATATTCAATATTATCGTTACAAGATTAAATACATAAGCGTTCTGACAATAATAGTTGATTATTAACTATGTCATTTTCATACATTTGTATAAGGATCAAGGAAACTATTCTAACCGAAATATGAAGTTTCATTGGATGTGTCTGCGACGAAATAAATTTCAACCAGCCTCGACTCGACTCGAAAGTTCGCCACTCTCGTCTCAATATCGCTAATATGACCACTCACCATTATTCGGCTATCATTGCTTATAAATTTGGCAATTTATTCAAATATCTGATACTTGTAATAGTTGTCGATTAAAAATTCAAACATCGACTATCGAATGAGATTTGGGTTAATGCATATAGCACTTATAATTAACATAATAATACAAATAGCAGAAAATAGATTACTCACAGCTAAATAAATGTCGTGAAGTCCTACTTACAGAATGGATAGTGTAAGCCCGCATTCTGGAAGATTTCTTTCATCACCTGCAAATAGATACAACAATTAGTATTAACAATTAATAGCCTAGGGTACTGGACTTAAATTATAGCAGTGGCTGACTATGGGTGGACCTCACCCAGCTTCCTTTAAATGTTAGTCTACAGAAAAAAAAGATTGAGATGTACTGACTAAATGGTGATGTGAAGCGTGTATTGAAAATGACCACTCGTGGGTCGAAACGTTTATATGTAATGAAAAAATGAATTAAACAACTGTTTGGACTAAAGGGTTTTGTATTTATTAACCAAAAGAAAAGTATTAACAATAATAATTTATATTATTAGATTACTATAAATATATGAAAAATTAATGCAAATAATGTAAAGGAGAATAGAGATAGGTGGGGGGGGGGAGGGGTGCAGTCAAAAAAACAACACCAAATAAGTACAAGACTAATATTTAAATACAAATAAGTACAAGACTTATATTTAAATACAAATAAGTACAAGACTTATATTTAAATACAAATAAGTACAAGACTTATTTGGTAGTGTTTTCTTGACTGCACCCCCCAACTATCTCCATTCTCCATTATATCATCCAGTCAACTATTTTCCTCTCGTACATCAAATAATATGAAGTTGGCCTATAGAGGATAGACACATTTTTATAAAAGTCCATTATTATCTATGCTTCAATTTCAGAATTTAAAATTTATTATCCTATTTGCATTGAATTATATTTAGATTATTTAAAAAAAAAAAACTATTACGACTAAAAACGGGCATACACGTAAAATACCAGATCTGATAAGCATTGTAGTGACCAAAAAGGAAAAAAAGATAAGTGTAAAACAAGATATTTATTTTTTGGTCTATAAACTTCAAAATATATATGTGTACACACACACACACACATATATATATATGCAAATATGCATACATATATATATTTTTTTTTAATTCGTTCCCCCCATGGTGACCCCTATTAATTAATATTAGGACATGCTCCATACTTAAGTAAGCATATTACATTTAACAATACAAGAAATTAAAAATTTATAGTTTGACAAAATTTATAATTTACACGAGAGAATAAACTTAAAATTAAATTTGTAATCCTAAATTGTGTAATGAAAAAAAAAAAAATTAACAAATATACAAATAAACAAAAATGATAGGTTTTATAATATAAATCATGTAACTAAAAAAACATCAATTCATAAGTTATACATTACGATTAGCGACAGTACTTAATAAAAACGTATATACATATATTTACATATTATATATATACATATATACGTATATACATATTATTTACATATATTATATAACATAACAGTTACAATTAAAAATGAAAAACCAGGTATCTGGTGAATTGCCCTTCTTATGTCTTAGAGCTGATCAAAATTTATGTCTTTTATAAATGATAAGTCAGTTTTAAATTTATTAAAAATTAAATATTCAGTCTCAGGCCAAGTCCCTCGTTTGAGTATTATATTTTTATCAATTTAATTCTTTGTCGGTCGTATCGCGATAGTTATATATATATATATATATATATATATATATATATATATATATATATATATATCTGATGTATAAGTGGAATTTTGTCCAAAATGAGTTAATTGTATTGAGAGAAGAGGGGTGGTGTCATGTACTTAACATATTCTGCTGAATAGTGCCTTCCACGATATTTCACTATTCACTACATATCTACAGCCCCATCGAATAAGTACGAGATTCCGCTTCCCTCACAACAATTAACTCATTCTCTACAAAATTCGCCTTAGACACTTGTTCAGAGGGGCTAAAGGTATATGTATATACACATGTCTTTGTTACTTTGTCCTTATGACCTATATCGCAATCTGATTTATTAAAGCCTTGATTGTATTCTTCTACTTTGATGTCTCTGTGTTCGGCATTCGGCTAAAGATCAGTACATCTAGGGTTCGAACTCGGCTACGGCTGATCTATTTTTTATTCTATTATTATAGATCGCCTTTGAGGGAACCTACTCACCAAATCGTTTCTCCTTTTTCTATAAATTAGGGATTTATGCTTCTTGCGTTTTTAATTGAAGGAAACATTATAACGAAGTATTTCCTATATAACAAAGTATCTAAAACTTCGATTCGTCACATAATGCATTTTGAATTGGATATGCTTCGCGATATCCCGAGAGAGAAGAATTACGCGAGGATACTTTCTACTTTCGCCGCAGACGGGAAGAAAAAAAACTTTCCCTAAATGTGGGACAGTCGGTCAGAGGATTGCTGAGGATGGGAGGATGGTGGGGAAGTATAGAGTAAGTTGGAGGGGAGAGAAAGGATTGGACGAGGTTATGAGTGTGCCCGGTCCGGTGAAGGCCAGGCGTTTTTGCTGTCGTCTTCCAGGTACCTCCTGTACCTCCAGAGTAGTGCCACTACTCGGAGGTGGATCACTTACGGGAACGGCCTCAATGGAGAGTCCTTAGTTTTTTACAGAATTTTTTGCTCTCGCCTTATTATGGTATCGTATGGCAGGGGTGGATGTCCAGAAAATTCTCAATATTATAGGGAGAACTGTTTATTGCTACGCCTACGTTTCGACCCATATTGCAGGCCTTCTTCAGGGCTATTTATACAAGTTACATATAAATTAAAATAATGTACAGTAAAGGATAACAGTATATGTAGTATATTGATGGAATAATGTTATATTTAAAAAGTAGTAGAAATAAGAACCAGAGGGGATTGAATTATATAATAACAGGTACTTATATATATATATAAATACATATATTTTTTTTAACCTCCATCAGTGCCATTTTCATCCTTATAAAAAAATAGATTGTAATAATATAACAATAATTGTTGTAACAGTTGGTAAGATTGTGTTGAAGAGAGTTGTTAAACCGCATTAGGTTAGAAACCTGTTCTGACTGAGCTATGTAACTATCTAGGTCTGGGTCAGCGGAGAAATTTATAGCTAGTAACTTGGTGATTTGATCAGTAGCTTTGGCCGACATGATCCGTAGTTTGATTCAGTATCCGGTATATTTATAACTTTTATTGAATAATATGATCCATTAATAATTTAAGGCGAGTAAATAATTTAAAAAAAAGGAAAATAAAAAATGTGATATAGGAGAAGTTAGTTTTTCAGCGATATTATCTTAATTTTATGGGAGCGAGATCGCTCAGTGCTGGGTTATTAATATTTAAGTTCTGAAGTGGGCACACTTATTTAGGGATAAAAACCTGTGGGTTATACTTTTTTATGATCAATCAGCACATTGCCAACCGTTGGTTTAAAAACAGTAATATAGTAATAAAAGCAATAAAATAGATTAAATAATTTTATTTGAAAATAAAAGAAATGACCAGGACTGGGACTCGAACCCGGGTCGCCAACTTTTCCGTCATGGCACTTAGCCACCTCAGCCATCCTGGTTCGCTTCTCGGTCAGACATATCCTTTCCTTTCACAGATCCTATATCTCCGTGTTCTCACAATTTGCGATGTATACACGGGGAGAATGTTCATTAAACATTACTTGCGAGAGGACGGAGATATAGGATCTGTGAAAGGAAAGGATACGTCTGACCGAGAAGCGAACCATCCAACAGGATGGCTGAGGTGGCTAAGTGCCATGACGGAAAAGTTGGCGACCCGGGTTCGAGTCCCGGTCCTGGTCATATCTTTTATTTTCAAATAAAATATTTAAAAAAACTATTAAATCTAACAATAAAATAAAATAAAAGAAATTAAAGTCGAGTGAATTGCTATGCTGAAAGTCCCGGCTTGAAATTCGGATGGCAGATAATTATTTAATCAGTTAACAGCCACGAATGGAAACTGTGGATTCTCCAGACCTTCCTCGGGCTCACCCATCTTCAATAAAGTGGGTACCCTAATCGGAGGAAAAACTTGGTGGTTGTGCTATAGTCACTGTTCCTCACGAAATATCTGTCACAACTCTCTAATAATGGATACTTCTCTCAACAATATATTTTATTACCAATAAGCATATCTTATTATGCTTCCTATTCCTAGTTCAATACATTTAACTCTAACAGTAGTATCTTGACAGCTTGCTTATATCGTTTAATTTTATTTATTTGCAGCTGTTCATTGTTACGTATCAATAGGTAGGTATCACAGTGTGTAAAGCACTGAGTTAATAGCCACGGACGGACCCTGTGGAATCTAACGGCCCTAACCATCTAGATCTATTAAGTGGGTACCTTTAATTTGGGAGGGAAACATGGCGGTTGAAAGTGATTCAAACCAAATCACCCTCACGCATAATCGTTGTCCTTGAAACATTACAGTCACTACAATGTACTAAACCCAAGACCCTTCATGGGTTGTAATGGTACAGTCTCTGATATTCCCAACACCCCATACTTGTCAAAGTATAAGCTGCCAGTTTGACTAAATAGATTATTTGTTGATGTTTTAATCCATTACTAAGATCAAAGACTTTCCTTAAACGTGTTCATAGCCATAGTGTAGTCTGTCCCATTATATGATCACCAATTTATTTCGTAATTAGTCTTAGATTAAGGAGAGCTTGGCAAAATAGAACTGCACTTTAAGCTGATTTGTTTTTTCTAAAACATAATTATAAAATATAATAGTATAGAGTCGATCATCAGAGCGTTAAATCGTTTGAACTGTCTTTGTGGAAAAGATTCAAGAAAGAAATATGTCATTCCTATAAAATCAATTTGAGGATTATTTTCTTTTAAATTTGATTTTGATATCGGACAAATAGTCTCATTGCACAACCGTTCTCCTAGAAACATTGAAATCTCTAAAATGTACTAAACCCAAGAACCTTAATGGATTGCAAAGGTACTGAATTAGGTCAAATAGAATAGCGACAGGATCGGCTGAGAAATACAATTTGCACATGCTTAAATAATTCGAGAGTTAATGAGAAGGGACAATATATATTATTTATGTATTTATACTAATATATATGAAGGGACAATATATATTATTCAGAATAGTCATTAGTGAGATTAGCATCAAGTCAAAACGGCATGAGGTCCCTTTGAAAGTTCTAGCGGTCTAATTTCTCATTTAAATTAAACTAGAGCCAATCCGTTATATTTATTTAAAATAATTTTTAACAAAATAAAAAGATTCTTTTTAATTAAGAAAGTGTTTGTGGTACCTAACGCTATTAATAAATGAGCGAAATTAATAACTGTAATAAATATAAAATCAAGAAAAATTAAGCAGTTATAATGTTAGTTTGTTTGTTCATTTAACGTCACTTTATGCTGCTATGGCTAATCGGACAATGCTACAGTGGGAGCTCTAAATTTTGCCTATCCAGATTTAATTAGGATAGGGATTTTTAACGAGTACCTGACATCGTACAGGCTCGGGACCCCCGTTTAACGTCCCTTCCGAAGGACGGCGTAACTAAGGATTTTTTACTCCCTTAAAAAAATCCTAGGGCCACCTACCGGGCTAAGAACCCGCGATCTTGGGTTTAGTAGTTTGTTACGCTAACCACTAGACCACAGGTGACCGTAAGCAGTTATAATTAATTATATTTGGTGGAAGAAAATGATCTAGGTGGAGGTCAGATAAAATTCTTTTAAATAGGGTTGAACTATTTAATTGAAAGGTAACGTTTCGTCCCACATTGTAGGTCTTCTACAGGGCTAGATATACAGGATATAAACAAATTAAATACATTGCAATGCTTTGTAAAGAATAAAAATAAATATCGACACGGGAGAAGTTTGTTTATATACATTTTAATTTGTTTGCATCTTGTACATCTAGCCCTGAAGAAGACCTTCAATCTGGTTCAAAACGTTGGGTTTCAAATAAATATTTAAGCCTATTTAAGAGATTTTTTTTTTTTTACCTCCACCCAGACCACCCAGACCATTTATATAAGGTCAACAAATATTATTCAAAGATAACTATTTAAATATGTATTATTACGCCCAGTATATTAGGTACATTGTTTGTTTGAGTTTTTAATTAAGTATAATAATGCATATTATTTTCTCAAATTCTTTAAACGCATTTGAATTCTGCTTCAATTTACATTCACAATGAGCAACCGGTTACCGCGAATATAAAATTAGTAATCAGTTTATTAATTATTATTATTTAACTACAATGTTAAATATATCTGAAATATAAATGGCATTCCGGGCTATAAGCAATAATAGGACGAACTGCGACTGCCGCTTCGCGTGGGCTTGGGACTCTCAATTGGGACGCCCACTTATTGCACAATTGGGATGTCCTTCCAATTGAATTATCGGCTATTGTCTTCCATTCATATAACATTTATTACATATTATAACAATAAAAATTATACTTTTACTGAGATAATAAAAAAATTGTTTAATGTGGAAATGATTAGCTTTAGATGTAATATAATGAAGACACGACCTACTGATGCACATACTGCAAGAATCCGTAAAATATGGTAAGTTTTGTATCGTTAACTTTGCTAATTGTCTATTTTAATTTTATGTTTTTGTCTTATTCTTCAGAGTAGATTGAAATGGTCAGGGGGGGGGGGGGGAGGGTGCAGTCAAAGATTACACGTTTCAATCCACTGTTTGAACTATCCACTCAACTATTTTCCACTTAAATATATCCAAAACTTAAAAAAAAAGAAAATTATAAATAAATAAAGTATATTCAAAATATGAGCATATATATTAAATAATAACATAGAAATAAAGAAAAAGAGAAATGCATACATAGATACAAAATAATTAATATATAAGATTAATATAAAGAGTAAGCTAAAAGCTAGGGCGTAACCTCCGCTGTTGATCGCCCTATAACCTCATCCTATCCTAACCAAAACTTAAAATTTGGTATTTTTGGAAAAATGACCAACTTTCAAAGGGTAACTCAGAATCTATTAGAGCTACCGAGCTGCGGTTGGGTTCAAATTGTAACAAATTTAATCTAAATTTGGTTACCCATGTATTTTATCAAAACACACCGATTAGGAGATTAAGGCCAAAAACTGAATTAACGCTAAAAATTTCGATGTTTTTCGGCCACCAAAAGTTTTCTCATCCGTTTTTTCGGTTACAAACTTGGATTTACACTACTCAGGCATGCCCTTACAACATATCAAAAATGCAGCTCTCTTCAATTTTTAGCGACCCAAAGCTGTTTTTTTGTACCTGGCCGCTGGCCTATTAACTCAAAGCGACAATTTCGGGACTGATACCATTATATTTAATTTTATAAATTTATTTATTTGTTCCTTCAAAAGAATAATCCCATAAATCAAAAGCCCATTTTTTCAATAGAGATATTTGGAAGTTCCACGTGAGTTAAAAATATAAAAAATTGGGTCATCGGTAAATCAAAACATTCCTATCGTAATTATGTTTTTGTTTTTTGACTTATGTCATTATTCCCACAAAACTTCAAATTCAAACAAGATACTACTCGAAATATGACTTTATTAAAAAATCAAAAAAAAATTTTGGTAATGAAATATCAGATATGTCGTTCCTGAATTAAACAGCTTCAACCAATACAATTGAAGGCTTAACTCAAAAATACCGAATCAATACATAAATACCAATTTCTAGCTTTCAAAAATTTTCTAGTGGATATTAAATTAGCCCAGATCTTAATTTTTTTAACTCTCAAATACCTCTATTGAAAATTATGTTTTTGGAGTTATGGAATTGTATTCAATCATTACGAAGGCTTAACTCGAAATTTTCAATTTTTGAGTTATGTCGTTGTTTTTTTGAAGGAGCGATATATATAGAGAAATATAACATCGCTGTTCCCCTCCTACATCCCAAGATCGATACAGCAGTTAGTGGATCCCTCGTCGACAGAAACGAAAAGAAAAAAAAAGAAAATAGGGAGACTGTAGAGGGTAGGGTGAGGGAAGGGTGGATATTGCGTCATCGAATTGTTTACTGCCGGAAAGCGAAAACCTGTTATCCACCAAATATCGATTTCTCGAACACCGAGAGGGAGCGAAAGAGGTATTTAGAATCGATACCAACAGGTATCGAGGCTGCGGTACATCGATTGTAATCTTATCGCATCGAGCCGTGGCTTAACACTTTCCATATTCTGCGAGGTTTCCTGTTAATACCAGAGTCAGGTAACAAACTAATTATTATTAGTCAAACTAATATTAAAATATTACCTTTATTATTTCCATAACAAAAAAAATAATTACGTGTTAAAAATTAATTAATAATTAAATAATTAAAAAACCGATTACGTGTAAATATTTTCTGATTGTATTAATTCGAACGCTTTCATCTTTATGATATTTTTAGAATAATTATTGTTGTTTGCTTATTAATTTTACGTTATTTTATGAAGCTAAGGATAATCATCCCCCAACTATTTCTTCCTTAAATTTTACCCTTTCGTTAAAAAGATCTTTAACGAATGGAGTTATTGCTTTCTGTGAGGATAAAACTCGACTTGACCACTTATTTGCCCGTGCAGCAGATATAGAATATACTATACAGATATGACTGTTACTACATAATATATTTGACACTCCTAGCCCTATAGTGGGTGCCCTTGATGTCTTTAAAAACCTGAGCTGAGTGGGATCTCAACCAAATCACAATCGAATCAAGCGGAAGGTTATCAATCTTAGTAAATTAAACATTTAATATTTTAGACCGGAGATGGAAATCACCTTGCGACGGTCAATAACGTGTACCAACTATAATTCAATAATTGTAAGTTAACAGAAATAAGAACATTAAGATTGCAATGAGGTTATATTTTGTACAATTCATTAGCTCCGATAATCAATAATTTCATTGATCAGTGATAAATCGGCTAGATAGGTCCCATCGACAAGAATAGAAACAATCATATTTTTTATTGTCCAGTCTTGTTTTTGCTAACATAATCATGTTGTTTGTTCACTTAACGTCACTTTTTGCTGATATGGCTAATCGGACGATGCTACATTGGGAGCTCTAGATTTTGCCTATCCAGGTTTAATTATGATAGGAATTTTTAACGGGTACCTGACGCCGTACAAGACCCCTGTTTAACGTCCCTTCCGAAGGACGGCGTAACTAAGGATTTTCTACTCCCTTTAAAAATCATAGGGTTACCTGCCGGGCTACGAAACCGCGATCTTGCGCTTAGTAGTTTTTTAGGCTAACCACTAGACCACAGGTCGCCCAACATTATCATGGGACATGTTAAAAACAACTATAATATTTTTATAAATAGCTGCAAAGTTACAATTGGGTAGGTTTCACGATAAGAAGTTGCCATGAGAAAGAAATAGATTAAGGTTATTGCACCGTAACATACGCATATTACGTGTTTATTATGAGCCATCCTCAATTAAGTGTGTATTCAACGCTCAAAGCATTTTTAGAATACTTGTGAAATTAAATTAAAAATTAAACAAAAGCAGATATTAAACATACGTTCTAGTACATACCCACAATACTAATGCCTACAATCGATATTTTTAGCATCGATCCATGGAACATATCGACTCTACACCCCCTGAGCAGGTACACTCCCCTCTCCCTGGGGCCGTACTGAGTACACTCAAGGGGAAATCGATTTACCAACTAATAGGACAACAAAGGCTGGCCTAACGTCAAGGCTCTATAAGTGCATCCCAAAAAATAACTAGTAATAAAAATAATACAATGCCTAATGAATAATAAAATATATAATGAGATACTTAAAGTAGTAATATTCTGTTAATAAACCCCGGCGATTAGGATCGTGCACCTGATACGATTAATAAAAAAAGACACTATAATGTTGTAGATAGACTCCTCCCAACAAGACACCAATAGACTTGTTACATAAATATAAAAAGTCAAGGCAACCAAATCATAGATACATATATAGAACCAAGCGATGTTATTGAAAAAAAATATTAGGAAATATGATAGAAAAGTGAATAGCTATGTCAGAGAAGGAAACGTTGTAGGAACCAGGAATAAAATGGACGAAGGAGAGACAATAATAAATAAATGGGGAAAAGATAAAGGACGTTTGGAAAAAACGACGAGTGATCTATTTGCAATAAATAGATTAATAATTAATATAACATTATAAGCGATAGATAATACAATATTAGCTAGGAAATCATTGATAACAAGATATTTCACAATCATTGTGTTGTAAATATTTAAAATATTAAATTACGAAGCTTCGCGATAAAAAATTAATTTAATGTTATCGACGGAATAATAAAATTATATTTGTTGCACATTTATAATTCAAACATTCAGAAACGATCTCAAATACGTATTCTTACTAAAAATCTTTCACAGGTTAGAGTTAGGTCACAAGTTTTAACTTTCATTTTTAATATTTTCCAAAAAACAATTAGTTATCGTAAGCTTTAGAATGGAAAAGAGAATGTAAATATGGGAAATGTGTATACTTCGGTAATCATTTCATCTGGAAATGAACGTTTCAAAAAACGTATATAATCTATATTTATTGTTTAAAAAGAAAAGGTAGGCCCTCGGCCGGGATTCGAACCCGGAACCTTAGAGTCTTTCCGTGACAGCGTATATTATCTATACTTCGAAATGTTAGTTGAAACTTTTATTTGTTGATGAAATGACTGCCGAAATAAACCCATTACCCATAATTAAATTCTCTTTTCCATACTAAAACTCATGATAACTTTTATTTTTGAAAAATATTATAAGGGAAACAAATGAAAAGTTAAATCTTGTTATGGCCCAATCTGCGGAATAATTACCCTAAAAAACAACTGAACAGTCAAGGTTTCGCCAACAAATTTATATCAATGCACTTAAAATGTGACATACCTCACATCAACAGCCAAACATACACATCACATAATCTTTAAAGAAAAAATAATACATCTGAAGTGTCGAGCCATTCAGAGAGAATAAAAGGGTCAAAGCTCTGACCTTTTAAAACCCGCTCGAACAGAACGAACCTTCAAAATTATACGAAATACTTTGCCTTTTCGACTGGTTTTTATTTTTTGGAATCGATTGTAAATTCAAAATTAGAATCTAAATTTTACCAAATAATATGACTATTCTCTATATTGAAAAAAAAATGGTGATGAAATATTTTATGGGCGTAGTCTAGCAATGGATCGAGGAACGAACATTTGTTGTTTAGTCATTTGTCGTCCTCGATCAGTTGAATTATAAATATTTTTAAAAATTGAAAAATCACAAAGCTACTGTCCCTGACTTCTTATAACTTATAATTAACAAATAATAATAATAATTATAACAAATATTTCGATTTGAGGACTATTATTTCAAAACGCAGAATGCAAAGCAAACTATGATTGTCCTTCTATTATTTATTTTTTATTTCAATATTTTATTTGGCATGGTTAATTTTCTTGTTTTTTGAAATAATTAAAAGCACAAATGATTTAAGTATTTTTGGCCTAAAATAAAAATATCATTATTCTTATAATTTTTTTTTTCCTTTTTTTTAAACTGGATTTAATTCTTCATTTATTTAGGGTAAGAGAAATAAAAACCGTTTTCTAAATCTGTATAAAAAGATTTGGTCTTTTAATGCAATATTATTTAATAACTAATGATCTCCCAAGCATTTTTAAAAGTATGACTTTCCAGGTACTTATACTTATAGTGTGTTATCTTTGGACATTTATATTAAATTATTTATAGTAATGTATTTATTGTTAATTTATTTATTAAAGTTAAAAGATGCAGGAGAAGAAAAGATTGAGAATGGCACCATAGTGTCGAAACGTCTCTAATAGAGTGAAATTTAAGAATAAACAACAACTGGAAAACGGTTTTTATTTTTCTTACCCTAAATAAATATCATTATTTTAATTAATAATGAAATTCGAAGTAGCAGTAAAATTTAAAAAAATAGTAACTGTAGGCCTATTCATCCTTATGCCCTAAAGATGGCCTAAACATTTTAAAACGAGGGCGCAATAAAATATGTCTAATTTATTTTGTGTAATTTATCGACTGCACCCCTCATCATTTCACCTTCTAAGAAATTCCAGATAATCATTTCCGCATGAATAAAAAAAAAGTAAAAATATAGAAATATATTCCATGACAATATGAAATTATAACAAAATGTGAGACTACGATCATAAAATGTGAGACTACGATTGTAAACACAAATTGGATCAAGGATACGCTAAAAATAATTTAAAATCTACGCCTGTTAAGATTGCGTGATTGATACGATTAATAAAAGAATGAAAATATAACGGAACCGGTTAATAGGCCAATGTTGAATAAAATTAATTACATAATATAAGTATGTTGTGTATATTATTGATATGTTTAGTATATTTTTTTTCGAGTATTTATCTAATTTTAAGGTCCTTAAAGTTCTCTCAATAATTCTAAAACATACTTTTAGTGACGTTTAGAGAAGTTCTGATATTGATCTAGCTAACAGTTAAAAAAAACAGGACATTGTAGATTTAAATATTTGTAAATCACAAACAGTAATATTTTTGAAATGGAAACTTTTTTAGTCGCGTTGAGTAATTTTCGGTAGGGGAAAATCTTATCGGTTCGCGTCAACACCACGTTGACCAGGCTGTCGACGAACTCGTGACGTACTGCGCGAGACTGGCCAAGCCTAGCGTGTATTAGTTATGCTCGTCCTGTTTATTTTAATCGACTTTAGAGTTTGGTTGATATTAGAGAAATAATATTTATTAAATATATATTTAACTAAAAGATGTGAAATCGATACTAATAATGACTTAAGATCAATAACTGGTTGAAACTTTCGTGATAATTATTATATTTAAAGTTAACGATGATAATAATGCTAACAATGAAAATAGAGTTCATTAACATTTATGTAAGTACAATTAAAAGGTATAAATAACTGCATTAATAATAATTAAATTATTGGTATTTTTTATTGAGTTTGTGCAGTCCATCATATGCTTTGATTAATAAACAAAGTACTTGAAAATGTATATAATTATTGTTCGGAGTGCAATATGTGAAAACTAGAGTAATATCTATCATTTAAATTTACAAACTTGAAATTCAAATAATTTGATTAAAAAACAAAAACACAGTTATTCCAAAGTTTTTAGTTTTCACTTCTGTTGGCAGTAATCTTCCTGACTGTCTACTTATTTTTATTTTTTTTAAGTAGTATTGGGCGCAGGGAAGTGAAGAACCCATCGCCCAGCCGTCAGGCTGCAATCAGCTACTGGTCCTCCAGGTAGGGGGAACACCAATCATTTCATTCGCACTTATACGCAGCATGCTACATACACCCCCTCACCAGCAGACTAAGGTCATATACGGTATACACCCTAGGATCACCTACACAAGGTAGCCGCCCCAGATGAGGATGTGTGTCTGGACGCTCTGAGGAGGCAGATCCTCCACCTGACTAGGGGACAGAGGGCCGATAACTCCATAAAACTACCATCACGAAAACCACAAACAAACAAACCGGACTGATAGAACAGGGATGACTGACGGTTGATGTTGCGGGAGGCCTTGTCCCCACGTGGGATGTAGAGCCATTTACACATACACAATATATTGATTTAAAACAAAACAAAACAGTTTTGCCGAAGTTTTGAGTTTTCACTTCTGTTGGCAGTCTTTCTGACTGTCTACCTATTTTTATATTCAAAGCAGATACTGTTTGACTCAACATTTGTCCTGATGACCAAAAAATTAGTCCGAAAGGTAAGCAAAAAACATAAGTTGTACTTATTCAAGTAAAATTTATTGAGTGTATCTTCCGAGCATTTTCAACATTTTTGAAGAACAGTCACTAATAGCACACATAATAATATATTGTTTTAATTATTTTATTTAATTTAATGTGTATTTATGCTGAATTCGGTTACTACAAAGAAACCGTTTATTTGAAAGGAACGGGTTAGGGTTTTCTAGGGCTGAGTAAACAAGAGATCTAGCTTACAGTTAAGCATCCGACTGATAGCCGATGTAACTAATGATGACACGAAACAGTCATTACAGGGAACAATGCTAGATCTCCCAAAGGTAGGTAGGGGAAGGGTGCAGGGCTGTAGGGGAACGGGATCGATTCTCGCTAATAGCAAGTCTCGCTCAGCCGGGTGTATACCTTGTCTTCAGTGAGGGGCCATTGGAGGGGAGGATTGGGAATGATTAAATCTTAAATATTTAATGAACTAACATTATTAAGTATTTGCTGATTTATTAATAGGATTTGTTATTTTTTTTCAATAATAATAATAATAAGGCTTAGCGAACCAGAAGGCACGATGCCGATACCACAAACCTCCACTTACAAACTTCCGTCCACCGACCACCGCCCAAACCCACTAGATCTCTCTTAACGCAATCCTCCCACCTACGCCTCGGTCTACCCCTCAAACGCTTCCCAGTCGGCACAGCGCTTATAAACATCTTAGGAATTCGTTCGTTATTGAGCCCAGCAGCTTTACAAGCCCAACTTAATCATTAAGATGCAATCACTTGAACAATATTTCTCGGTTGCATGCTTCGCATTTGTTTTCAATAAGGGCTACATATTTCGATTTCAATTCAAACGTGACAGGGCCATTTAGCAATAAAAATACCATTTTACGCCTGCTGTGGTAACTAACGTGACCTTTTTAAGCGATTTCTTTTTTAATTAAAAAAAATGTCATTTTATCCTCAATTTGTTTTAAGGCTTGAAGTACGAACAAGAAACAACAACTTTTTAGGCTCAAGGATAATGAAAATGTTTATGATTATAATGTGGGCAAGAATAAAAGTCGTATCATGCTTTTAAAGGATAGACAAAGACTTCTATATACATACTTCAAAATATTCATAGAGGCAGAACAGTACAAGTGAGGCATTTAAAATAATGTGATGTAAGTTATCGTACAAATCTGTGGACAAATGTTTTTCTTAAGAACTACATCTTTAGCATTGAAGGAGGATTGCTCATTTCAACAACTAACTCTTCGAATTCCAAATGAGAAATGGCGACTTGGAAAATTTAAGACTCTTATTCAGTACTAAACCACTGTTCGAAAAATTGGACACTAACTAAAATTATATCAGCTTGAAGCAGCTTTTCTCACCTATCAGCTGCGAGCTATCTGAGTACATAGTATTTACAGCTCAGTTGTGTGGTATATTCAACAAGTTTAGTTGTTTGGTAATAAGCACTATTAACTGAGAAATGAAGGTGACTAAGTGAGGAAAGATTGTTGTGACAATTTATTTCAAAATGAAAACAACAAATTTTATAATATTGTTTTTCATAGTTATAATGAGGACAATCCACAGCAATAGCAGAAGAGAGCATTGAATATCAAGTGGAATAAAAAATTAATCGTTTTAAAATATTTCTTGGAGATGCGATCTTTGACTAACCTTCTATATGACCAAGGTGGAAATTCGAACCCCTCAGGTGGAGGTACCGTTTTCTAAATAGAGTAAAACATGTGCCGTCCATTGAAAGGGACGTAAAATGGGAGTCTCGATCCTGTACGATGCCAGGTACTCGTTAAAGATCCCTATCCTAACTAAACCTGGATAGGCAAAATTTAGAGCTCCCACCGTAGCATCGCCCGATTAGCCATAGGAGCATAAAGTGACGTTAAATGAATAAACAAATAAGCAACCTATAACCTATATTGTAATAACCTAAATATGTAACCTTTATAACAATATAATAATCGAAGAAAGCAATCCGCCGATAAAATCAGGTTTGAGCAAACCTCCTGACCTCCAAAGGTTTCCGACACCTGTCTGTTCTCAACTCAACACCTGCTCTCTATTTTTTCCAGATTTTATTATTTTCTTATTTTTTTTTTCTTTTCTTATTGTTATTTATTATTTAACTTGTGGCAAATGCAACCAATGGCAAATACCTTTATAGGGTAATACCCGGGTTAGAAAGGTCAAGCAATTGTATTAATTAATAAAAGGTATAGCATATTTAAGCACGTTCTCGTATTTATGAATGGATTTATCTTATGAATAAATAAATATCGTTTTAATAGTAATAGTAATAGTAAATAGTAATCTATACAAGTCCTCGGCCGCGTTTGTTCGCGGTAAACTCAATAATTACTTCACGGGTTTTCATGCGGTTTTCACCAATAGATAGAGTGAATCACCAGGAAGGTTTAGGTATATAACTTGTCGAGGTTTTGTGTAAATGGGTTGGAATATCGATGGGTTTCACCGAAGGCGCAGCCTAATCCCGTGCAATTATCTAACGTTCAAGATAATAAATTCGTATATACATAAATATTTGGTTTTGTTTTTATAATTTCTATAGAATAAAGTACATTAGCTGAGATGGGAAGAAAGAAAATCAAGACTCCCAAAGAATCCAAACCAATATTCAGGTGGTCCTTAGTGGTCGGTACGTGATAAAAAAAAATACATTACACAGACAAATTATGTACGCATAACATGCCTTATAACCCGAGAAATGCTGAGGTGGGTCGCTAGTATAATTTAAATTCTAGAATGTTTAGCCTACAGAAATAAAATTTAGAGGGTTACCTTAATGTAAAGAAGTACTGCGCCTTATGTTATATTTTGTATGTTTTTTAACATATGTACTTCTAAAACTTTTTTTCCTGTATCTTATTTACTAAACTTTGTAGTATTAGTTTGAATAGGGAGCGGGCTAGCTCCCTATTCTAGAGTAGATGTGCAGAATATCCTGGATTCGAATCCAGCTGTCGCAGTTAAATTATTAAGTCTCCTTGCACCCCTGGAAATATCCATTGTTGTGGTATCTACAAACCGTTTTGGGACTCACTCAGTTGTTTCAGTTTTAGTTCAAAACTAACTCGCTATAAAAAGCAATGGTTTGTTCATTTTATTGCTTGTTACAAAACGATTTTTTTACATTTATAGTTACTATCAAGCAAAAAAGATCTGATCGATAGGAAGGAATTGATATTCATGTCATACTAGATCTGTAAAGTACCCACTTTTGTCCTCTTGGAACAGTGCAGTATCTACCATGTATTGAACCCAGGTACTCATAATAATAATTTTTTTTTTAGATTAATTTATTGATATTTACAACTGTAATAATATTAACACAAGTAAATTTGCTAATATGAACAAATGACATGAAAAAAAACACTTTTGGAGAAACTACCTATCGGTAGCACTCCTATTCTAATAATAAATAATTACTCCGAATACCATTAATATTTTTAGTGTTACATAACGTTATTATACTAAAATATTGTAATATACTTTATATTATTTTCCACATCGATCCAACGACAAAGATCCACCTACAGCGATCGAGAATGTTCTAGAGCAAAGCTTCAAAGGCACACACTTTCGTCAATGTAAATTCCACAACCTACTCACATGCTCTGAATACTTCAACTCGGAGTCTGGCAAGGATTATTTGTTTTATATCTATAACATGTATACATAAACATATTTCATGTTAATTATGTATGTACTACATAATAGAGCGTCGATTATCCGAACTAATGTCGTCGGGTGTAGTTCGATTAATCAAAAGTTGAATAATCTAAATCCATTTAAAATAAAGAAAATAGCAATCACCACATTTAATCAATACAAATTGTCATAACTTAAAAAACTAATTTAATTGGTATTTGAAAGTTCCATAACAGCTAAAAAAAATGAAATTAGAGTATATCATTCCTATATTAATGATGGTATTGAAATTCTTTAATTAACCAATAGAACATTTATAAGCCCTTGAAACTTTTTGGTTTTTAACTTTTTTCATTATTCCCATAAATATAAAGTTCAAACATGAGTTGTATCAAAATATGACCTAAAAAATAACATGTAGCAAATGTAATATCAGTATGTCGTCCCTGAATTAAAAACCTTCAACCAATACAATTCCCAAAGAAGGCTTGCTATAATTGGTATTTTTGAGTTACGTCCTTGTTCTTTTGAAAGAGGTGTATCTACGAAATTGGCGTTTGTGAAATATGTGATATTAAATACATCTCATATTATATATATGATTAATTTTAATATTATAATATAATATATATTATTAATATATTAATTATATATGTGATGATACATCTCATATTATAACTTAGAGTCATAAGATCTTATGACCGCGTAGCATGGATATAAGTTTATTATTTTCACTCATAAATCACTATATCATTCATTTATATAAAATTACGAGACGTTTTCGTGCCGCAAAGGCGACGGAATATAACGGATTATTACACCATGTTTTTTAAACAAGCCAACACAAATGACCCACACAAATAATACGTGGATACGGTTCAACGAAGGCTCTCTAATAATAGAGAATATAATTTTACGAACCCAAGATATTTATATAATGTTGAAATATAGTTGTAAAAATAAATTATATACGCAATTATTAGCCTATAGTATGAAAATAAACCTAAACTAAAATAGAGAGAGAGATGGCAGAATGCCAAACTTATGATGGCCAGACCAAGATGAAGAGGACTGACAAAACATACACACCTCTCGCCTAATGAAGAATTACATACTAGAATAAATCTTTAGCATGTCTATACACTGAGCTTAATTTATAATAGATGTGTAACATTAATGAGCACATCTAAAATCCTAAAAATAATAAAAACAATAAAAAACAACTTTTCGATGGAATGTGATCTACGTGAATATAAAGCATCGTAAATTAATAATTATATGTTTTGTTTTTTCTAAATCCATTATATTATTCTTAATCCATTATTTGAGTACGGCCACTGGGTACCAGTTTCTTTATTTGTGTTTCACACCAATATGTAATAATCATTCTATCTATCTGTTGTATTAGTACAATACAGTTGTAAATTTCATTGAATAAATTATTTTAAAAAAAAATCGTTATGAAAAGCAAATAAGCCAGTATAGTAATGGAGAGATAACTGAAGGTTACATGTATTGATATAAAGAAGTGTTATATACAATATAACAATACATACAATACAGATATATATATATATATATATATATATATATATATATATATATATATATATATATATATATATATATATATACGGAAATAATTATAGTACTTTTCCTAACCGGAGGTAGTTTTTTTAAATTTTATTTTTTAAGTTTATGGTGAATATTTAAATAGTTTTTATTTGGAAGAGAAAAGATTCACAGTTAGCGATCCCGTAAATTTGTAACACATCAGTCCAAATTTGTTTTAGTAAGTATGCGTGTTTAATTTCTGTAATGTAATTCTCCTATCAAACGCTAGTCCAAGATATTGCACTTTATCAGTGTGGGATAGGTGAGTTATTAAGGTTAATGGGGGGGCATTTCACGTCTAAGAGTATAAGTGATGTGTTGTGACTTTTCGTGGTTCAGTCTGATTTTCCATAGTTGGCACCAGTTCAGTTATCCTAATTTTTTTTTATATAATATAGAAATCCAAAATCCTTCGTAAAATCCTCAATGCTCCTTATTATGTCACAAACAAACTCATCCATCATGATCTTAATATACCATATGTTATTGATTTGGCCCAAACTAGATACCTATCCTTCCATGACAAGCTCCACACACACTTGAATCCGCTAGTCTCTCAACTTGCTTCCCATAATATTCCTGATAACCCTCCGAGGCGTCTGAAGTAGAGATGGCCTCGAGACCTTCTACTACAGAACTTTATTCGAGTGCTATCAATGGACAGTTTCTCCACAAGTGTTTTTTTTTCATGTCCTTTGTTCATGCAGCAGATTTACATGATGTAATATAATTACAGTTGTAAATATCAATAAATTATTCTAAAAAAAAAAATATAATAGAGAAATAATATAACCGATCTAGAGGACGATATGCTCTCCTTATAACATTAGTTGACCTAATACATATGAGGAAGACAATTAAGGTAAGAGGTAAAAAAATTCTCTTAAGTGGGGAGAACTGAAGATTGAAGAGCCATTCGTTCTTAGTTTCAATATATTATAAAACTATTTTAGGTATATATATAAAATCGATAATTTTCTTTAAATAATCTCTATATTAGTAACTGTCTTGGACTCATTTGAAATAACTTATAATGTCACGATAGACAAGTTTGGGCTGAAATGTTGGGTTTCATTACTGATTATAAATCGCTGACGAAATAATTTTCTTTAAAAAAAAAAACTACTGAAGTCTCCATTAATTATCATCAAACAAGTCTATTAGAATAGGATATTATTATTGTTTGAGTTTGCGCGTAGTTTCGCAATTAGTGTAACGTCAACGAAGCGGAACGTATATCAAAGGCCGAGGCTTGTTAGCCTCTCACTGCTTCTATATTAAAGGTAATGTGTATAATATCATTCCGGCATTTAAAATATATCAATAAGCCAGGAAAAAATCGAAAACTGTTTTAATCAAGACCAAACAAGGCAAAGAATTATTCCAGTAGATCCTATTGAAGCCAGCGAAGGCTTAAACGATAACCATTTTCAAAATCTCTCGTGCGCTCCGACCTTCAAGGACAGTTATAGGGATGATTGGAGCAATATTAAGATCGTATTAAATATTAGGTTATATTTGTAAAGTTCTAGTTATATGTAAGAAGTTTTTTGTGATGATAACTATTTCTAACACCGATCTGTAAACTAAACTGTGATGTAAACTATACCTCTCATCCCCAACAAAAATAATATCTACCTATTACATAAAAAAAAATCTATAAATCTATAAAGTATTGCGCGGTAAGTACTGTACACTATTGTTCGGGTAGTGTGTTACAAAGTCCCCGTCTAGAAATTTTTTTTTTTTTTTTATTTCTTAATCCCTTTGGTTGTTATTAATATTTGAAAAAATAACATATTAAAATTTGATACATTGTATCTCTTCTACTGCACCAGCTGCATTTTAAGAGAGGATTGTCTGAAGGATTTTCTGAACATTAATTAAATGGAAGGAGTGGGGGATCCAGTGATGGGGCTAGAAAAGGAATATTGTGCCAAAAATAATTTACAAACATAGACCAAGTTATCAGGAAGGAAGCAACGATTAAGTTTACCTTAAAAAACTGGCTTAAAAAAACAAAAATGTGCAGTAGAAATATATAGTAAAATATATAAATTATGTGTGAACAAAAGAAATTATACTAAAAAGATCAAATTTGATTCTAACTTAACAAGAACTCAAAGAATACAACAATAAAACATAATTAAACAACCATGGCAGTTCGAGTAATTTGGACAGTTGTACAATTGGAACGTTGGTCCGTCATATGCGAACAATTGATGCACCTCAAATTTGAAAAACAAAGTTGTGATTTATTGCACTTTTATAATTAAGCAGGAAATCAGGAACAAAGCAGGAACAAAACTATTGTTAAGTTGTTAAGGATTAATACTGTATCCGTCGCATTGAACGTAATCAATTTTTTAGAAGATATAATAAATATAGTAAGCTATCCTTAAAAGATATATATATATATATATATATATATATATATATATATATATATATGGTATCACGGACTTTTTTGTAGATCTATATAAGAGGAATATTGCACCATTATTTCGTTATATGTCAAAGGAATTAGGCAGCGTCTTCGATGAAAGCTCCAAGGCGCCTATAGTTTTTTCTACACTTTTAACAATTATCATTATATTCGAACCAACTTACCACAAACCTTAACAAATCATATACCTAAACCTTCTTCATGAATCACTCTGTCTATTGGTGAAAACCGCATGAAAATCCGTGCAGTAGTTTTTGAGTTTATCGCGAACAGACACACACAGGCGGCGGAGGACTTCGTTTTATAATATCTATAGATTACTAAATGATTGATAATGACGAATGAATCGTTACCGAGTATTTATTCTGAAACTAGATAAGATTCATCTTCAGTCCAATTTTAATGTTATAACAATTCTTAAAAACGTGGAGAATCAAACCAGAAGATAAAACACAGAAACAGCTGAGGTTCCTGAAACCGGCATGAGTCAGCCGATGATCAGTTCAGGCAATAAAGGCACGTGAATAATTCATGAGGTTTGCCACGCGGAACTTCACGCCAGCGAAAACGAAAACTCATTTAGTAATCAGCCGAATCTCACAATATCTTTAAGCCCGCGACGGTCGGAGTCGTTAAGGCGTACTTATCAACATCGCACCTGCTGCGGAGCCGGCACGAGTCAAGGGTGACAGTTCAGCAGGTTGTCGCTTGGAGTTAAGCCATTACAAGTTCTAACTTTTTATTCGGTTCCTTTTTAATACTAAAATAGAAATAATCGTCTGTTTTAGTTTGAAAAATGAGTGTGATTACAGGAAATGCCATCAACAACTGAAAGTTTTAACAGACACATCATCTATACTTCGAAGTGTTAGTTGAAACGTTGATTTCATGATGAAATAAGGCACAAAATCGGGCCGAATGGCGGCGGCTCGTTGAGGAGGCCAGGACCCACCATGGGTTGTAGCGCCACGTAGATAGATAGATTTAAATTTTATAAATATTATATATACTAATTTTTAATACTTTTGTGATTTCAAATAAGAATCATTTCTCAAATGTAGACTAAAAGTGGAGGGCAAAAATTAGTTTTGATTTTCTGTGAACTTGTGTATTGTATGATAATGCATTTCTTGGTGAAAATCTATTACGTCCTTCAAATATAGTACAATTTCCAGACATCACTTATACTACCAAAAGAATGATACACGAAAATCTCACAGCAATTCTAAATACTAAATTTCATGACAATATAGCAGACTGTTATAAAATCATAAAGCGAATTACGAAATAGAATTTCTAAAATGAATAATCCCGTTGAAGTAAGAAAATTTAAAATTTTTGAAAATTACTATACTTGTAATCTCATACAAGAAAGTAATTTTGCAAATACACGATATATAAGTATTGCAAATTTATATGAGCTATTATTTTTGAAAGTGATATAAGTTCATTTGAATCTAAAAAATATCGTTTATTCTTTTAAATATTTTTAATAATTATTTTTTCATAATACAATTTAAAAGGTATAAAGTGTGTATTCAGTTTAACAAGCGTTAAAAACATAAAATTTGCCCACAATATTAAAGTAAACCCTTCAATATCTGGACACATGAAAAAATTGACTTATACCACAAAAAAAACGGCTCGTACTGACTTTAAATTTGTAAATGATGATAATCTTGTTAGTTCAGATTGCCACAGAATTACCGTCCACCTCTTTTTCGTTACTCGAACTATTATAATTGTAGCACATGTTGCAAGGAGTCCTGAAGAAGAGGATCTAGAAGAGAGGAAGAGAGTGAGGTTGTAGAAGAAGATCCGTTAGCGACGAAAGTAACGGAAGAAGGAACCACAGAGAATTCCTCCATGGTACTCAAGAAAACGGGCCCTCACGTTTTATACGCTATTAGCATCCTCCTGGATATAAAGGAGACTTCAACGATGGGCATCCATCCTCGGGTTAACTCAATATGTAGATCCCGTGCTCGAATCCGGCTGAGGCAAATAAATTATTAAGTTTGCTAACAGCCGAAGATAGTTCGTGTAAAATTGGTGGACCTTCCTGGGTTCCGCAGATGGAGCGTAATCTTGGAAAAATCGCCGCCTTCCAGTTTTAGAAACAGTACAGTCTCTATCACGTAATAAAAACCGGACCCTTCATGTGTTGTGGTGTACAGTTTTTTTTTTGTCCGAAACAGAATGTACCACCACAAGCAATGCTATGAATGAAAGGTTTTTAAAATAGATTTTTTTATTATTTTTTTTATCAAGTGAAACAGATATAATTGGTATGAAGGAATTCATAGATTGATGTTCATATCATACGATAACAAAAACGTCCAATTAACACAATCATAATGTTATAACGATTAAGAAAATCCAGTCAATTGTAATTACGAAAAACAAGTGAAGCTGTACAATCAGTGCTTCCCTATAGCCAGTGCTGAACGATAGACCCTTCATGGATTGTAGTGGTACAGGATAGATTAGTTTCGCGTAAATTTCAAAAATGAACTTAGCAGGGATGTTGTTTGTTCATTTAATGTTAGGTCTGCTACTATGACTAATCGGACGATGCTACGGTGGGAGCTCTAAATTTTGCCTATCTAGGTTTAATTAGTACAGAGATTTTTAACGAGTACCTGGCATCATACAGGCTCGAGACCCCCGTTTAACGCTCCTTCCGAAGGACGACATAGCAAAGGATTTTTTACTCTCTTAAAAATCCTAGGCCCACCTACCGGGTTGCGAAGCCGCAATCTTTTTATTATTATTATAATCAAGTTGGAATTGAGATTGGAAATAAAGATAAAGATTCTGGAATAAACATCCAGAATAATCTATATTAACTCATGTTTAATAAGAATGATTTCCTATATCAACAGTAGATTCTGTCAATAATTACAAATAACGGTATAAGTTCCTGAGAAAACGGCAAAGAGCTATTGAGATAAAAATAACAAAAACAACTCGTTATCAATCTCTTATCAGTTATTGTCCAAACAGAGCTGTTAACTCCTTTGAGTACGGCCTCAGTCCAACTATAATATGGTTAACATCGGATGGAAGCTCACTCAGTCCAGGATGATGAAAAAGTGAGACTGAGTTAGTCGGGGGACTGAATCTAGGCCAGCAATTCCTGACCTGCTTTCCTTCCACTTCTCAGTCTATGGGAAATATCCAGCTTTAACATATTTCTCTGTCAATTCATTTATAGATAGTTTGATTATTATGTAATAAAATTTATTAATTAATTTTTTATCCTTTAAAAGTTCATATTTTGCACATTTTGTACATCGCTCCGTTTAAAAGAACAATGTCTTAACTCAAAAAACCTAATTCTTCAATAGAGATATTTGAAAGTTACATGTGAGTTAAAAAAATAAACATAAAATATAACAATATAAAAATACATTTATACTTTTATTGGTATAATAAAAAAAAAGTTTAAGTGAAAATGGTTAACAGTATATGTTTTAGTCGAAAGTGTAGGAAAACCATTTATATATATCAACATGACATGGAGGGTGATCTAGAATTAACATTTTGATACTATTTTTTGTAATAATATATTAATAACATTAAGAACAATGACATAAATCAAAAATTGGCATTTTTGGGTTAAGCTTTCAGTAGCAATTGTATTGGTTGAAGCTTTTTAATTCAGGAACGACCTATCTGATAATCCATTGCCAACATGTTTTTATTGTTTTGTTTTTTTTTAAGTAAAGCCATATTTTGAGTTGTATGAACTTGAAGTTTGGTTGGAATAATGACGTAAGTTAAAATCAAAAAAGTTCCAAGCTTATAAACATTTTCTAATGGTTCATAAAATAATTTCAATACCATAATTGCAATTAGATTTGCTTTACCAATACCAAAATTTTTATTTTTTTAACTCACATGGAAATTTCAAATCTATTGAAAAATTAGTTTTTTTTTTTTTTTTTTAGTTTTGACATTGTTCTTTGAAAGGAGCTAAATATTAATTTAAGAAATAAATAAAGATAAATTTATTCAAAATGTTCAGATCGAGTAATGCAAGAGCAGTGATCTAAAATCTTGAAATAATTGAAGAAAAAAAACCGTGTATGATTAATTCATTGAAGCAAGATTAAAATAACTTAGAATAATAAATAATATATTTAAAAAAATATTTAAAACCAGGCTTGAAAGAATGGACCCCAAAATAAGACGTTGAAGAACGCGGTAGGAAATCTTAACTCGCCCAACATCTAGAAATAACCGAGGTCAAAAAACACTTATAGAATATATCCGCTATGCTCAATACATTAAGTTAAAAATATATTTATTTATACATTACATATACATTAAAATATATGCAAATACTTGAATACATGAAAAAGTTATTAACATACATTCAATGATGGTACTACCACGTTGTATGTATAACCATATATAGTATCATACAATAAAATAGAAATACTGAAAAGAATAAAATAAATACACTCATCGATCCATACCCAAATCAATAGGACCTAAAGACAATCTTCCCATCAACTTTTCGGTCAAGGCAGTTAACACATTAGGTATTCGATCGTTACTACACCCAGTAACTTTACAAGCTCATCATGATACTATGATATTATGATACAACTTCTTCATGATACTATCACTTCAATTACGCTGACAAGGTGCGAGCCTAGCACCTTTCCGTTTTGTTCTATATTTTTATAACTGCAGCTCCGGTGAATAAGTGGTTAAAAATTATACCACTAGAAACCATGAAGGGAAAATTATAATACGTTTTTTATTAAACAGAATTCTGTCCAAAATCAAATTCATTGTACTGATGAAAGCAGAATCGTGCTATTCTCGTAGTGCATAAGTCAGGCATTGGCTTGATATGGAGTTATTGCTTATAAAAAATCTCCATTTCAAACCATAAACTACAAGAATAATAAGGTTTCGCAATAGGATTGATTTATTCTGGACAAAATTCTTATTTTAGGGGCTACAGATATGCTGTGTATTCTATCTTAAATCTTGCTTTGAAAGACCCCTATTACTTAATAAATTGTTATTAACAAACACTATACCGTGGTCATTTTACAGACATATATTACATGCGGCATCACAGTCAGCCAGGAGGGGCACAACCAACCTCTCGTTGCTGCGAATTAAGGTTTCCATGGTTTAGCGGCAGAGTCCCCATAGCTCCATAACCAATCCCTTTGGGCCGGTTCACTAATGTCCCTCCCATCGACGTACCTTCGCCTTCAAGGTCATTGACAGATCGGCCTAAATCCAAGAATTATGGCTGTTCAGAGTCAGCAAGCGCACGAGGACCAACGTTTCTTTCCCCTGGATTAAACTTCCAGTTGGCTATTTTGTGTTTTATATTGCGTTACGATATTACTATATACATATACACAAGGTAAGGTCTTCATCACTCTTATTTCCGGTATTTGTGAGTTGCCCGCCAGCATACTGGAGGCATCACTTTTCCAAGTGCGTTAAACCGCTCTAAATACGTGTAGATATGTATTGTAATGCTGCCTGCCGGATGGATAACTACCGGAAGCCTGATAGGGGTCAACCAGGGAACTAGGATGGGGGGGCTGGCTAATTTATTTTACTGAATAGGGGCGGAGTGGGGGTGTTTCCTAGGCAACGGGTCTATGACGCGTACTAATAATGGAACAATATGACCTGTCAAACACAGATTTACAACAGTGACAAATTATTAGTCATTCGTTAAGGGAAATTAAGTGAATATTTTAGCTATAATGGATCAAGCAGAATTAAAAACTTAAAAGAATGCACAGAAGTTTTGCTTGCGCAAAGTTAATCAGATAATTATTACATGGTCGCAAAACTATGATTAAGAAAATGGTCCGGGAGGATACCAACAAAAGAATCCTTCACTAATAATTATAAGGCTTAGTGAACCCGATGCCGATACCACCGATCTTTGCTTGCAAACTTCCGTCCACTACCCACTACCCAAACACAAATCCGCTAGACCACTCAACGCAATCCTCCCACCTACACCTCGGACTACTTCCCAGTTGGCACAGCGCTTATTCACTTAATAGGAATTCGTTCGTTACTAAGCCCAACAACTTTACAAACCCATCCTTCTTACTATCTTAATTTTCTACAACTAGTATTTTTAACCCATCTATCAACGCATTTCTTCTGGTTTCGACCGTCTCGTCAGACTCTTTGCCTACGTTTCGCTGCCCATACAGTCTTAGATTAAGCCCTAAGGAAGCTTGCAGTACGGCCAGCGAAATGACATCAAGAAATTTGATTACACAGTCAAAACCAGAAAAAATGCGTGATGAATGAATTAATTCATTCATTAATTGTATTATTGTATTATTACTTAAGGCTGAACTGTGTAGTCTCCACCCGGCTAATTACTTGCCAAGTTGCTGGGTTTATTTACGAACTATTTCCTTAAAATTTAATAAGCGTTGAATGGTAAACATCTGGGGGGTAGAACGAGGCGTAGATGGGAGGATTGTGTTAAGAGTGATCTGGCGGATTTGGATTTAGGTAGTGGTCCGTGGACGGAAGTTTGTGAGCAGGGATGGGTGGCTTCGAGTCTGTCTGAGCCTTATTATTATTATTATTGAAAAAATAACAATATTAATGGATTAAATATTTAAGTGTATTTTTAATGCAATCAATTCCAAATCTCCCCTGCTATGGCCCCTCTGCGAAGACGAGGTATAGAGCCGGCGGAACGAGGCTGGGTTTACTGTTAGCGGGAATCGATCCGACTCCCTCTTGGGTTCGCGACGCTATCACTTGAATAATATTGACTGGGAATAATTCCTTCAATAGTGAAAACATTTACAAGAAATCGAAGCTTCTTCAGGGCTCAATAAATAGGAAAGAACTATGTGACACTCTTGTCGATTCAGCCGTGAAGATATGCAATCTGGGTTCAAACATCGGTTTCTAATAAATAATCACTTCTTAAGAAATTATTTATTTTACATGAAATTTTCTTATCTCTAAAATAATTTAAAACTAGTTTCAGAACCCACTTTAGTCTATTCGATGTACATTGAAAAATACAATTATGAATTGCAAAATCTCTTCAGGCACTCTGTTTTATAAAACTTCAAATCATGAGGGTAGTCTAACATTTGTTTTCCCTCGGTCACTTACAACTCTTATTGTTATTATTGTTTATGGTTAACTAATCATTCTCAATATTAATGAATATAAATTTTCGGTATTCAGTCTAATTGTCTTTTCTCCACAGGAACTGAATTACAATCGATCGCAGCCTACGATATAATTGTATACATACCTGTATCGAATGTAACTAATCGATTTGTCCAACTGACGGAAGAGATTGTGCATGGGCTGCGAACACTTTCTCATCGTTCAGGAAGAGTTTATCGAACGATAGAGAAATCTCTCCAAGCTCTGCATACAATACTGTTCGCTACCAGTTGCTTCTCTTGGCTCATCTCATACATACAGCTAAACTATTTCAATTTCAAATTTAATTGTTTTGCTTTGTTTTTTAAATACTTATTTGAATAAAATAAATTAATACTAAATCAAAGATTAAACAGTAAAACAGGAACATGAAGGTTGGTTCGTTGGCTTAAAAAGTGAGATTGGATTAACCTTTACGTAAAGAGGTGAAAAAACTTCTAGGAGGTGGGGTACTGAGTACCCCAGCCATTATGATTAAACATATATACTCAATTTTTTATTTTAATTAAATTCAAGTATTTTATTCCAATTATTTAAAGCTTCTTTCAGATACTTAGATAGTTGGGTCATTAAAAAAATAATCCTGAGAAAATAAATAAGTATTTTTATATAAACTTCGGTTAAATAGTTACAATTCATTATGAAGGTTAAAACACTTATAAAAAAAAACAACGAATAATTGTAAAACTGATAATTATTTAAAAAAGGGATGTATAAATAATGGAAACATCTTTTAAAAATTGGAAAAAAATGCTGCAACAGTTTATGTTTTCCTACTTCTTCGCACAGTTTTTGCATAGCAGCCCAGAAACTACAATTCAGTATTATCATGCTCTAATTATAAAGACATTGAGATAGGCTGTGACGGTAATCGATACGGTCGGAGACTCGATAAATCACTTCTCGATTCCCTCCCGCGGCAAACGGCCAACTTCCCTCTATTTACCGAGTTGCTAAACCTCGCCTCTTCTACTTTTGTTGTCCTTTACAATAATATTATTTACTTGCTATTTTCCAATAACTAAACTAAAACTTCAACTGATATATTTAGGGCCACCAGTGGTGTAGTGGTTAACATAACAATCTAAGCCCAAGATCGCTGGTTCGCAGCCCGGCAGGTGCCGTTTTAAAAGGCAGTAAAAACTCTTTGGTTATGCCGTCCTTCGGAAGGGACGCAAAATGGAGCTCCCGAGACTGTACGACGTCAGGAACTCGTTAAAAATCCCTAACCTGATTAAAATTTGAACAGTCGAAATTTAGGCCTCCAACTGAGCCATCGTCCGATTAGCCATTGCACCATAAAGTGACATTGGCTATTATCAATACATGTCGCTAAAACTTATCTTATATATTCTATAATAAGAACGAATTCACATCAATATCCTGGGAACGATAAATGCTATTATTTTTAATTAATCACTGTTAATAAATACATTAACATAAATATATGATAATGGAAACAACAACGACATAGGAAAATCCCCGACCTACCTCAAGGCCTTGTGATTGCAACGCATCACTCTTTGTTCTAAAACGTAGTATATTTGCATAGCTTATTACGTTCTCCTATGCAATAATATTTAATATTAATGTACTTTTCTAAGTTTACATACATTATAAAAAACATAAACGATTTTAATTTGGATGTAATAATAAAAATCTAACGCTTTTTTCTTCTTCTTTTTTTTTAATTTTACGATAACTATTATTCAGTACAATGAAATAATTATGCTAAACATAAATGTTAACTTTCAAAATAAATAACATTATACCTGCTGCCCCAGCGAATAAGCTTCTAAGTCGAATTTTATCCAAAAGAGAATTAACTGTCTTGAAGGAAAAATAAAATAGTGTCATTCTTGTCGTTTCTGGCCTGAAAGATAAGCAAAATCACAATTTCAAGCCAAAGGCTGCGATAATGACACGACCCCGCTTCCTTCATTACAAGAAACTCAATTTGGATAAAATTCGACCTAACTTATTCTCCTACAGATATAATAAATATTATATTGCATATGTGAATACGTAATTTAAGTATTGATCACATTCAGAAGTGATATAAATAAATAGGGCCTACACCACCACAGCAAACCAATCCATAGGATCCTGCGCTATCCTCCAGTTTGGTACACACAGCAGACCATGACTACAGGTCTTACTATGGTTTCTAATAGTTGGATTTGCATCCTTTTAGGGAGTGATTTTAACTGAAACACTCTTCGTAGTGAATAATAACACCTATATCCTGCTGCTATTCTGGCTTCAATTTCACTCTCTTTTTTGTTATCAACTTTAATCACACTTCCCAGGTTCTTGAATTGGGGTTATTACATAGTATTATTTGTAATACTTTAGAGTAGATAATGTTAATATTTAACGCTCTTAACTATAAGTTATTTTAATTTTACTTTGTTATTTAGCCCATATGTATATTAATCCGTATTTATTGCATTCAGAAGCCCCTTATAAATGGGAACTGTTTAATTTGTTTTAATTAAGTAGTATCCTATGCACCATATCTCAATACTTATCTTTTATTTATCTAAATTCTCTTATTTATCTAAATAATTTGATAACGATACCGACACGAACCCCAAGAATACGACTCCTTGGACCAAAGCCTCTCTCGTATCAGGACACTACAGGGCGATCAATACCCGTTCCGAAGCGTCCGCCGACACGAGCCGTGGTACCAGTACTTGTACCACTGTAACTCTTCACGTTACCCCTTTACTCCTGTACATCGGAGAGCTGTCCTACCTCCCACCTTCTCTAGCCAAGGAAGAAGGAGCCGACACGCCTTTATCGATTCCGACTACTGACCTTTCCGTTGTTGACCTCGAGAAGAAAGGTCTCTCCCACACCGAACACATTCTCATCTTCCGTGTCCTTCCAATTCGAGGACCATAGGATCACAATGTTATCTCGTGAAATCGCCATCAATGTCAGCCTTGTAATAGCTTAATAAAACATATAATAATAAAAAAAAAATGCGCATGTTACATCGGCCCTTGGGATTAGCTCATTATATCCCAGCACCGGTGAATAAGTGGTTAGTGCGTATTTTATCCAGATGAAGCTAACTGTATGGAGGGAATCGGAATCGTGTCATTCTCATAGTTGTTGGCTTGAAGTAGAATTTTAACATAAACAACAACTTGTGCCTGGGGGTCGACGTATGGTCTAGTGGTCAGCATAACAACTTCTAAGCCCAAGATCGCGGGTTCATAGCCCGGCAGGTGGCCCTAGGATTTAAAAAAGGGAGTTAAAAAAAATCGTTCCTTCGAAAGGGACTCAAAACGGTGGTCCCGAGCCTGTACTATCCCAGGTGCTCGTCAAATATCTCCATCATTGAACATGGATAGGCAAAATTTAGGCTTCACACTGTAGTATGTCGATTAGCAATTAGCAACAATTAAGTTAAATAAACAAACAAACTATAAACCTATGCCAAACATAGTAACTTATACACTACGAGAACAATACGATTCCGTTCTGCTAAGTACAAAAAACTAATTTTATTAGAGAAACTTCGACTTAACTGCTTAGTCGCTGGGGTTGTAGATATATTGTAGTATTCTTTCTAATGTAATTTTAATAATTAGCAGCATAGACTTCATTTCACTAATGTTATTTATTATTTTTTAATTTCTCATCGATTATTTTATAAATAAACTTTTGTTAATTTATTTCATTCCTATTATTCCTGTCTATAATTTTTTTATATTTTCTTCTGTACTGTACTGTTGATATGTTTATTCTTTTACGTTCTATTCTCATCCCTGACGATTGGTTAAAAAGTAGGCCGAAACGTTAGCTCAAAACAAAATACTATTGACTGCACCCTCAGAACATTTCCAGCATTGCTAAAGATGCATCCATTCAACCATTTCCTCATCCATAAAAAACATAGACAGCCATAAGCACGGTTACTTCTACGGTTTTATTTAGTTCTTTTAGACCTCGTTCTTTTCTGAACTTTTCTTCTTCTGTGAATCGGCGTGTCAACTTAATATGGTTTTTCGCCACCTTATTCGCCATGCTACGCTGCTATTGCGACAACGTAAGTATTACACTCGATCCAGTGGAAGTACTCCTGGCGCTGCGGTTTCATGGTGTAACTCTAATTTTCCCTTTTAATAGCCTTGCTTTAATGAAACCTTGACATTTGTTGTTAGTTGATTCTTATTTTATTTATTAAAAAGGATCTGTCTCTCTTTTTTGTTTTTAATAATTACTGGTTTGATAGGAGAATGACATGGGGTCCTCACGTTAAGATGAAACGCCAATCACTAAATCACAAACTCAAATTAATGTACTCCATATTCAGGAAAAAATCCAAATTAGATTTAAGACAGAAATTAAATACGTACACTTACTTATTAAAACCAGTTTGGACATATACTATACAAATTTACGGCATCACTAAACAGACTCACAGAAAACAACTGCAAACTTTTCAGTCAAAAGTACTTAGACTTATCACTAATGCACCATGGTACGACAATAACAAAACTCTGCATACTGACTTAAAAATACAAACGGTTGACGAACACATACGAACGTACTACAAACGCTTTCAAGAAAAACTATACGGACGCCCAAACTCATTGGTACAAAAAATGGCCACGACTCTCATGCCTGAGAGATCTATTACAGTAGGAAATTAAAGAAAGCCAACGGAGAGGGACCGCTGGGTATACTGTTCTTCGTCATGTCTTCCATGTATTTTTTCAATCAGCCAATCTGATGATTGTAAATTACTTGTATTTGACAGGTGTGGATTAAAATATAAAGAGAGAAAAAAACAAACAATAATTATTGAGGTAACAATATCGCACTAGTCTTTCTTAAGTGACACAACACAAAATGTAAATTAAAAGAAAAAAATAGAAAAACTACCAGTGAGCTTGGAATATCACAAGAGCACTAAGAGTGACACAAGTGCCTTCTGGCAGACAAGCTTCTCTTTGTCTTAGATAAAGTTGTGAACAGTGACAAAGATATATTTAACCATTTCTTTCATGGTCGAACTCACCATCGATCAGTTAGAACACCGATTTTACTATTGTGCCTCTTCAGAAATATCAGTGCAATATCTTAAATAATTAGGAAATAGGTAAAGATTATGAGAGAGTTTAAAGTTAAAAACTGTACTGAATTTTTTTCCCGCATTTTGTTACTAATTTTTTTCATATTTAAATAAATATTATTACTTTGGCAAAGCAGTTTTAGCTCTGATTTGATTTCCGTCCTTATGTTTGGCCAAAACCTTTAGAATAATAGATTTAGTATTGTGCCCTTACTATTTATTCCATTATTTTTTTTTCTTACCACTTGTTGCATTACGAAAAATCTAAATACATTGTTAAATGAAAGAATGGAATGCGCACATGCAATGATGCTACGTGACGTTGTTTTCTGCCTTGGGATAGGTCAGGTATTCCAAGCTATTTTCATACAATCGGTTGGTGGAGGGAGATATAAGAGTGAATAGAATAATTGTTATTACGGCCAGGAACGAATAAAATTTTATTATCAAGTTGTTTATCTCATAAATAATAAAATACGTTATAAATCATTTGCATCGAAGAACAAAAATGAAAATAGATATTCGTCTTAAATTTTAGTTCCTCATCTTCTGGGAACACTTTCAACCATTTCAGCCAGGCTTAATTACCATATTAAATGCTAGAAAATCTTAAATATCGGTAATAAAATTAAGTACTTCTGGGCGGGGGTCGGGGATTTGATAAGACGGCAAGAAATACATTCGACCAAAAAATATCTATATATATTTATATATATATTTCTTTCAACACATCAAAAAACACCGATTTTCTAGTAATTTAAAAGTCTCTTTTAAAAACGACGTTGAAAAAAATAGTTGTAATTTTGAATTTGAATTGAATTGACCGATATTATCTCCTCTATACCTCCTAATATATTTAATATCAGAAGCCTACATTTTTTGCTTAAAGAGAGATAATAATAAACAATATAATAAAAATGATATGACAAATATATATAAGTTCTATAACTATGACGTTGGTGTATAAAAAACCAATAAAAAAAAAACTAAACCATGAAGAGTCCTGTGTTCATTAAATGGTGGATACTGTGCTGCTTCTAGTACAACGGTTGAACAGAGATGTGATTTGTCCGAGATAACGTTCAATCGCCAATATTACCTCTCCCTAATAAACCCACTTTATAGGGGGTGGGTGAGCCCCAAGAGGTTCTACAGATCTCACTTCCACACTTGGCTTTCAATAGATTACATAATTTATCTGCAACAGCCAAGGCAACTAATAACTCCCAGGATTTGACGTAAACAAAACAACTAATAACTCTCAGGATTTGAGGTAAACAAAACAATTAAAATTTTAATATTGCTAGATCAAAAAACAAACATTTTTTTGTACTCCCCCCCCATTTATTTATACTATATGCATCATTTATCTACCTTTTCATTTCTAAATGTTTCTTCTGTAATCTTAAATTATGTAGTCGACACATTATAGGTGTACTTACACTGAAAGATTATAAACCCACTATAGGAGATGATGCGTTGCTCGGTAATGTCCTGATTTTCGTGAGCAGCGGACTATTGAAGAGTAAACGAGGGGGGGGGGGAGGGCGAAAGAGTGTACCAAATTATAACCAATTGTCCGGGCGGCATTCGCCCAATTAACCAATTTACATATCAATGCTTCCCCCGGCACAAGGGCACCTTAACCTGCGTCCCTTCTTCATAAAGGATATACTGTTCAAGAACCTTTTAGTCGAATATTATTTAAATATTTATGTATTTATTATTAATTATTCGTTATCAAAAAGAATTAAGGACTTGAGGAGGAAGGAAAAACTAACATAGTTTCTAGTATCAAAAACAGCAAGAACAACATAGTCGGACCACTTACATAAAATAGACAAAAAAAGACTCCTAAAGCTGATCATGGTGGGAAGTCCAGAAGGAGAAAGAGGAAGAAGAAGACTGCGATGGCTGGACGACGTGGAAGCGTACCTTAGGGTCCTTGGGGTGCGAACATGGGGAAGAGCAGCGGAAGATCGGTCAGAGTGGAGGAAAATTGTCGAGGAGGCCAAGGTCCTCCAAGGACCACATTGCCGTGTGAAGAAGACCAAGAAGATTATTTGTTAGCGTACTTTGTTCAGATTTGAAAAAACTTGAAAAGTTTGACGGTCTCAAGCTGTAAACACAATTAAATAAGTTCACAACGATAAAAACAAGCCAAGTATTTTGGTTGTTTGTTTATCTCTTTATTTATTTATTGTCACTTTATGCTGCTGTGGCTTAACGGACGATGCTACAATGGACACTAAATTATTATTGAGGTATAATATGATAGGGCCCTTTAAAGAGAACTTATGTCCCTTAGGAAGGACGGCATAACCCCGAATTTTATACGGTATTTAAAAATTCAAAGGCCATCTGTCTGGTTGGTACCCGTGAACTTGGGCATAGAAGGTTTTTATTCTGCAGTTAGTTCGTATCGAAATATCGAAGGTTGGATATGGTCAATGGATTTTTCGGAACTGACTATATTTTAAGATTCATAAAACATAAAAATGAACTTTACGAAGAAGAATGAAAGTTTATTTACGAAGTGATTGCATATATTTCCTGATTTCTAGAGACATTCATTCCCTTTGCTTTCATCGCGGAATGATATCCTCCTGTAAACTCCTCGCCGGGACTCCATCTTGAGCCCGAAGAGAAGCAGGATGGTGATCGCCTTTGAATAATGAAGCTCTCTTCGCCTTCACCTTTCTCCTTTCACAACTTACTTTATTTTTTTTTCTTTTGAAATATGAAAAAAGTTCGCGAAGCTTGTTTCGGATCCATTATCAATTCACTCTCAAAGTTTCCCTTCTAACTTTCCTGTTAGGATTTTTGAGAAAATAGTTTGCGAAATACTGTGTCATTTATTATATCAATGTTTGTTAATACGTCATAATAATTTATACTGATACTTCAATATTTTAATTATTAAGTTTTATTTACACGTGTCATCATCATTGTGACCGGTTGCCTGCTTATTCTTAGGAGATATCTTTTTTAGCTACATAGATGTTATATGAAGGTCGTTGGTTTTACAAGTCTTCCATTTGTGGAGATTTTCAACATAGTTACTTTCACATAATACAGACATTTCCTTGCATAGTAGATAATAATGCTAGCAGTAATATAGCAGCCATATGTTGATATTAAAATTTAATTTGATTTTTTCAATTAACTCATACAAGAGATTCCAAAAATAACTCAATTCATTAACTGGGTCATTTTTTTAAGCCAACATTTTTTTTTTCTCAAGGCATCATTTATATTTTTTTTATAAAATCATAAGAACTAGTGAACGTGTTATTTAGTAATACATGGAATAAAACCATTCATTCGCTGATTATAAAATTAATATTGCTTCGTGATATAATAAAAACCTGTAACTCTATAGGGGGTCATATCGTTCAGAACTAAACTAGGACTGTTCTTTTTCTAAGCCAACGATTGCTATGGGAAGTGATTTGTTAAACCACACTCGACCACGAGGTTTTCCTTACCAACTTTACAGAGGCTGGGTAAGCCCCGGAGAGTCTGCATACCCATCCATAGTGTTCATCTACGACTGTTAACAAATTAAATAACTTATCTCCCTCAAGTAGATTCGATCCCGGAATCTATAGTACTTTCTATAAACTTTGAATATTAATCTGGTTCAAACATTACTGACAGACACATTGCCACAGAATCCGACAAGCAGACTGAAACGGCCTCTGGAGCAGGGATCTACTACAGTGAGGTGAACCACGCTAGGAGTGCCTTCAATGGGAGGTTTCTCCATACACGCCTCCACGTGAATCCCTCAGGGAAGGTTTTCAAAAGATCACATATACAATATATGCCAAATGACATTTGTATAATTTCTTAAATAAATAATATTATTATTGTTGTCACACTTCTATGTTCGATCACATATGGTAACTTCAGTGTATTCAATCTAATTCCGCCCTCTATGAAAGCAGGAGAGAATCGACCCGAGAACTGACTGAGACTAAGTGAGAACGGTTTCCCAGGGAGAAGTGTCGACATTGTTCTCCCCGGCCTTGGTCCAGGATTTCGCTCCATTTCGAAACAGAAACAATGGAGTCAACTCGCGGCGATGGGTTGGCAACCTCCAGCCGGGTATTGCTAAATATTAAAGCCGGAAAAAACGAAGAAAAGGAAAAAAAATAAAATGAATACAACAATGTAATAAGATGCTATTTGTTCGCACCTCGGCAACACAATTGTTTCCAACCCGAGGAAGTGAAAAACAGCATATACTACAAATACTATCTATACCCTTATAAGTGAATAATTATCTAACATTTAAATAAATAAAGATAAGATATACTATCTTTTTGGTTAATGAAGCTGAGGTATCTGGGAAGATCGGTGATTGCAATTGAAATAGCCGGCATTACTTTGAACAATGTGTACGTTTTACAAAACGAAGTATTTCCCCGCGTTTGTATGTCTGTTCGTGATTAACTCAAAAACTACATCACGGATTTTTATGCGGTTTTCACCAATGGATAGAATGATTCATAAAGAAGCTTTAGTTATATAATTTTTCAACCCGTCAATATGATTTGTCAAGCCGATTAGGGGCTTAAATCGAAGACACTGCCTAATACCTTTGAAATATAACGAAACAATCCATGGTGGAATATTCTTCTTCTATAGATCTACAAAAAAGTCCGTGATAGCAAATATATATATACACACACACACACACACACACATATATATATATATATATATATATATATATATATATATATGTATGTATGTATATAAGGATAGATTACTAAACACATTATATCTTCTAAAAAAATGGTTAAGTACTGTGCGGTATTTGGAAAGCTATTTAGACGGATACAGTATTAATCCTTATCAACTTAGTTACCTTACGAATTTCATGCACATACATATCTTAGGTGATAACGAAAAATTAGCGCGCGTCAAAATAAATTCGTATATAAAAAAATATTTTATTTTGTTTTTATATTCATATCTACATAATAAAATATATTAAAATACTTCATGTAGTGTAGACATTATGTTACATTTAAATCTAATCCACATACATATTACAATCCACAGAAACAAAACCTGTCGGCGTGGTCTATAACTCCTCTATTCCTTTTTGCATTACCAAAACTATCCAACAGAAATTGTTACTTTAATAATTTCGTGTTCAATTCACTGCTAATTTAAGATGTTATTTTCCATACTACTGCAATAATAAGGCAAAATAAACGTGCTCATTGTTTTCACTAATTTTTGAAGGTCCCACCTTTTGCAACTTTAAGGGTTATGTTACTTGAGTAGTTTAATATTTATTTCTGAGCAGTCCAGAAAAATGAATCATATTGTTTAGTACGACGCGGCGACCTATGCTCTTCTCCGTACCAGTCCTGTACCAGGTCATAAGCACGCCACTTTATCTTCATGTAATGATTATATATTATTATATCTCAATCAGGAATACAGTATTACACCTTCATAACGAAATATACAAGGTTTTTCCTTGTTGGCTTTGAGAATTGATCCGAGTTCAAGGAAATAAAATCGATTTTCTCTTAGGATCACTTCTGGTTTCCTCAATTTGTAGTTAGGCAATCGATTGTAGTTGTTATCGATTATTTCCCTGTTATATCTTCGCTCGATATTCCTCCGCTAGGAACTAGGCGTAGATACTCGGCGTGACTCGACTATTTCTTCGCCGGACCGTTAGTCTGGAACAACTGTTCCAGGGGAGTCGGATCCGCTACGGGGTCTAGTCTGGAAAGGTATTCAGGGATTTCGGGAATCGAACCTGAGCATGTCTAAGTCAAATAAATTAGAATGAAGTATGCCCGACTTTTTTAATAATAAATAATTTTTTTACGTAGACAGCAAACTAGCCTATCGTAGCACTACGAACCTTGGGTTGGGGTTTGATTTCAGTGTCCTGTCTCCGAGTTTTTTATAAGTATAGCTTAGAGAGTCTTTCACATCCTCTGGATGCATTTCCTCTATCGAACTGGTTATACTACCTGGAGAATCGAAAAAGAAAACTAAGATTCAGGAGAAAATGATTATGAACATACAAATTTAACCCAGTAGCACACAGGGGGACTTGCCTGTTGTGTAGTGGATGGCCTAACAACCTTGGATGCACAAGATCGCGGGTTGCAGCCTGGCATGTGGCCTTAGGATATTTTAAAGAAGTAAAAAAATCGTTATGCCGTCCTTCGGGAGGAACTTAAAATGACGTTAACGAGCATGAGCTGTGTCAGGTAGGTTAAAGATCCCTATCCTAATCAGTGGCGTAACTAGAGTTGACTGATGGGGGGGTTAACCCCCACCAGTCAACCACTCCAACATATCACTCCCTTCAAAAAAGATGTCTCGTAATATAGGTATAATATGTATTATACTACAAATCATATAGCTTAAAATTAAATAAATAGATTATAATTTTTTCATAAATGTTATTTTGGAATTTATAAATGTTATTTTCGTTATAAATGTTATTTGTGGAAGGGCAATCAAGAAATAGTTTTTAAATACAAGTAACCATATTTATTGGTTACAATAACTTACTATACTTAATTGCATAGGGAACTTTCTAGACCCATCCAGACTTTATACTTCTAGATTCTAAGAATTTTCTAAACTGTTCTTCTCACATTTGCGACCTTATTGTTGCCGCTAGATGCCACTACTGCAGTTATAATAATATAATTCATTATAAATAAACAGTATTACATTTTGGTTTGTCATTTTAGTGTACCTTTTATCGATTAAAATAACTGTGTTCGCGCTTTCTTTGTTTTGTTTGTGGCATTATTGACCCTTACTTCTGTAATAACTTGGAAAAAGGAAAATCCTTAAAATTTTTATTTTTTAAAAATTGTTACAATATTTTTAAATTTCTTCTAAGCAATGTGGGGGTTAGAAATTGACCCTTTGGCCTTTTTATAGGTAATCTTACTTTTTTTTTTAACCAAAAACAAATGAGGGGCTAACTTTGAAAACTGCAGATGTCCATAAAACAAACAATTAATTAAATGTGAATGAGATGAAAATAGTTGACTGGATGATCTAATGTAAAGGAGATAGTTGGGGGGTGCAGTCAAAAAGAACACTGAATAAGTAATAAACTTATAATTATGTGCCGACGTTTCGACCTACAGTGTAGGTCATCTTCAGGGCGATTTGGAGAGAGAAGTCGTTAGATATAACGGCTGGCTAGCACTCTGCACTCAATTAATTAAAATTTAATAATTTAATAACAATAATTTATTATTATTTAATAATAAAATAGCAATCTAGACATTCAAATGTTTATTTACCTATCAAGATTTTTTATACTAATCACACAATTTGGCGAACTTTAAATGAAATATTTTTGAGATTTCTTCAATATTCCTTCATACTCTCCGATCTTGCCTTTCTCCTCTGTTCTAGTATTTTTTTGCTAACGACTACACCACAGGAGACTCGTCTGATACTGGAAATTCAAATTAGTGCAGCTTTGATATTTATTTACAGATACTCATTCGGCATTGGATGTCCCTGTAAGCATGTATAACCTTTTAGGCAGAGGCAACAATTTTGAATTTGGTCATGTCTTCTTATAAAATATTAATTGAAGATTATAAAAAAAAATTATAACATTTGAAAAGTTTTCTGTTATATTTGAGAAAATCTTGTTTTATTTAAACAATATAAAAAAATCTTATCAGGAAAACGGATTGAGATAAGAAGGTGTGGTTAGTGGCAATGAACTACATTTTTGATAATATACAACCTCTTTGTTGGTTATATTTGTTTTTAGTTTTTAGACGTGTAGAAAGACCGTTGTGTCCGAAACGTCGTTTAATTAGTACCCATTAATGAAACTGTTTGATAGTTTGAGCCGCCAGATCCCCCCCTTATTTTGGATTCCCTCTTTTAGAGGCTGGGTGAAGTCCTATATGATCCATCTCCGTCTGCTAACAGACTAAATGAAAGTCTTGCCTGCCACTGAGCCACTTCGCTCCCTTGAATGTTAAAATAAAAAAAATATATATTCTGATTCTTGAGTTCCAGTAGTAGTATATATGATAAGGGAAGGACAGAGAGATAGCCCAAGAAAATAGAAGTAGAAATAACGTCTTATATTATTTTTTTCTATTTCAAGACGAAGAAGATGACCTTGATGTGACGATAACGTTGTATCTTATCTTCTCAGCGGAAAATGTCTTTCAAGTTTAACTAAACGCTCTGTACGGGAATATATAAATAGAATTCGCTAATAATAATAATAATAATAATAATCCATAATGTATTATACATATTACTATACTAATAGTAATTTTTTTTTTTTTAAGACATTGGATTCTTTCATTCATCCATACAGCCAGCTATGTATTATTATTTGTTAATTTAGATGCCAACAGCACGCGGATTACCCCAGATGGTTACCGCCTGTTTTTCCCAGGCGGTCGCCCATCCAAGTGCTTACCACGCCCGACGTTGCTTAACTTCGGTGATCTGACGGGAACCGGTGTGTTCAACGTGGTATGGACGTTGGCAATAGTAATGTTAAATTTGGTAAAATGCGAATATTCGGGGTAATAAAGACCTAAATCGACAAATAAATAGCAATTATTACTCTCCAGAGCTGATGATCCTGCTAAGATTAGTAACACTTTAGACAGGCACTGTAGAAATTGCCCTCGACATCTGGGCAGCAGGTTCGAGAATGTCGTGGCTCGGGAAAGGGGCCGCCATGGTGGGGGAGAGCGATGACTCACGGCACCAAGCATTAGTTTCATTCTATCATCTTGTCAAAAGCGTAATGAGCATGCGCGCAAGCGTATTTTTGGATTTTTAATTCAACAAGAATCAGCAACTGTCAAACATATGTTCAATCTGAACTGTCACGCTAGTGTCATAACGGGATTAGTCTATTAAAGGATATCAGTGGCATAAGCAGATGTTACGTCTTTCAGTTATTCCATTCATCAAGTGTTCTTCAAGTTTCGACCGTGTTGATAAGTTTCGCTGGCTATGCTGCTGGGTTTGCTTAAGGCTTAATCTGAGCCCAGAAGAAGCTAGCAGATAGTCAGCGAAACGTCGACAAAACACTCAACGAAGCTAGAAGAAATGCGTGATGAACGGGTTAAAAATATCGACCGTGGGAACTTAAGATGCTAAATTAGCGAAGTTACTGTCACAAGAGAATTAATTATAGCGTAATTATTTATTTATATTTTCTTCAAAAGGGGGTTTAAAGAAAAACTGCACAGCTACAGCCCATTAAGAGTGTTGGGTTCAGAACAAAGGTTGTAATGCACTTGAATAATATTAAATGGGTGCATCCTTCGCAATTCCGCATTGTGTAGTCTCCTAAATACTCCAATGATCCTTATTTGGACCGAATATACAACGCAAAACCTTATTTTCGAATACCATAAGACCTTGTAATGCCTTATTATTATTTTTTCAACCGGCCTTCTCGATCGTATTGTATTCAAAGTATATTGTATAGTAGTATTGAATAATACAGAATAAAATATGATTGACACCTTTGAGATATTGGCTAAGATAAAAGTGAAGCCAAGTTACAAGCTGTTACATAACTCGAGTAGCCTATCCAGTTTGTAAATTATCCCACGTACTACAAGTGGAATATATATCTATAGAGCACGTGTACGGTTCATTTCGATACCTTACAATCATCAACACGCCAAGTTATTCCAGACACGGCAAAAGCAAAAAATTCCAGGATATGAAGAAAGGATCACAGGATATGATTTTTTAAATGTTAAATCTGATGGAATCAAGGATAAACACTTCAAGCATTAATTTCGTAACATATAATTCAAGGAGCTTCGCAGTTTTTTTAAGTTAAATATGTTACGAAATATAATAAAAACTATTTTATTATGTCACTTAAGTGGAAAAAAATCTGAATTTTAAGATCTGTTTGGTATTATGTATTGTATTAACAGAATACAAATAATAATACAATAATACATAAACAATAACAACCCCATAAAGATCTTCAGAATCATTCTCTTTATATGTAAAGGAGATAGTTGGGGGGTGCAGTCAAAAAGAACACTGAATAAGTAATAAACTTATAATTATGTGCCGACGTTTCGATCTTCATCTTCATCATCTTCAGGGCGATTTGGAGAGCGAAGTCGTTAGAGGTAACGGCTGGCTCGCACTACTTTATTCTTTATTTATTTGTTAACCGATCAGCTGTTTTTATATAGGCTTTCCAGTAATTTATTGAACTCTAGGTTGTTGTATGTTGTTGGAGTGTTGGTGTGAGGTGTGCTGCATTTTATTCTGTATGTTTCCTTCACATTACGGCATCTTTTTTTTAATGTTCTAATATTTTTAAATATACGCGTTTATAATGAGGATTTGATATAATTAAAAAATTCTAAAATATTCTACAAGGAAAGACGATATTTGTATCCCTAAACGGAAATGAAGCTTCCTTAAATACTGTCACTAAAGATAATATCATGAAAACACAACACAATTTTATTTTTGATTCTTAGTGGAACCCACCGTCTTTCTTATATTTGAAAAAAAAATTGATCATAAAATAATATATCGTTCATACCTACCCAAAACTTAAAATCGATTCCAGCGGCTAAAAAGTTTCGATTTCTTTTAAATATATACGTATCAATGAAATATTTCCACCAATCGCAAGCAAGTTAAAAATTAACCAAAATTGATATATACATTTATTGACAAAGTCACAAAATTAAGATTAAAAAAAAAAGATTTGGTATCGATAATCACTACTCGATTGCAGTTGCCGCAAGCAGATACCTCAAAATCCATAATAAAAAAATCAGAATTTATATTATAAATTTTTATTACAGTATGACATGTATTACAATCCGATAAATACATAAGATAATCAGGTCTTATCTTATATATTTAATGCGGTACATATCACATGTAGGTATGTGTAATGTGATATCACATGTAGGTATGTGTAATGTGATATCACATGTAGGTATGTGTAATGTGATATCACATGTAGGTATGTGTAATGCGAATACTGAGAACACTCAAAAATCCTAGAAATGAGTCACTCACATACATGGAATGAGAGTCAATTCTCGCTTCACGCTCTTATATCGATGTTTTGAAACAAGTCTGACCAAGAGTAAATAAATAAAATACATGGATTTAAAGCTCGAACAGTTCATTCATTGAAAGGAAAAACTCCAGGAAAAGGGAAAAGAAAAAAGAATTCAAGAGAAACTACTTTGTAGCATGAGAAATTCAAGTTCCTTCTCGTGTGGAATGAAAACGACCTTGAAATGCATTAAAGATCGACAGGAGCACATTAAGGACTATACGTCAGGGATAGAATATTATATACATAATAAACTGTATCCAAAATAGATCTATTTATGAAAAAAATCATATAATGGGGTTTATAAAAAAAAATGACCGTTTTATCAAATTTCTAAGTTCAAAAGTCTGTAAATATTTTAATGCTATTTATTATTACACTTAATAATCACTTTAGAGCATATTTTCTAACACTGGACTTCTTTTAAAAAAAAAAATCTCAGTTTAGTTATTTATTTCATAGAAGAAACATGAGGGTGTCCTACGAAATTCTCGTAGTTTTAAGAAATTACTGGAAAAAAAAATTCACACAGATATTTAAAAAATTCAGTTGCTTCACCAACTCGTGAAATTATTAAATATGAAGGAGAAGATGTCCTTGACCAGCGCACTAAGCGGCGTTGATTTGAAAAATTTAGCAGTGGACACGACGTTGGAAAGGAAGAAGGGTTTCGGGCGACCATTAATGGCTAATGATGAGGTTTTTGCCAAACTTGCCAGGGAGTGTGGTGTGTCGAAAGATACTGTTAGTCACCATCTACTCTCCATGGAGAAGGTGAAAAAGGCCAATAGACAGACATTAAAAACGGGAATTTTTTTATACACCCCATAATTTATAAAAAAATTATAATTTTTTATCATTTTAAAATAACCAATGACTATATAAAAAAAAGAGTAACTCAGTGGTAGAGCGCTAAGTTGCCGGTTCAAATCCGGCCGTGGCAGATTTTATTTAATCCTTTAACAGCCGTGGATGGATCCTATCAGATCTAGGATCCCAAAGTGAATCCTCCCGGGGCTCACAAAGTGGCTTCCTTAAGTAGGGAAAAAGACCTGGTGGTTAAGCGTGAACTCGAACATATTCACCTCCTTGCACAACTATTGTCAAAGAAACAGTATAGTATCTACCACGTGCCCAAGAACCTTCACGGATTTTTGCGGTAGTTTTTTTTTTTTAATTCTTAAGCAACTTGGCCATTTTTTGAATGAATTACTTACCAGCGATTTTGGGCACAGAAGGTTGTTACGATATCCTTTTTTTTTTTTTAAATATAACTTCAATATCTCTAATCAGATTTCGAAGTTTTTTTATTATTTTGTTATTAATTATATTTTAAACAACATTTTTATCCTGTCTATGCGTAGTATTTTTGTATAGCATGAAAATTCTTCGAATCCTAAGCGCAGAAAAAAAGTACTTCGTTTATAATTTTTTTTTTTTTTAGCTAGTGTTTTTTCTTTGCTCCTATTGTCTATTGTACTATTTTAAAAGCCCGAACAATTATTCCGTAAACATGTTTTTATAATACACTGGCATGTTTGGATGTGGCGATGAGACAATGGAAAGAGACGAAAATAAGACAAAAAGAGAAACATCCTTCTATGCCTTCTTCAGTAGCGTAATAAAGATAGCTAAGACAAAAGAAGGAGAGAGATATTGTCGAGTACTTTACGGCCCCACTTAGCCCAACCAACTCACTTATCAACTTCGCTTGTGTGCTTAAGTTTCTATAATCACTTTTCTGGAGGCATGATAAAGTGTACATACATAAAAAAAGTTTTAAAAAAAATGATGACAGTAAACAAGTAGTACATACCTGTGGCTTTTAAATAAGTATCGTGTAAAAAATTGGTCACAAATGTGGTATAGGTTTTTTGTATTTTTTTTACGGAAAATTATAATGTATTTATTATGTATCGATCGTGAGGGAATAAGTAATCGTAATATATTGTTATTTTTAAAAGAAATCTTTCGACCCATATTTGAAAGCCCTCATCATGTTAGTAACTTCGTAGATACGTCAGTACAGAAATGTCTGAACCGAAACGTGTGAGGAAGAATCAGAAATAAAAACTTGAAATAGAGACAATCAAAGCATGCAGCACTTTTTTAACTTTCATATGGCACTAGGTACATGTATTTTTATAGACTTGTTTGTTCATTTAACGTCACTTTTTGCTGCTATGGCTAATCGGACGATGCTACATTGGGAGCTCTAAATTTAACGTCCCTTCCGAAGGACGGCGTAACTAAGGATTTTTTACTCTCTTTAAATCCTAGGGCCACCTGTCGGGCTACGAACCCACGATCTTTAGAGTTATATGTTGTTAACATGTCAGTATAAGCATTATGGAGGTACCGATATGCCGTATCATGTTATTATAGTTTCAGTAATAACAAGTAGTAAAAAGCAAGTCCAATCATATGCTATTGGCAATTTCGATCTCGTAAATAGCCGCCATATTCTCAACACGAAGGTTTCTAATCGTGTACTTGGCTATTTACTTCAGTAATATTAAAGAGAGTTATTAAATGAGTAAATAGAAGAAGATAAGAAGAAACGATTATAAAAATGGATGAATAACATTTCATAACCAACGGTCTGCTATAAGCTCATCTTCAGATTCACTTTCACAATCTAAGATCCAAGATTAGATCATACGCCAAACTTTCACTTAGAGTTGATTTTCCATAGAATTTAAGCATAGTAAATAAATAAAAAAACAATATATAAGATCCAATTGAATAAATAAAATATAATTAAACTAATCAAAACAAAATTGAAAGTAAAAGTTTCTGTAAGGCTGAGTACCGATACTGCTAGTGCTTGTATTACAATCACAATACAATCAACAATAAAATATTGATTGAAATCTTTCCAAAGAATGATACAAATTTTTCTGTCATATCAACATACTTTCCAAAGAGCTTTTATTGTCAGGCCAGGCACTTTCTACAGCTTTCACATAGCAATAATAATATGCCAGAAAAAATATTATGTTTTCACTTCATAATTTGAATTCATTTTAATAAAAATCGAACGAAGAAATGATATTAATCGTAAAATTAATTAAGGAACAATGAATAATTTTCAAATTTCAATGAAATGAAAAGTATAAGGATAACGGGACACAATAATATATCCGTGGGAAGAAAACAAATAATATACGCTGAATTAATTATATAAAAACAAGAAGTGTAACGCATTATATGTGCGTATATTTAAAAATACGAGAACATTAAAAAAACAAAATCAATAATAATGGGAAAAAACAAAAAAAGAGAAGTAAATTAATTTTCATAATACAATTGGAAAACTCTAAAGTACAGAGCCTTAACTCCCTAAAATAGTTAAACAGTCAAAGTTTCGACAGTTCAGGCATCATAAGAACATACACAATCAAGAACGACAGATCTCACATCAACACTCAGACTTTTAAATCAGAGACATTCACCTGACGTTCAATAAAATAACAAAGTAATGCACGAACAAAGTCTTAACAAAGACATAACCTGGCGAAGTTATGTAAAAACAGCCAATCGATAAAAACAAAAAAATAAAGATTTTCACGAAACAACCGAAGTCGTTTGGTTGTAATTCGAACGTATTGATTCTATTTATTTTTAATATTTGTTAATTACATAAAAAAATATAAACTCGAGACAACCACTTATCTAGTAGGTGTTCACCAGCATACTTGTGTGTTTGTGTGTGAGTAGAGAGAGAGAGAGAGAGAAAGAGAGAGTAAATATAATCGTTGCTTAGAGCCGCGGCTGTGGAGGACGATTTCGATAGATCGACTCGCCTTATCGATTTCATCTCTACAGGCGAGGCATGTGCTCGTCCCGTCTTCTTTTTTTTTCTTTCTATTTATTTTTTTTCCTGTGGGGAGGGCGTCGTTGTGAGGCTAACGGTACAACGATTTACGACGGCTCTGACCGGACCAGAGGGAGAGAGTTACTTTTACTGCAACAGGGCTCAACCTCAGCCAGGACACTAAAGGATAATTTCCTTGTCCCGAGAAATCCTCCGTCATGCGAAATACAGAAAACTTTAGCCCTGAGGAAATATTTCACTATAGGATTGGCTTCGAGCCAAAAAGACGTTTACATCAGTTGATGCCTTAAGAATACTTCTATGGTGATCGGAATAAGATAAAAGTATTCGTCAAAAACCCAAAAACACGTAAATAAAATTAGATTTGAACCGTTACCAATTAATTATTTCTGCATTAAAATAACATAATATTAACAATGAAAGCAAATGATTGAAAGGAAAATAGTTGACTGGAAGACCTAATGTGGGAGTTAGTATCCCTGCCTTCCTCCAGCCCTGAAGATGGCCAACAACGTAGGCCGAAACGTTGGCACTTACAATAAATAAGTTTGTCTTATTTAGTGTTTTTTTTTTTTACTGCACCCCCAGACTATCTAACTCCCACAATGAAAACAAATGTTTCATATTAAAAATCTATATGTACTACAAGACATATTTTTGATTAATTACTTTTAAGGTGAGCTAACTGATTATTTTTATCATAAATTAATACACTTATAAGTATACATTTTTTATATAAATCAATCTGATAACATATTCCATGTTTCGGAGAGCACTTTTTCTTTTTTCTTATTAATTTATTTATTTATTAATGAAACGTAGTTAACAGAAGCATTAAATGGACTTTGAAACTTAGAATTAAAATTATTTTGAAGTATAATAATATAGGTTTTTTTTTAAAGAAATATTCCGGAGATTCGGTTAAAGAAAATTAATTAACTAATTAATACTGCATAATTAGTACAAACAGCGATAGCCACTTAGTTTTTTTAGTGCATTAAAATTTGTAATGTAATTAAATGTATACAAGATTAAAATAACAATTCTTAAAAAAGGACCATGTTTTTTCCTAATATGTACTTCATTTTTTTTTTTTTTTTTTGTTAATCGGATGTAGTCAAAGAAACACCAGAAAATATATTTATGCCAATTAATATACATATATTTTTAATTTTGGAAGAAATTTAACGTGGATTTAGTTAAAGAAAAAAATTAACTAGTTAATTTAAAATTAAATGTATAGTTAAAATCAGAATTCTAAAAAAAGGAGTTCGTGTTTTTTTCCTAATACATACTTCATTTTTTATTTTATTTTCATATATTTTTTAATCGGACGCAGTCAAAGGAACACTAGAAAATATATTTATGCCAATTAATATACATATATTTTTAATTTTGGAAGAAATTTAACGGGGATTTAGTTAAAGAAAAAAATTAACTAGTTAATTTAAAATTAAATGTATAGTTAAAATCAGAATTCTAAAAAAAGGAGTTCGTGTTTTTTTCCTAATACTTCATTTTTTATTTTATTTTCATATATTTTTTAATCGGACGCAGTCAAAGGAACACTAGAAAATATATTTATGCCAATTAATATACATATATTTTTAATTTTGGAAGAAATTTAACGGAGATTTAGTTAAAGAAAAAAATGAACTAGTTAATTTAAAATTAAATGTATAGTTAAAATCAGAATTGTTAAAAAAGGACCGTGTTTTTTTCCTAATACTTAATTTTTTATTTTATTTTCATATTTTTTTTAATCGGACGTAGTCAAAGGAACACTAGAAAATATATTTATGCCAATTAATATACATATATTTTTAATTTTGGAAGAAATTTAACGGAGATTTAGTTAAAGAAAAAAATGAACTAGTTAATTTAAAATTAAATGTATAGTTAAAATCAGAATTGTTAAAAAAGGACCGTGTTTTTTTCCTAATACTTAATTTTTTATTTTATTTTCATATTTTTTTTAATCGGACGTAGTCAAAGGAACACTAGAAAATATATTTATGCCAATTAATATACATATATTTTTAATTTTGGAAGAAATTTAACGGGGATTTAGTTTTAAAAAAAATTAACTAGTTAATTTAAAATTAAATGTATAGTTAAAATCAGAATTGTTAAAAAAGGACCGTCTTTTTTTTCTGATATTTAATCTTTTTCTTATGTCACTTTCAACAGAAATGCTAAAAAAATACATCGAGGCCAACTAATATATATTTTTTTATTTTTGAAGAAATTTTCGCGATTCGGTTAAAGAAAAATCAACTAAATCATTAGTGCAAGAAGTAGTAGCCTGTTGATTTTTTTCGTACTTTTAAATGCATTATTAAAACCGTTATCCGTTTGACACATCGTGAGGTCAAAAAAACTTATGATTGAGAGGAAAATAGTTGACTGGAAGATCTAATGTGGGATATAGATAGTCTGGGGGTGCAGTAAATATAACACTAAATAAGACAAACTTATTTATTGTAAGTGCCAACGTTTCGGCCTACGTTGTAGGCCATCTTCAGGGCTGGTGGAAGGCGGAGCCAATATATATATATATATATATATATATATATATATATATCAAAAAAATAAATTATTCGCATATTTCGTCGAGTATGGGTTTTATTTATATAACGCAGTAGGAAAAACACATTTTTTTTTGTTTCAAAATCTCCGTTTATTCATAAAATATTTACATACAGTATATATATAAACGAATATATACAGCAATAATTGCAACTTACTTGTACAACCCCTAGGTACAAAAATGTAATATTGTCTTTGAACCTTATAATATAATATAATACAATTTTTTTTAAAACAAATTGAGCGGGAGCTAAATGTAACTAACGAAAAATTAACTAACTAATGGTTACACAAGTAGTAGTTACTTTTAGTGTAATTAAAATCATAATCCGTATAATTTAATTAACATATCCTATGCTTTAAAAAGAAATTCGTTCCTTTGAGTACATATAATTTTTTATTTAACACAGACGGTTAAAAAAATTAACTATCTACTTAGCACAAAAAGTAGTCACTTTAAAAAAAAAAAAAAAATTTAATATATAATATGTGTAAAATCATAATCCGTTTAACATATTCTATATTTTAACAAGAAATTCATGTTTCTTTGAGTAAATATTTTTTTTATTTAACGCATTAGACAGTAAAAACGTAACAAAAAAGACCTGCTGAAACCGTTTTAAATCGTTCTGGTCTCTCGGTCCTATATATTTTACTTGTTTGTTTTTTTTAGCAATTTTTTGTTGACATGCTTTTTTTTATTCCTCGATTAATTATTTTTATTGTTAAGCTATAGATTTCTCTAAATACGAAAATACACAATTAAAATAAAACGATATTAATCATTCGAATGAAAGATTTCTATTTTTATTTTTAAAGAGAAAAGATAGGCCCTATTTTTTCTTTTTAAAAATAAAAAAATTGACCAATAATTATAAAAAAAATAGAAAGATTTCTATAAGTGTGAATTGATTTTACTGCATTCGAATGACAAAAAATCACTAAAATTGCACGAAATAAAATTTGAAGAACACTGTAATCCTTAGTTTTAAGAACTTTGTAAATATTGGTTTAATGATTTTAAAACCTATTTTATAATAAAATGTATTTAATTATAAGTATTTTATTAAATACTTCGCCTTATCGTCTTATATGTTATTACTCCATTAATATAATAACACGTTAGTGTTGTTTCATGACTTGAGTAGTTCGTATTTGTCTTTAAAAACACGTATTGATTAATATTTTTAAAGCACAGTGAGACGGTTTACATTAAATTAACGAGCTTCTTACAATGTGTTTTTTAAATGAATTAATTTATTGCTATTATTATTTAACAAATCCTTTTGCTATATCATTACCAGGAAAATAAAACTTTATCTTAATCTCGAGGTGTATACAACTAACAAATAATTATTTAATTTATTACTAAATTATTTAATAATATGTCAAAACATTTATTTCATTATAGATATTGTCATAACTAAATAATTCTCTACTCCGAAATAAAAGAGAAAAATATATATTTAAATGTTGTTTTTCCTTTAGATTATACAGCTTAATTTTTAATATTTAAAATACCAATATAATACAGGGAATCCAGAAATAAATTGATATTATTATATTATAAACGAATCGAACCTTTTTTTTTTATAACATTATAGAAACGTTTAAATTCGATGAAGATTTTCTAGTTAATGTATTTATTTAAACAAAAATTTAAATGCTATTCTTGTATGTTAAAAACATAAGAGTATTAGAATCCACTAATTAACTGATTTTAATTTTTATTTAAATACATTTATTATTTGAAAAATGAATTCTATGGTAAGTTGTGGTTTTGACCAATCATTCGTTTTCTTTTTAATATTTTAGAAAATTGTCACCATTGTGTGTATATTTCAGTAATCATTTCATGAAAAAAATGAACGAATCAAAATACATATAGATAATCTATACTTGTGTTGTAGAATAACGTGGATAAATATTCAGAGTCAAATGAGGAATTCCTAAATAGAAAAAAGAATTTCGTCTTAAAATAACAACTTTTTAAAAATCATTCTAAATTTTTGCATTATTTACTTCGTGGGAAGACGTATTTAATTTGTATTTAATATTATGCAAAATATAAATGTATGCAATGTAAGAATTATTTTCTTTTTAATTGAAATGAAAAGGTGAAAATTTTACGTAAATGTACTATATTTAAAAAAATATATTAAAACCCACTAAAAGTTTATAGCTTTTGGATTATTACAGTATTCAATGTATGGAAACATATATTTTATGTTGCATAATTTCGTAATATTGTTTATCTATATATTTTTATTTTTATTTTATATGACGTAGATACATATGAAGAATGATTGATGAAATAAGGATTCTGTTTTAGAAAAAGGAATTTGGTGTTAAAATAATTTTTTTTTTAATCTATAAGTTCTATTTATATACTGCGTGAAAAGACATATGTAATTTTTATATCATATTATAAACAAATATTTATAAACAAGAATTTTTTTATATGAGTTTTATTTTTAATTCAGAAGAAATTAAAAATTTTACGTAAAGGTTTCCACGACCCTAATTATATTTTAAAAATAATAATATTTATTAAAACCCACTAAAAACTTTGTTTCTTTTAAATTATTACTACATTAAATGTAGGAAAATATATATTTTTTGTTGCATACTTTCACAATATAGTGTAAATATATATTTATTAATAACTTATACGACGTAGATACATTTGAAGAATAGAATTAAAGATTCTGTTTCAGAAAAAGGAATTCGATAATTAAATAACTATGTTTTAAAAATCGTTATAAATATATCGTTATATATATAAATATCGGTCGTTTCATGAATTTCGTGAGACGACCTAATTTTTTTTGTTTCATAAGTTTTTTAGATCAGAACAATGTCGTAAATGTTTCCATGATTCTTATTATATTTTTAAACAATTAATAATTACTAATATACACTTTCAATCACAAAGTTTCATTTCTGTTTAAATTATTACTAAATTTAATGAATGGGAAAATATACTTTATGTTACGTACTTTCATAATATAGTGTAAATATAAATTTATTTATAAACTATATGACGTAGATACATTTGAAGAATAGAATAAAGATTCTATTTCATAACTATTTTACAACAGAACAATGTCGTAAATGTTTCCACATTTTTATTATATTTTTAAACAATTAATAATTACTTATATCCACTTTCAATCACAAAGTTTCATTTAAGTTTACATCATTACCATATTTAATGTATGCGAATACATATTTTATGTTGCATACTTTCGTAATGTAGTGTATCTATATATTTATTTATAATTTATAAATTTAAATAATGGGGTCATTATTATTTTGGATGGAATTTTGTTGTTGAGACGTACTTAGCCGGTTCTACGATTTACGGAGGCAATGTCAGACAGATATTTTTAGATCTAGGACGGACGTATAATCGGTTTCTTCGAGTCACCGAACACTTTGGGAGTGGGGGATAGTTATAAACTGTATTTTCCTTCTCAATTTATTATTAGTATTTCTCTTTATTTAGAATAATAATGATAATAATAATAAACCGTTCTTTATTAATGTTTCAATTGCATTATAGAGATGTAGTGGACTCACCTGAAGAGGTATCCGATACTATGTTATTGAGACAGGTGGTGTATATATATCCAAAGAGGTGATATCACTAGACACTGTACACTCAGATATGGACACTAACACAGAGAAGAGAAGACAGATGACTCGTAGAAGAGTAACGACGAGAACTACACAGCCTGCACGAAGAGAGGCGAGGACATCACTGACCCTCCTACGAAGCCCTGCGCCCCCCCACTCCTGGCCTCCCTATCCTCGTCTCTCCCGTTATGTAACATTGAGCTATATCTTTTGTCTTGTATAGTCTCCACTATGTACTACAGGATAATACACACGTATATAAGAATATTTCAGTTTTTTTTTTTTTTTTTTTTTTTTTAATTCAATTTATTGATATTTACAACTATAATACAATTACAATAAGTAAATCTGCTATATGTCTAATACGACTTGAAAAGCACTTGTGGAGAAACTACCCATCGGTAGCACTCTAAAAAGTTCTATAGTAGATGGTCTCGAGGCCATCTTCTTTTCAGACGCCTCGGAGGGTTATCAGGAATAGTATGGGAAGCAAGTTGAGAGACTAGCGGATTCAAGTGTGTATGGAGCTTGTCATGGAAGGATAGGTATCTAGTTTGGGCCAAATCAGTAACATATGGGATATTAAGATCATGATGGATGAGTTTGTTTGTGACATAATAAGGAGCATTGAGGATTTTACGAAGGATTTTGGATTGCAAGGATTGGATACGAGATGAATTGGATGGTTTAGTAGAGCCCCAAAGCTCAACTCCGTATGTCCAAATAGGCCTGATAACTGTCATGTAAATGAGTCTTTTGTAATTTATTGGGAGCTTAGAGCGTTTGTCCAGTAAATGTTGAAGTAGGCGAAAACGACGAGCAGTTTCTTGTCTTTTCAGTCTTGTATGAGGATTCCAAGTGAGACGTTTGTCCAGATGGAGTCCTAGGTAACGTACCTGTTCGACAGAGTTCAGAGGAATATTATTAAAGGATACAGTAGGGCAGGAATTTGTAGGTTTACGACGAAGGGTGAAGGTAATTTGATGGGATTTGTTAGGATTAATTTTAATTCTCCAATTTTGACACCATTCTTGAAGGTTTGAGATATGGGATTGAAGAGTTTGGGATGCAACAAATGGATCATTATTTACTGATAACACACATGTGTCATCAGCGTACGTAGTGAGGACAGTGCTTGGATGGGTTGGGATGTCTATTTCAGTTTTAAACTATAAGTATTAGGTGAAAAAGAAATACAAGAATCAGTTCCGCAGGTCGTCGCTTCGAGTTGTCACGAGTTTTAACACTCCATTCCTTTCCTTTTTAATATTCCCGAAAATTAAAATAATGATTAATATCAGTAAGAAAAATGAGTGCAATTTTGGGAAATGTGTATATTTCGGTAATCATTTCATCAAGAAAGAAACAATTCGAATTATAGATAATATAAATGTTTGTTCAAATATTCATTTCTTGATAAAATTAAAACCGAAACATACACATATATCATAATAACCCTCTTTTTTCATACTAAAGCTTACGATATTTTGTATTTTTGGAAAATATTAAAAGTCAAACAAATGAAAAGTTAAAACTTGTGACTCAACTCGAGGTGACAACCTGCGGATTAGTTACCAAATATAATACATACTGAGCAATATCATAGTTTCGGAATATTAAATACACTTATAAGACGAAAAAGAAATACAAGATTACAATGAAGTGAACGACTAGGCCATAACACTAAACCATAATTTTAATATTTATATACAACAAAATTTTTTCTTGTTCTATCTAAGATATTATTCTTCTTAAGTGGGTAATTATTCCGCTTGTCGCTTCGGGTTTGGTTACAGCAAGTTTTAAGTCTTCATTCGTTTCCGTTTTAATATTTTCCAAAAATACATGTTATCATGAGCTTTAGTATGGAAAAGAGAATGCAATTATGGTAGATGCGTATACTTCGGTAATCATTTCATCAAGAAACAAAAGTTTCAAATAACATATATCATTTATATAATTTATTTTATTGTTATAGGGTATACTTTTTTTAATATTTTATTTGAAAAGAAAAGATATGACCACGACCGGGACTAGAACCCGGGTCTCCCACCTCTCCGTGGTGATGCTTAGCCACCTCAGCCATGGTTCGCTTCTCGGTCAGTCTTATTCCGTCCATTCACTGATCCTATATCTCAGTCTTCTCGCAATTTGCGGTGTATTCACGAGGAGTGTGTTAAGTAAACATTACTTTTATTTTTAGATCTTGTTGACTTACGTCATTAAATATTATAATGATTTATTTTATTGTTATATGGAATATTTTTTTAAATATTTTATTTGAAAAGAATATTAAAAATTATCATTTATACTTCGAAATTTACTTCAAAGAATTGCCTAATTTTTTTTTAAAGAAATACCTAATTTTTTCCTCCCGTTACAACGAATTCTTAAAATTTAAAATTAAAATTCTTAAAATCTCGATATGCAAATATTAATTGTATATCATACGATTGATAACATAATACAGTATTACTTAGCACTGCGCGTGATAAAATATTTTATATTTTAAAACTAAAACAGTTTTATCAGCAATATTAAAACTTGTAGGAGTTTGGAGTGAATACATTTCACACAAATGAGAAAAACTTATATTTTGTGCCAACTTTTTGTACTAATTTTAAAGCCTCGATGATGGCTGAATGGTGCAGAATCTAAGACCAATTGATTAGTTATTCAAGATAAATCCAGTCAAACATTTCCTCGTAAATAATTCAGTTTTATAGTTAGTGGATCAATAGTTCAATAGTATTTTTTTTATTATTACATATTGAAAGTTAAACAATTAATTGAAGTCTCGACAATCCTTAGAGTTAAATAGCAATCTATTTTAAGACAAACGGGCTGTTAAAGATTTTCGCTGACAGACTAAAATTTACGAGTTCAGTTTTGGACGAGACACGAGGCCTGCTGTCCTTGGCATTTATATTCGCTCACTCGATAGTTCACGCACCTCAAGGTAGCCTCATAGCTCATGTCATTGTATGTATTTTATATATATATATATATATATATATATATATATATATATATATGTGTATATGTATATATGCATATACATTAGCATGGGCACGCTGGCTATTAGTAGGAGCATGAATCATGGTCGCCAGAGGTTAAGAGGTTATGTAGTTATTATTATTTTTATATCCTGATAAAGTTATTTAGATAATATTCTTTACAAGAAATAAAATAAAACTACAATAACTAAGCCTGTTGAATAAAACAATCAAAAGGTAAAATAAGTGCAATAATGGAATACAATATCCCTTCTTCATTTTTTATACATAGCTCCTTCAAAAGAACAAGGACGTAACGTTAAGCCTTCAGTAGTAATTGTATTGTTCCATGCTTTTTAATCCAATAACGATATATATTCCATTTCTAATTTTTTTTTTAACAAGTCATATTTTGAATTGCTTATCATTTTCGAACTTGATGTTTTTTTGGAATAATAACAAATCAAAAAAGTTTCAAGCAATTAAAATTTTTCCAATGGTTAATAAAACGATTTCAATACCATCATTACAGTAGGATTCCTTTGCTTTACCTATTTTTTAAACTCATGCGGAATTTTCAAATAATTCTATCGAAAAATGAGTATTGTGAGCTATAACATTGTTCTTATGCAATGTGAATTGATTCAATGATTATCAGATAGCTATGAGAAACTTAATAAATGAACTTATATAAACTTCTTCTTATGGAAATAAACGAAAATATTTACTTCAACCTTGATCATCACTGATTCCTTTTTGACTCGTTTGATTAAAGAACGTAACTATTTTTTACATATATTGCAGTAAAAATCAATAATGAGCGATTATTTAAGTAATTTAAAATTGCTTGATGTTGTACACTGGATACTGAAAGGAGCGGAGTGGCTCAGTGGTAAAGATCTGAGTTGCCCTGCCGAAGATCCAGGGCTAAATCCGGCGGTGTTTATTTAATCTTTTAATAGTTGGTGAAGGATCCTATGGGATCCTATCCTGGTGGTTGAGCGTCCATCTATTTAGGACAAACAACCTCCATGAACAACCGTTGTCCATGAAACAGTACTGTCTCTACGACGAACTGAATTTTCGATTTCACGAATCGATCGCAACACAACTATCTTTTTATACAACGATGTATTCTTTCAATATACTTTTTTTGGATTGTCTTTGTTTTAAATACTCATTTCTGACAGTAGGACGCTAAATGGCGGTCCCGAGCCAGTGCGATGTCAGGTACTCGTTAAAAATCCCTAACCCAATTAAACCTGGATAGGCAAAATTTACAGCTTCCAATATAGCATCGTCCGATTAGCCATAGCAGCATAAAGTGATGTCAAATAAAGAAACAACACCTCTGACATTTACCTCTATATCACTCGGGCTGTTTTCTGCAGTAATTATTATATAATTTATATACATAATATTTCATGTTTACTTTTTTTTTATCGATTATTTAAATGAGTATCGATGCACAGTAGTTGTCTTGAATGACTCACTCATGACTCACCCCGCGATCTTTTCCAACACGTTAATGCTATATATTAAACTTCTTCAAACTTAAAATATTCGTACGACCTTTATAACATTTTATTATAGATTGATTTTGATTGACATTGGTCAGGAGGTGCAGTCAAAGATAACACAGAATAAGCAGAACTTATTTTTTTAAAACGATATATTTAAAACATAAGTTTTGCTTGATTTGTTTTATCTTTGGCTGCAGCCCCTGACCAATTCAATCCATCATTATAATTATCCAGGAAACTATTTTCCAGTGGTACTATTATAGCATTTTATGTTTAGTTCTTCAACTTACGAACATTATGAAGTGAATTTTATTGTCTTTATTACTATTTTATTATTGAAGCGAAGTGGCTGAGTGGGGGAGTGCTGAGTAGCTCCGCTGAAGGTCTTGGGTTGAAATCCGGCATCAGATTTTATTAAATTTATTAGCAGCCACAGATGGATCATGTGGGATCTGCCTCCTGCGGCTGACCCAGCCTCCACACTCTGAGTACCCTAAATAGGTGTAAAAATCTGACGGTTGAACATGATATAGGACGAATCACCACCCTGTACAACCGTAGTCTAAGAAACAGTACAGTCTCTACTACTTACTACAACCCCAATCCCTTCCTGGGTCTTATTGGAACAGGTTATTTAAATTTTATTATAGGATATTGTTATTTCATAAAATAGTGTAAATGAATGTGTATACCTGCTACGAGTACATTAATGTATATATAAATAAATAATGTTCAAAAACATAGCCACATTGTCAAGATTATTTACAAAAACAAAAGTTCAGATAAATTAGAACTAAAATCGAATGTAGTGTATGAAATAAAGTGTGAGGAAAAATGCGGTAGATCATATTTTGGAACAACGGAGGAATACTAACTTAAAACGCAGTGTGTACCAACACAAATATAATTGTGATGCAATAGAAAAAAACCCTAATAAACCAGATCAGACAGCTCTCAATACACACTTTAGAATTACAAAACATGCATTTAAAATTGATGAACCTATGGTGATACACCACGAGAGAAATAACTTTAAAAGAAACATGAAAGAAATGATAACTATAGAAAAATGTAGGGATCGTGCTGTAAACAAGAAATCTGATGTTCAAGGTCTGAGCTCATGCTACTCGAATTTAATTAATTCATGAGTTAATGATTTAGATGGTCGAATATAGCAAGTAAATAAAGCCGCTGTCCCCTGGAAACGGATTACTTGACCGCTGATCAGACCAGAGAAGACATGTTGTGTATAGTGTGAGGTAGCTGGTCGGTGATGGGGAGATGGATTTTTTAAAATTGTAAGTACACAATATCTGGTTACATCTTAAACGGGTCATTTTTGTTTTGTTTGAGTGTGCTGTTTGGTGGTTTTATTTTAAAATATCTCATTTTTCACTGTTAGGGCATGATTGGCTTGTAACGTCGTCTGAGGAGATGGTATAAATAAAAAAAGGACTGAAACTCAAGAAAAGGAAACATAGAATATATATACCAGGTCTGCAAGTTTAAAATGTCGTTTTAATTCCAATAGAATGCGCTCTTAGCCTATTGAAGGATTTGCTTATCTCTAAACGCTATTTTGTTTGTTAGTCATTTGTTTACAAAAGTCAGTTGTTTTTAAGTCGTTTACGTGGACGTATCATACCTTTCTTCGGTGTTAAAAATGTCTAATTTTAAGCCAAATAAAGAGCATTTGCGGCATGTCATGATTTTCTTATTCAATCAAAAGAAAAAGGCATCTGAACGTCATCGAATTCTTGTTGAGACTTATGGCGATCTTGCTCCAACCGTCAAGACATGTGAACGTTGGTTTCAAAGTTTCAAACATGGTGATTTTGATGTTACTGATAAAAAACGAGAAAATCGACCAAAAAAGTTTGAGGACGTCGAATTGCAATCTTTATTAGACGAAGACAATACCCAAACCCAACAAATGATGGCAGAATAGTTGAATGTCACTAGACAAGCCATTTCCGATCGCCTGAGAGCTATGGGAAAAATTCAAAAGTTTGGAAAATGGGTTCCACATGAATTGGACGAACGACAGATGGAAAAACGAAAAATTGTTTGCGAAATGCTGCTTTTACGCCACGAAAGAAAGGGTTTTTTGCATCGAGTTGTAACTGGCGATGAAAAATGGATTTATTTTCAGAATCCCAAACGAATAAAATCATGGGTAACGCCAGGACAACCATCCACATCGAGTGCAAGACCGGATCGTTTTGGGAAGAAGACAATGCTGTGTGTGTGGTGGGATCAGAAGGGCGTAGTCTACTACGAGCTTCTCAAACCCGGCGAAACAGTCAATACCGACCGCTACCGACAACAAATGATCAATTTGAGTCACGCATTGATCGAAAAACGCCCAGAATGGGCTCACAGGCACGCCAAAGTCATTCTTCAGCATGATAACGCTCCTGCACATTCAGCCAGATTGACTAAGGAAACGATTTCTTCGCTTGGTTGGGAACTCCTACCCCACCCGCCGTATTCACCTGACCTGGCGCCTTCTGATTATCACCTATTCTCATCGATGGGACACACATTGGCTGAGCAACACTTTAACAATTTGGAGGATGTAAGAAAATGGCTCGATGAATGGATTTCAAATAAAGATGAAGCATTCTTTTGGAATGGTATCCATAAATTGCCCGAGAGATGGACAAAATGTGTAGAAAGCGAGGGCCAGTACTTTGAATAAAATATATTATACTTTTTTTTGTAAATTAAATTATATTTTAAGAAATAAACGACATTTTAAACTTGCAGACCTGGTACTTATTTTTGGATATCGTCCATTTCAACTTTAATTATGTATAACATTAATATTTTCAACGGTACACGAATTAAATATTATCATTGGTGTTTGAAAATTGAAAAGTCCTAAAATATGCCTATACATACTTATGTATATATATATATATATATATATATATATATATATATATATATATGTATATATATATATATATATATATATATATATATGTATATATATATATATATATATATATATATATATATACATACACGTCGCCAAAAGAAATTTAAGAACTGACTGGAAATATATATAAACAAGAACCAGAACATATATATATATATATATATATATATATATATATATATTTATAAATATCTTTTCTCTTGAAAATGAAAATATTTAAAAATTAAAACAATTAACAAATAATTATAAAAAATTATATATATTTATTATACACTTGTTTATTCTTGGGTTGTGCATGAAACAAATTTGGTTCGAGATCAAACTCAACCAACCGCTAGGTTTCCCCCAATTCAGGTTATCCACCTCATAAAGGCTGGGTGTGCCCTGAAGATGTGCAGATCTAACTGATTCGATTAAGGTTGTTGAAAGATCTAATTCTGGATTCATAACTGTCGGATTCGAACCATGGACATCCAGCTCAACAAATCAGCGCTCTACATACTCAGCTACTGAAATTACAAGCTTACAGAAAATAAAAAATATTATATTTCCCGATATTAGCTAACTACCAATCCTATTTAATTAACGCCGCCCTAAATCCAGGTTATATCTGCTTGGGAATTAATGCCGGTTAATGCAGGCATAATCTAACTGTTCGATATGTGCATTTATTCATTATATAAAGATATTTGTACAGTTCCGCATTTATAAATATATGTGATTTGAGCAATCCGGTTCTTTATTTTGTTCTTTTAATCAGTTAATGATAATATAAATAAATGAACAAATATCTATACGTAAATATTTTAGAACTTTTCAATTTTCAAACACCAATGATAATAATTAATTCATACATGGATGAAAATATCACTGGAACTATAACATAATTAAAGTTGAAATCGACGATATCCAAATATAAGGGCCTAAGGTTCGGTACATAATAAGGGCGGCCATTTTGACTGGCCAGATCACGCTCAACCCCAAGATTCTTCTACTGAGCCACTCCGCTCCCTGCTTATTGAATTTTAAACAGCGTTAATTGGGGAAAATCTGGCAGTTGAGCGGGATCATCACCTACCTGAACAGCCGTTGACTTATGATTGTAGCGGTTACTAGGAGATTGACGTGGGACAGTTTTTTTTTCTTTTAAACGGGATAACTATCTTCTGATGAATTCCATATCTCAAAGCTACGATCAACACTACTGCAATTCAATCATCGACCTTCAGATGCTGCAATTATCCTCGCTTAAGGATGACTGCAAGATGTCCTCCAGGAAACTTCCAGATAGACATTGCAACTGCAAGGATATCGCGATGCAGCGGGAAACTGACTGCCACCGAGACCTGCCCGCGGCAATCGATAGCGCCCTGCGAGAACTCTCTTCCTAACTCAAAGTTCAGCAAGTGCTACAACTCTCATATATACAGAAATATAACTCACTGAATAAGTTCATTCATTTTTTTACATTCATTTGTGTAATAAATAATAAATAATAATGATCCTTCGTTGACCGTATAAGCGAAAAAAAAGGAACTTTCACTGTCACTCATCTAGGTCCCCACCATTTCTCCGTTCATAGTACTTATTTCGCAGGTTGTCGCTTTCTTTTGGATCATGATCTTTAGTATGGAAATGAGAATGTAATTATGGGAAATGTGTATACTTCGGTAATCATTAAATTTAGAAATGAGCGTTTCAACAAATATATTTTATTAACTCGAAATGTTAGTTGAAACTTTTATTTCTTGATGGAATGGTTACCGAATTCTACTCATTACCCACAATTACAGCCTCTTATCCATACTAAAGCTCACAATAACTTCCTATTTTTGGAAAATATTAAAAATTAAACGAATAAACAGTTAAAACTTGTTGTAACTCAACTCCAAGCGACAACCTGCGGAGGAGATATCCTTTTTTTCTAAACAACGAACATGTTGAATAAACTACATATTCGAGCTATACATTTAGGTTTATTTCTCATTATTCAAGAAGTGTCCCGAATAAAGAATAATAAACAGGGTCGCCTGTGTTCTAGTGGTTAGCGTAACAACCTACTAAGCCTAAGATCGCGGGTTCGTAGTACGGCAGGTGGTCCTATGATTTTTTTAAAGGGAATAAAATTCCTTGGTTATGCCGTCCTTTGGAAGGAACTTAAAACGGGAGTCCCGTGGCTGTGTGACGTCAGGTACTCGTTAAAGATCCCTATCCTAATTAAATCTGGACAGGCAAAATTTAGAGCTTCCACTGTAGCATCGTCCGATTAGGAGCATAAAGTGAGGTTAAATGAAGAAAGAATACCTCTGACATTTACTTTTAAATCACTCGTGGTGTTTTCTGCAGTAATTATTACACAAGTTACATACATAATATTTCATTTTTATTTAACTTTAAAGTGGCGTTAAATAAACTAACAAACAAACAAGAATAATAATGTTTTTTAAATATTTTATTTGAAAAGAAAAGATATAGCCAGGACCGTTTATCTTTATATTATATTTTTTTTTTCTCTTCAAATAAAATACTTAAAAAATTATATAATATTAGCTTATGCCCACGGCTCCGCTCGCGTAGAATTTGGTCTGCCATATAAAGTTTCGTGACAGATCATTTTAAATAAATAATTTAATTATTTTTTTAAAAATATAAGTTACTCCTACATCCAAAATTTCAGATGTCTAACTTCAAAACTGAGGGATTCTATAATTCCTTTGAACCCCTATTATATTAAAGGGGAAACCCTTGGGGTGGAAATATCCAAATTTCTTTCTTAAACTATACAATGAACCTATCTAAAAATTTCAAGTTCCTGATTTGCCTTTAATTATGTACTATAAAGGGGGGGGGGGAGATGCCTCCGTGCCCCTACATAAATCGGCCCTTGCTGTAGCCTATGATATATAACCTATTTTACTCAATAAGTTTTCTTATTATTTTCTTAATATCTAAAAAAATGGTTTCACTCATTTTCTTTCTTTTATTTTAACAACTATGATCATGTGATTTGCCTTTAATTATGTACTATAATGGATTCTCCACAGTTCCTAAAAACTGTCGGGGGGCACTTGTCCCCATGCGCCCCCCTCCATAAAACCGCGCTTGCTATAGCCTATGTGTTATTCTGATGTATAGATTACACAGGCCAACAAAAAAAACCTTTTTGAAAACTTTTTTAATTTTAATAGCTGATCTTGATAGATTTTTATGTGCTGAATCCAAATCTGCTCGTAGTTTTTATGTATCACCCTTAGTTTCCAAGCAAAATGTATTTTATTATATAGTCTAATACCCATTTACAGTATATAGGGAAATCAATGAAACACTGTAGAATCGTAAAAATGGTTTGTATTTACAGTAAAATACTTGGAATAGTAATTTTATGTGATGATACAAGGTTCACTTGTCAACTGGAATTGGTTTATATTTTCTTTCCCTTTTTTCCTTGAAGCTTCTTGTGTAGCTTTTCCTGCGATGAATAGCTTGCTGAACTTCCCGGTGAAGTGACCAACAGTAATCCCCCATCATGTTGGTATTCCAGCGGCCCTGGTAACGTTTTTCCATCACTTTAACGTCCTGGTGAAAACGCTCACCTTGCTCCTCACTAACATCTCCTAAATTTTCCGGGAAGTAATCGAGGTGGCTGCTCAAAAAGTGAACTTTCAGGCTCATCAAACATCCTAACTGTTCAAATTTTTTTAACATGTTAGCAACAATAGCCTTATATTCTGGGTCTTTTTCATTTCCCAAAAACTTGGTGACAACTTGCTTGAATGAAACCCATGCTTCCTTTTCATTTGAGGTCATTGTGGATTCAAAGTTAACGTCAAACATCATTTTTCTAATATCAGGCCCGGTAAAGACGCCTTCTTTCAGTTTAGCTTCTGAAAGGTGTGGAAACTTCTGACAGAGATATTTGAAACAAAGCCCATCTTTAGGCAAAGCCTTTACAAACTGTTTCATGAGACCTAACTTAATATGTAGTGGTGGTAGGAGCACGTTTTTTGGATCTACAAGGTTTTTGCGTAAAATGTTCTTCTCGCCAGGCTTTAAAGACTCCCTAGCAGGCCAGTTCTTTCTGCACCAATGTTGAATCCGAGCTCTACTGTCCCATTCACACAAGAAACATGGAAATTTGGTAAAACCCCCTTGCTGACCAAGGAGCATGCACGTAACTTTCAAATCACCACATATCATCCAACCGTGTGCAGAATAACCTATTTTATTTAACACTATTTCTAGATTTTCGTAACTCTCTTTCATATGTACAGAATGACCGACAGGTACAGAGGCATACATGTTACCGTTGTGTGCTAAAACTGCCTTCAAACTATTTTTGGATGAATCAATAAACAACCTCCAATCTTCTGTTTTGTATTCAATTCCAAACTCATTCATTAAACCATGAATGTCTGAGCAGTACACCAAATCACCCTCTTGTTCAAAATACTTCGAAAATTGTTGTTCTCTCTTCCTATACACATGAATGCTGGTTCCAGCCGCCAGCAAGTTCTTTTCTTTTAGCCTAGAGCCAAGCAGTTCAGCTTTTTCTTTTGTTAAGCCCAGATCCCTAACTAAGTCATTAAGCTCGACCTGAGTGAACAATTTAGGCTCTACATTTTCTGTAACACATTGGAATTCTTCATCGTGTTCATCTAACTCCGACTGTACATCAGAAAATACTTCTGTTTCAATAGAATTTAAGTCCTCTGGTGGTTCCGGGATTGGCAAATCTACACCGTGCCCTACTGGTCGGATGGCGGACGGAAGGTTAGGGTAGCTTATTACCTTCTTGTTCTTAGAGTTATGACCAGTAATATCTACACTGCAAAAGTAACAGTCATCGGAATGATTTTTTGGTTCCCTCCATATCATGGGAACAGCAAATTTAAAGTGTTTTTTCTCTTTTTTTGACCATTTCCTGAGGTCTTCAACACATACATAACATACCTTATGCGGTGCCCAAGGTTTATCCTGGTCTCCAAGTTTGGTTCCAAAGTATGCTAGATAAACCTTTTTCACAAAGTCTGTAATGTTTCTTTGGTGCTTTTTAATAACAAACTCACCACAAATATAACAAAAACTGTCAGCAGAGTTTTTACAGCCGCGATGAGACATTGCACTGAGCACATGTACAGGAAACGTAAAAGTGAGGTTATGTTGAAAATAAACAAAACATCAGCTGTTTAGCATGTGTTTCAGCAGTGCTGCCAACATCATCTTTGTTCATTAGACCTATTTTTTCATGTTATCTTAACTATGAAAAAGCTGTTAAATTCTAAAAATATTTCTTTATTTCATGAATTTAACTATAAAATGTGAATAAATGGTGGGTGATACAACTTTTTAAGCATCATATTTGGATTCAGCAACCTAAACAACATAAGAATAAGGTATTTTCATTAAAAAAGTTTTTTCATCGTTGGCCTGTGTTACTGATTACTGTAAAGTTTCATCCAAATCAGTTCAGTAGTTTATGCGTAAAAGAGAGAGAAACATACAAACTTTCACATTTATAATATTAGTAAGATAAAGATAAAATAAATTATAAGAATAATAATGGTAACTTTTTATTTAAAAGTAATAAATTTGGAGTTTATAATCGTTATGATGTAAATGGATCTGTATAAAGGCACATATTAACAAAAGGTAAACTGTAAATGATGTATTATGTAAAACATGTAACATGTATAACATTAACAGAAGGATAACGATTAATAGATTTGCAGGGATAGGTAAGAGACACACTGCGGCACGTCACCTGCCGCACATAAATAAAGAAATATAAAGGTCAGAGGTGGCCATCAGATTTCGAGGGGGGGGGGGCGATATATCGAACGAGGCCTTGATGAACTCGATTCCGGGGCAGGATATTCACTAATTAATATCGACTGCTACAGGACACATCGCGGGCCATCCAACTCCAGTTCCAAATCTGCCTTGGATTTTCCTCATCATAACTAGGGATGATGGAAATATAAGACCCGTATATCGATATCATTGTCGTATTTTGGAATACATCGAAATCGATTTTAAGGACGGGTATCGAAATAACTAGTGTTCGTTAGCACTCTCACCGGTTTACGACAATTGTTGATATTCATCTCTACTTGTGTTTTATATTCAGTTTTGATTAAAATTTTTGATTTATTTTAATTTTTTCTTAAATTTTTTTGTTATCCTTGACACTTGAACAGTATACAATTTTATTTTACAAAACACCAAAATTTGAAATATTATCTTTTCTTCTGATTATAAACAGGCATTGAGTATAATACACAAAAACAAAGTATATTAATTATAATAAAGAAAATAAAGTACAAAATCAATATTGTAATATAAACCTTACTTTTGATGATGCATCCTCCTTGGTAATATCATGCTTATCTGAAAAAAAAATAAGAATAGATGTAAATCAATACAGTAATTGTTAGATTATAAATAAACAGCATAAAGTTGTGCAAAGTTCTCTTCTTCTGATTATATTACACATATTATTATTAATAATTATTACTAATAAATATATATCACAGATCCATAAAGAACGGATTTTCTGCAGCAAATCTTCTTAAACCACCGCTGTTCAATAAACAGTAGCCTCTACCGTGTACTGTACCAATACTCTTTATTGGTTGTAATCTGATAGTTTTATATGTAGTATATATACACTACGGTATTAATTTTTTTTAAGCGTTTCCTAAAATTGTTTGTTTTCGGTTCCTTTTTCTTTTCCTATTATCTTGTATCTCTCTCTCTTTTATACCATGACGGTGGATGGTTTCCTCAACTGTTTCGATCTTTTCCGTAATAATAATTAATTATACCATTTATATTTTATCTTCACTACCTTCCAATTCTTCGTAGTTCCTTCCCAAAAGAATCTGACGTCCTAAGTCGCCATTGGACAAGGTAGAGTAATAATTAATCAAATAAATTACTTTTTGTTTCACTCATCCTCCGCGAACTTCTACTTCCTGAACGGGGCTGCCACCCCGGGTCGCGTGAGGACAAGGTACAACGATCTTCTGCAGCAGACCGTGTCTTGCAACCGCTAGCTTGCCGGAGGAGTCTCTTTAATTAAAACGGATCGCGTGGGGCGACCGCGGCTTAACATGGACTATACACGTATTAGCTCGCCTACTCCAGGATCATTTGGAAACGGCTGGCCGATCTTGCAGATTAACGGTATTAGCGTCATGGTGGGTGACCTTCCAGCTGTGTAGGGGCGGAAAGGATAAAGGATAGAGGAGCTTCTTAAGATGGTAAAAAGGGGATTCGAACATCAGAAAGAAATGGAATAATAATTTTTTTCTACTTTTTAAAGAAAATGTTTTAATAACATCATATCCAAAACCAAAAAGTAAGCAATGTGTGGAATCATTAAAAAAAAATACAAATTAGCAGACAACAAAAATAGTTGTTCCATAAAACAAATTTTCACAGTATTTTCAAAATACAATACTAACTGGACCGCTCATATTTCTCAATGGCCAAGTAAGGTTGTGAGTATCTTTAGAAAACGGCTCTGTATAAAAAGCTCATTATAGGTAGTGGCAGATAAATTATTAATTCTTTTCACAGTAGTGAGGAAGCTGTGTACTCACTTTTGCTGTTATTAGATATTTTGAACAGTAAACTAATCTGTAAATCGAAAAACAAGAGGAAAGCAGGATAGGCCAGATCCCTGAGTTACTCAGCTGTAGGTAGCGGATTTGCGACTGGCTGTGGCAGATAATTTTTTATTCCGTTAACAGCAGTGAGGAAACTGTGGGATCTGCAGGCAATTCTGGGAGTCATTCAGTTTCTATTAACTGGTTATCCCAAGTTGGGGGAAAAACTTGAAGGTCGAGCCTGGATTTCAGTCAAATCACATATTTGCAGAACCGTTGACATAGAAAAACAGAACAGTGTCTACCATGTACTGAACTTAAGACACAACATGGGTTGTGTAGGTACAAGAATTTTTCTAAATGCGCCTGGACAGAAACCTATATATAAACCGACGATAAGGAAGAAGGTCCTTTAAAGGAACAGAGATAATGACAAGGAAGAAAGGACGATAAAGGAGATTAAGGATACGAGAGAGAGGAAGATAGGAGTGGGCTATCGACCGGCGCCTCCTAGGAAGGGCGTTCTCTAAGGAGTCCTCAGGAGGTTCGTCGTCCGATCAGCTGTTGCCTCTTTGCCGAGTGTTTATAACCTATCATAACCTCTAAAAACTGTTACCTACAGGAAAAACAAGTCCAACAATTAGTACCTGATTACAAATTGAACTAACTATAGACGTCTATTGTCACAATAGACTTAGCCGCCACTGGTATGAGAATGAATACCCATCAGTAGTAACTGATCAATGACTATGCTCACTCTCATGCTGAAGATGACCAAGAACGTGGTCCTGATAAATGATTCTCTAAAGGAATTAAAGGAATTATGTTTGACCGCCCCCGGACATTGTTCTTCTAAAAATGTATTTGATGATTTTTAAATATTAATCTGCAAAGTTGTTGATTGTCCCTCCGTTCTCAGATTCGTGAATATTAAAACTAAATTATTAAGGATAGAAGTAAAAGAACCGGAAGTGAAACCGTTGGAGGAGATAACTTGTGGGAAAAAGTAGCGGAAGTCACAACTTATCGATTTAATCATCGACGTATGAAGCGAATGGACTACATATTGATATATTTAAATCTCGACTCTTATATGCAAAAAATAAATGTCTAATATCAAAGTAAATTGTTAATTCAAACGTACTAATTATTACTATTATATACGTAAGATTGTATTTAATGAAACAGAATAATTAATTAATTATATACAGCATAAGACTTTTATTTAATACGGATATTTTGTATTTTTATTGTCTATCCAAATTAAACGCACGTGACCTGTGAGCCCACTCTGATATTTTAATATATATTTAAATAAGAATATTTTTATTTTATCTTTTCTTTTTTTTCAATGCTTTGGTAAAATACTGTTACAGCAGCACTTTAATTCACGGTTTAAAAGTTAAATTAGCTATTAAAAGTTTGTACCAAGTTCTAACTAGCTGTCAATATCCGTAGGGATTGCACATTTATCTTCAAGGTCAGCCAATAGATCAAATAATATTAATAAAAAAAAAAAAAAAAAAAAAAAAGCGGAACTCGAAGTCAACGCTTCCATTTGTCTCATATAGTGAGTTTTGTATCAGTGAAGCGTCTAGATATGTGATAATATCGCACTGTTTATCATAAATTTGATGCCTGCATAAATATATATATATATATATATATATATATATATATATATATATATCAGTTTATAAAAAATAAATAAATAGGTTTTAACAATTAATTTAAGAAAAATAACTCGCTGTTTCAGGCTACTTCAAGACTTACTATATTAACGCTCAGAGCGCCCTATTAATTACAAAAGATTCATTCATATGCATTATAAGACCTATTTGGCTTAGGTGTAGAGCTTTGGGGCTCCACTAAGCCATCGAATTCCTTTCTTAGCCAATCCTTACAATTCAAAATCCTTGGTAAAATCCTAAATGTTCCTTTCTTTGTTATGAATAAAGTAATCTAAAACGACTATTTGTTGCTGATATGATGCCCGAACCAGATATCTGTTCTTTCATGACAAACTTTCTTCCCACTCAAACCCACTGGTTCCAAATCTTCAAACCTATTTATTGAATTCCTAATAACCCTCCGCGGTTTCTGAAAAGAATATGGCCTCGTGACCTTCTAATTTAAATTAAGTTATGTTATTTGAGTACTACAAGTGGGTAAGTGATTTAATGCCATTATATTTCATTGACAATATTTACTTGTTTTATTATAGTAATACAGTTATATAGTTTACAATATTCTTGTGTTAATATAGTAATACAATTATAGTAATTAATAAATTTCAATAAATGATTTTGAAAAGAAGTACAGAACGTCCTGATAAAGACCAAGGTGTAGGTGGGAGCATTGTTTGACAATTTTCTGATTGACAACCTTCGGGCAAATCCTTTTATTATTATTATTACTAAAATAAAACTTTAAAAAATTGCATAACTACAAACCCATGAAGGGTTTTGGGTTCAAAACATAGTAGAAATGCACTGTTTCAAGAATAACAGTTGGGCAGGGAAGTGATTTGTCCGAGGTCACACTCAACCTCTAGGTCCCCCCCCAATTTAAGTACCCATTTTATAGGAACTAGATGAGGTCCAGGAGGGTCTGTAGTTCCAACAGGGTCCAATCTTGGCTAACACATTCAATCATTTATCTGACCCAGCTGACTTTGGAATATTTTGCTCTGCCCTACAAAACTCAGAACTATCTTCAATAATACCGTTAGTAGCCGGTGTGCCTCAGGGATCAATACTCGCACCGCTATCGTACATTACAGAGGCATACGGCATTCCACAAAGTGGCGACATACTGCCAGAGCGAGCTACGCTGACGACAATGCCATAATCACCTAACATCAAAACGCAACACGAAACTAATAACATGACTTACAAAAGTTGAACGAGTGAGAGATTAGACGGAGCCATGAAAAGTCACAAAACATCACTTTTATTCTAAGACAAGAAGCGTATCCTCCCCTTTACCTTAATAACTTACCCATTCCTCAGCAAGACATAGAACAATACCTTGGGCTAATGTTTGATACTCATATAAAGGAAGATGCTTTAGAGAACTGTGTTGTAGTGTTTAGGATAATAACCTTAGCAGGTGGCCTAAATCCTTGGTTATGCCGTCCTTCGGAGGCATGTCAGGTACTGGTTAAAAATCCCTATCCTAATTAAACCTGGTTAGGCAAAATTCATGGCTCCCACTGTGGCATCGTCCGATTAGCCATAGTAGCAAGTGAAATTAGATGGATAGACAACAAAACATCAGAATGATAACAATAATTAAAAATAAAATCCCTGCTTTAGTTTTTTAATAGGATCAGGGTATGTCTAAATGTATTTTTTATTCTAATGTTGTATCTTTTCTACTTTACACCTTCAAATACTTTCCTGGACTTACCAGGCACACTCTATACCGGCTAACATTCCAATATACTGCATAAATGATAATAATACTGGAAAAAATAGTACTTTTTTAACAGAAATATATTATATTTTAATTGAACAATATTATATATTTTTTATTATTTATAAATAGAAGAAAATAATAAAAAATAAATAGAAAGAAACTTTTCATCGGAAAAGAACGTTTCGACCCAGGTTGAAGGTATGGGCTTAAAATGTGATAAGAAATTAAATATATATAATGCTGCTAATAAAATACAAAGCTCTGCCAGTATTATTAACAAGAAAGATATTATGTCATTAACATAACAACATTTAATTATTTATTATATTTAAATATTAGAATATAATACCCCAATATAGCTTTTTGTACCTTGTTTACTCACCTTGGTTTCTAATAAATACTTCCTCACTGCTTGAGAATTTATTTTTACCTACACCCGTACCATTTTCTTCTCTGTAATGATGAATACCAACCAATATAAAAATGTTACCTCTTTATGTAAGTACCTAAACTCAATGATAGCTAAACTATAACGTATAGACATACATACATATATACACATATAGCCCTATGTATGCATATAAATGCATGTCTATAGCCTTACTACGAACAGACGACGAGTACGACGAGACAATTGAACAAGGTGAGTGACCTCGCCTTCTCGCCTTAATTGCTTCCACCTCGGTACACGTAGCTTTTCCTTCTTAAGACGGTGAATCAATTTTTGTGAATTTCCATATAATAATAATACCAATATCGAATCGTGCCATAATTTTTCCATTTGTAAGATCCAATCAATTAATAAAACTGGCGATAAACAATTTAAATAAAGTTTACAAACTATTACGTAAAAATTAGAAAATTTTGTTCAGAATAGGTTAATTGTACTAAGGGAAGCGGAATCGTATCGATCTCGTAGTTTTTTTTTTGGCTTGAAATGGAGTTGTAATATAAGCAATAAGTCCCTTTCAAGCCAACGCCTGAACTAGCCACTTATTCATTACGAGAACAAAAAATTCCAGTTTTCTCAATACGATTAACAAATTTTTTAACAAATTCGAGTTAGCCAACTATTCCGACATAAAATGCTTGCAGAATATATTCAGTAATCATAAGTAAAGCTTAATGTGTGATCATGTTTCCATATTAGAGAGGAAAATAGTTTACTAAAAGATCTAATGAAGGATTAGTTGGAGGGTGCAGTCATAAATTAACACCAAACAAGTGAAGACTTATTTACAATACTAATAAGTGCCGACGTTTCGACCAACGTTGTAGGCCATCTTCAAGGCTAAGATAGAAAAACAAACAAAACAAAAATAACTATAAAAAACACCAAGAAAGAAAGAAAATACCAAGAAAGAATTTCTTCAAAGAAAGACTACGAGAATTCTTTCTTGGTCTTTTTTTTTTTTGTTTTGTTTGTTTTTCTCTCTAAGTCCTCAAGATGGCCTACACCTAGGTCGAAACGTCGGCACTAATAATAAATAAGTTTTACTTATTTGGTGTTATTTACGAATGCACCCCCAACTAATTCCATCCTTCATTAATGTGTAATCGTTATTAAATTTTGAAATAGTAAGCTTCTGAGGAAGGGAAAAAGTTGAGTATTCCAGAGTGGAATGCAGCTGAGGCAGATAAATTATTTTCTGTCACCCAACCCTGGGAAATATCAAGCGAGATCATTGACAAATTATCTCTGTAGAAGCAGCACAGTCAAAACCATTCGTGGACTGTTCTGGTACATTAAATTTAATGTTTTGTTTTTTTTCAAAATTTAATTAATTTTTAAAAATATGTACTAGGCATTATTAATTAGTTGGGGGTTAGGAATTAGTTGGTGGGTGCAATCGTAAATAACACCAAATAAGTAAAACTTATTTATTATTAGTGCCGACGTTTCGATCTAAGTTGTAGGCCATCTTCAGGGCTAGTAGAGAAAAACAAACAAAACAAAAATAACTATAAAAAACATTGCAGTACCAAGAAAGAATTCTCGTAGTCTTTCTTTGAAGAAATTCTTTCTTGGTACTGCAGTGTTTTTTATAGTAATTTTTGTTTGTTTTTCTCTCTTAGCCCTAAAGATGGCCTACAACGTTGGTCGAAACGTCGGTACTAATAGTAAATAAGTCTTCACTTGTTTGGTGTTAATTTATGACTGCACCCCCCAACTAATTCCACCCTCAATTAGATCTTTCAGTCAACTATTTTCCTCTCCAACATGATCACACATTAAGCATTACTTACGATTACTAAATATATTGTATCATTTATGAATGTATCCATTTAGAAAGCATTTTATGACTATTATTTTACATATTTGTCATTACATACATATATCTATTTCATTTGAGTCAAATATTATATAGCATGGGCTATTTTAACTATTCTTATAATAAAAAAAAGGCACATTTAACTGAAATACCAGACGATTCCACTCTTCTCTCAGCAAGAAAAGAGAAACAAATAGACCAAGTAGTGGCTGAGTTGGAAGAGGACCTATAGACGAAGAACTACGTACTACAGAAGGAACGTCTTACTGTTTACGCAACACTAGAAGAACATTCTCCAGCGGATCTCCAGTGGCCAGAGTGAGTCATCGATGTGAGCATATAAATATCGATAGTGGGCACCTACGAGAGAAATCGATTGTAGTCATTCCATTTTAGGATGTTGAAAAATATCTACATTTGTTTATTTATTATGATTTTCTAAAATATGGAAGAACCTATATAAATATAATATAATAGTAAATATTTAATTAATACTTTGTTCAGTAAAGAAAAGGGACCAGGCTGTTGAGTATGTAGGCTGCTGAGTTATTGAGTTTGAGACTGTCTGTGGCAGCTAAATTATTAATTTCATCAAGAGCAATGGATTGACTCGGTGAGCCTTACCCAACATCTTATAACTACGTACTTTTGCTCTCTAATAACTATGTACTACTATGCAGAGATGTGATTTATTTGAGATACAAGTATCTGAAATACAGATACAAGATACAAAATACGTATTTTCATCTTTTTATCTTTTATTTGGTATCTTAGGTATCTTTTATTTTGTAAATACTGTTTGCTAAAATACTTTTAGTAATAGTTATCTATGCATTTATTCACAAAATGTGACAAGATTCTACGGTGACATTAATTTTAAATTTCACCATAGATAAAACTGAAATTTTAGACTGAGACCAAATTTATAGATTGCAACCCTTTCTACAAATGTCATCGGCTACGAAGTCAATAGCAGAAGCTATTCAAAGCTTGTAAGGGGAAAAAGCCACTATGGTTGTCTGTTACCTGAGATAATAAGAATAAAATCTCAATATTTTTGACAATTTATCAATTTATGCAAAGACTTTGCAGCTAAAAATATACTTTTTAGTAGGTTTCGATGGAATATAATATAATCTTTAATGAAAGGAGTTCCCAATGTTTTATGAAAAAAATATCAATTTGTAGTTTCTTAATTTTGCAAATATACCTAAATATTGGGAAGACGTAATTAAAATTTGAAAGAGATTACGGTTTGGGTAATTGGTAAAAATAAATTCTCAAGCTTATAAAAGTAATTACATTAAATCTACTTCTTACTATTTTAAGAATGTATTTTCATCTTCAACTGGGTAATTTTCTCTACCATATAAGTTATACAATCAAACAACAATATTTAAAAATAAGTTAAATTAGGTTGTAGACAATCTATGTACTTATATATTATCTCTTGTGCTCAGTTAGAATTTTTTTTAAATATGGACACATGTAATACACAGCTTTCTAATATATGGTACCGGTAAAAGACTGTTGACTGCGCTAAGTGCTGTTTATTTTATCTCAGTTTACTAAGGCAAAAGGAAGGACATTTTTGGTAAAGTTCTGATACTTAGGAACCAAGCGTAAAGTACATGAGCTATGTGGTGGAGAAGGGGAGCCTACAGCAATAAGATCATCAAAGCCCCGAGGCATATAAATAGCTGCCTATGTGTTTATACATATATATATATATATATATATATATATATATATATATATATATATACAGTACATACACAGCACATAGGGTGTGGGGTGAGTCCTCAATCGATAGTGGGAACGACTTAGTGGCTGCAATGTTGCTATTGATGGTCGAGAATACTACAAGTCCAAGATGGAATGTTTCCGTATTGTATACAACTTAAATGTTTCGTTAATGTTATATTAGTTATCTAGGACTATCTTATTATGTACCTATTTTGTTTATTCATAATTACAGAATAAGATACAAAACGATAAGGTATTAATTCGATATTCGAGGAATTACTGAAAATAAATCAAAATGTACATTAATATTTATTGGTAAAAAAGAAAGATGTTCCGTTTGGTTGTCGAGAATTCTTCAAGTATAAGATGACGAGTTTCCGTATGTATATAACTTATGTGTTTCATAATGTAATGTCATGTTCCGTATAGCGTACATATAATAGCGTACTTATACATAAGTAACATTATTTTAAATAGGAGTTATTTAAAAATAAATACGTAATGAGATATAAAAGGACGTAAAATTAATACTCAAGCAATCGTTTAAAATACTATCAAAGCAAATTTTAACACTTACTGACAAAAAAAACTCCATGACTAGAATCCGTGAAGGGCTTTGAGTTCATGATATGGTTGACAATGTAATGTTTCTTAGACAACCGTTGCACTGGCAGGTGATTTGCCCTAAATCAACCACCATGATTTCCCCCCAATTAACGGTGCCCACTTTGGAAAGCCTGGGTGAGCCTCAGGAACGTCTGGAGATCCCATAGGGACCCACCTGGCTGTTTTCGTTTAACAGATTAAATAATTTATCTGCGACAGTGAACCCGGGACCATCGGCGCAGAAACTCAGCGCTTTTCCCCGCTCCTTTTATTCATAAAAAAACTCATTAAATAATAATCAGTTTAAAATAAATTTAAATGCTTAATTTAAATAAGAAAAAAGTTAAAGGAATAAATTCATCTAGTAGACATTTTTCCTTTATTTTTTTGTAAATCTTAATTCGATAAAATATCGGTTTTCAATATTAAAATTTTAATCGAGTTTAAACTTTTTTTTAAGTATGAATACTTTTACGATACACTAAAATACTACATTTATGTATTTGAAATCTATCTAAAAAATAACGATATATTTTTCAATATTCACATGCCTACTTAAAATGATAATATGAGTTTAAAAATATAAAACATCCACTAAAATATTGAACATTGACTTAAAATAAGATAAGCATTTCAATATTTTTTTAATTTTGAAAATTAAGACTGAAAAGACAAGAAACTGCTCGACGATTTCGCCTACTTCAACATTTACTGGACAAACGTTCAAAGCTACCAATTAATTACAAAAGACTCATTTACATGACAGTTATCAGACCTATTTGGACATACGGAGTTGAGCTTTGGGGCTCTACTAAACCATCCAATTCATCTCGCATCCAATCCTTACAATCCAAAATCCTTCGTAAAATCCTCAATGCTCCTTATATGTCACAAACAAACTCATCCATCATGATCTTAATATCCCATATGTTGCTGATTTGGCCCAAACTAGATACCTAACCTTCCATGAAAAGCTCCATACACACTTGAATCCGCTAGTCTCTCGACTTGCTTCCTATAATATTCCTGATAACCCTCCGAGGCGTCTGAAAAGAAGATGGCCTCGAGACCTTCTACTATAAAACTTCATTGGAGTGCTATCAATGGATAGTATCTCCACAAGTGATTTTTTTTTTCATGTCCTTTGTTCATACAGCCAATTTACTTGATGTAATGTTATTACAGTTGTAAATATCAATTAAAAAAAAGAAAAAAAAAAATTGAAAATTTGTCTTAGATTTACTTGACCAGTAAACATTTTATATTTTTAAATTTAATATATATATATATATATATATATATATATATATATATATATATATATGTAGGAAGTATGTAGAAGTTTGAGCCATGATGATTAGAATTTCGTTGATTACTAAACTCAAATCAAGTTAATCAAGTTTACAAGTCAATTTCAACCCCCACTCTGTTATCACAACAAACCTCACGCAATATCGTGTCTTTAAAGAGACCGCAGTTCAGCTTTATTTAGTAATATATATTTGACCGTATACAGAAAACTGCGTCGATAATATACGAACGTTTTTCTTAATTTTATACACAGCCTACTTGATATAACAGCTGTTATAAATAAAATATATATGAGAGACTACAGTTTTAATGTAAGGTTATAAATTGTTTAAATAATATGTATGTTGAGTAAACTACAACTAATCTCTTGAAAGATAAAAAAACACGAAGTAAAGGCTTTAAATGCTGTTTCTTTTGTTGTTTTTTCATGTGAGCGAATGTTTTGTTGGAGATAATTGTAATTATTTAAGACACAATATAATAGGTCATGTAAGTAAAGTTTTCCAGAGACACTAAATTCAGTCTTTATTTTCTTATCTAAGGGCATAAAAACGTTATATTAATCGTATGTGTATATATATTAAATAGTACTCAATAAATTTATTATTGTGAAACTAACAAAAGACAAATGTTATTTTTTATTAATTAAAAATAAAATAAAAGCGAGCGAGTTTTGAGCCTACTTTACCACTGAGCCACTCCGCCCCCTTGTTTAACATATTTATTAAACTAATTTAGTCAAGAATGTATGTATACCACCACACTTTGCTGACTTATTTCATATTGTTAACCTGAGGTTTCGAGAGTATAAAGCATTGCTTCACTAAACTAGAGAAAATGTGAAAAAGTCTATTGAAATTTCAGAAATATCCACTGTTGATCCTAAAGGTATAGAATAGATAATTGTAGCGGATCTATCGCTAGGGCGTATATCGCTGTATTACCGTTGCAGGATCCAGAATGGAAAACAAAATTATTGAAAATGGAATTGAGAATGCTAGTGAGCTTGGGAAGGCGGAGATGGAACTAAAGACTAAATGAGCAGAGTAAGCCGAGACCTGGGTCACTGTGACCGCTCTTCCCAGGACCTGGACCTCTCGGAAGGATTCTTCCTGGAAGGCACGAGGATATTATCCCACGACCTTGAAGATACTAGTCAGGATGCGGGAATCGTAGCGAGTCATTGGATACCTCGATGGAGGCGATGCGATGCCTACACAACTAACTACATCGTCCTAGGTAATAAGTTGTAAGGTGCAGTGTTCCATGAATAAAAACTTATTGAACCTGAAGGCTCATTGCCGATACCGACAATATCTGCTTACAAACCTCTGACCAAACCAGATCCGCCAGATCACTCTTAACGCAGTCCTCCCACCTACGTCTCGGTTTAACCCTCAGACGTTCCCCAAACGGCATATCGCTTATTAATTTTTTAGGAAATTCGTTCGTTACTAAGCCCAACATTTGCACAACACCAACTTAGTCTTCGCGGCGATATTACTTCAACCGAGCGGATGCTTCTCAATCCTTTCTGGTCCGAATAATCAACGAAACACTCATTAGGAATAAGCTAGTTACTAAGCCTAGTAACTTTATAAGCACCGAGTGCAGGCTCCGCAATTCCGTGTTGTGTACTTTCCTAAATTATCCATAGGTCTCATTTTTTTTTCGTCCGAATATTCACTGCTACACGTTATTTTCGAATACCGTTTTTCATCCTTCAGAGATAGCTGCCACGTTTCACATACGTAAAGACGAGTTGGAAGGATGTAATTAATCCGATAGATAATTGAGTTGTGTTTTCATTTTCAAGTTCAGAACATTTTTAAAAATCATCTTTGTTACTTCGTTTTTTAAAAATTATTTTATTTATATTTATCTACGGCGGTGCCCCTATCCACCTAGCGATGGACCGACCCATATTGTTCCAAATGTACAATTGTTCAAATGACTGGAACTATTGTATTCTCCAAACAAGTTCTTATTCCATATAAGCGTTATTCTTCATTAAGTTTAATTATAAAAAAATGTATAAAACAATTTGTAATCTTTTTTTGGTAGAAAGTCTTAAACGAAAATATACTTTTTGAGGGGATGGGGCAGCCGACCTGGATCTAGTGGTCAGCACTAGAAACGACAAGTCAGATACTCGTCAAGACCTCTTACCCTAATTAAGCCTGGATTGGCAAAATTTAGAGCTCCCATTATAACATCTTCCGATTAGCTATAGCGGCATAAAATGACGTTAAATGAAGAAACAAACAAACGATAAATATTTTTGATGTTATTTTTACACTTCACGTAATTTTTTTCAAGGCTTTTTTTGTTAATTTTTGGTTATCGGTTATTCCCTTCCCAATGATATGGTCTATCCTAATTGCCTTATCTGAGATAGTTTTCCTTTTGTAGATCGAGGATAGAGGCTTTCTGATACACTACCCGCGTACCACCGCTCTGATATAATTTTTTTACATTCCGAAAACATTTTATTGCATAACAATATCTCTTATGGCAGACTTCCACTCGCTCAATTCTGGAAATGCGGCAACTTCTCCAAAAATCCATATCAGCAGCTTGCTGCCTTTGTGCATCTCTTGGTCCAACGACCCACATTTCCTAACTATAAAGGGTTCAACCCTGAAAAAAGAAATGAAAGATTCTCTTTTTGGTTTCAAGCGAAACACTTGGACTCCTCAGTATGGAGTTTACCATTCCGATAGCCTTCATTCCTTTGGTTATGTTTTCTTTTATATCGGTCTCAAGTGTTCTCTTGTTATCTATGTACACTCCCAAATACTTAAAGTGAGCACTCTGATCTAGTGACCAATTTTCCAATGGGAGGGTTTTTTTTTTAAAGATAAAAAGCTTTTTTTTTTTAATTTTTAAAGGAGTAAAAATCCTTAGCTATCCAGTCCTTCGGAAGGGACGTAATAATGGACAGTATCAGGTCTCTAATATCATTATTACATGAATAGGCAAAATTTACGACAGCCATTGTAGCATCGTCCGATTGGCATTTTTTTATTACATCATATAAAATTTTTCATTTATGCTTCACAAGGAATGTATGTGCCATTTATGATAAGTACCTTATAAAAAAAATGACTATGTTCCATCTAAACCTGAAAAATAACTGGAGCTGTGAGTTGAGGCTAATAAACTTGGGAAATTATATTTAAAACAAATGCAAACAAATTAAACAACCCTGGAACGATATTAATCGAAGCTAGAAACTAATTTAAAATGAAATGGGATAACGGAATGCTAGTTCACAATGGATTCAGCTGTCCCAAATACGGTCCAATATATTATTAATACATAAATATTAGATATAATTTAAATTAATAGAAATGCTCTCATCAGCCTAATTAGAAATGCAATATAGAAAATATTTGCTGCACCCCAAATAACCTCCTAGGTGGATTACACGCATTAATTGCGAAATATATGACATTACGTTACTCGCCTTACTATATAATCTCCTATAATATACTTCGGATAAAGGATGTTTTTGAAGTAATAAATTTAATTAAAATATAAATCACTTTGTATATATTGATCATTAAATATGATCGTATATTAGAACGGTAGTTTCCTTTTCTGATGATCAGAATTTATGGATTTTGACAAAGCGTCAGAATTATGGGTTAACATGGATAAGAGATAAATAATGATTTAGTCTTAAGTTCTTAATAGAATGAATAAAAGTTAATAAAAACAAACGAAAAAGTGTCTCTTTTCAATCTTGATATAATGACATAGGAAAAATCCCCAAAATACTGAAAAAAAAACTGTCAACGTTTCGTCAATTCAAGCTTTATCAGGAACCAAAAGAAGAATCAGATCAAAGAAGACAATGTATAGCACACCTCACATCAAGTAGAGACAGCAATTTTGCTCCGAGTCGTCCAACTAACACAAACTTACCTCTTAACCTTTGTACCCTTTACCTTAACTTACCTCTTTGTACACTACGTAATTCAATATTCTACTATACTACATATGTTGTTATTCTGTGACATGTATTATTTTAATGTATTTGTATCTTGTATATTTAGCCCTGAAGAAAACATGCAATGTGGGTCGAAACGTTGGCATACTAATAACAAATTCTCCCTACATAAGATACTTTTCTGGACCTCTACCCGGACCAATTTCTTCCGGTCAACTAATATTTTTCAAGAAATTCACTTTAGTTTATTTCCAGGTGATGCTTGAAAAGTAGTCCGCGATCCTTTTGCTAGGCATCTCCGATGAAATATTACATTTTTTATATATTTTTAAAAAAATATAGATATTATCTGAATGTTTTTATAATTATTAGAATAAATTCATTGATTTATAGATTAAATAGACTTTCCATCTCTTACTTGCACTTATTTTCTAAAAAGATTCTCATCTTCTTTTAATAATAATAAGGCTTAGTGAATCCGAAAGCTCGATGCCGATACAACCAATCTTTGCTTACAAACTTCAGTCCACAAGCCTCTACCCATACCCAAATCCGCCAGATCACTCTATGCGCAATCCTCTCACCTACGCCTCGGTCTTAGAATGTCGAGAACGAATAATGACGTGCCTATAATTCCACTCGAATTTCGTTTTTTCTATTTACGCTAAATAATTAAACTTCTCGACATCTTCAAACTTATTCCCTCCTACAACAATAACACCAAAATTATTGAACTTATCCTCTTTTTATGTGAACTTCTTCTTGCATGACTCTACAGCCCATCAGGGAGCCTTGACCCCCTCGATACGTTTCCGCTAACTCTCCCTGTCCAGTGCAGCGGCCTTCCAGTTCCGGTCATTTAGCAGCAGAGGACTCCTCACTGACTCCATCCAGTCATCGCAGTTTGGGTCGTCCAACTTTTCTTATGCCCTGAATCTTATCTTCTGGGCCCTTCAACACTTGCCATTCTGGACAAACGTCCGGGGCCTGGAATAGACTCACCAGCTCCTCATCGGTACCTCTTCTCCATGCTTCTCCCTCTCTAATAGGCCCATAAATTCGCCGAAAAATCCTCCTTTCCTTTCAAATACCTGAAGCAATTTTTCATCGTATTTCTTTATGAGCCAGGATTCTGACCCACATAAAAGGACAGGACGAATAAGCGTTTCATATAGAATCATCTTTGTATTCCACGACAAGAGCTTGCAGTTTTTGACGAACATTGTAATAAATATTAGCCGAAATTTCTTCAGTTAAATAAAAAACGTCAAATTTAGTCGCCTACGCATTATTAAATGGAACCTAAATGTTTCCATGGAAACTAATTAGAATTTCTTAGGCAACTGATTGGAATTTCCGTGGAATCAAACCAAGCTAGACATAGTTGAGAAGTAATCATTTTAAGGCTAGTTGGCATCTTAGAATAAAGCTTAATTATGGTCACCTGTGGTCTAGTGGTCAGCGTAACAAACTACTAAACACAAGATCGCGGGTTCGTAGCCCGGCAGGTGGCCCTAGGATTTTTTTAAGGGAGTAAAAAATCCTTAGTTACGCCGTCCTTCGGAAGGGACGTTAAACGGGGGTCCCGAGCCTGTACGATGTCAGGTACTCGTTAAAAATCCCTATCCTAATTAAACCTGGATAGGCAAAATTTAGAGCTCCCACTGTAGCATCGTCCGATTAGCCATAGCAGCATAAAGTGACGTTAAATGAACAAACAAACAAACATAAAGCTTAATAATTGTAAAAAAAAATATTAAACTGCGTTATCGATCACTTCAAAAATACCATATGTTAAAATGAAACATTTGACTAGATAAGAATATCATAAGTTAACTAAATATGTTGGTTAACGGTTAAAAATTTCCTGCTAGCAATTATAGGTTCCTCTAACCAATTACGTTTGTAATTTTAGAATGTTTTATTTTAAATTGCTAATGCATATCATACAAAGCTAGACTTAGCTGAGATTATTATAATAATTTTATGGCTAATTTGCTGAGCCACCCCTCTCCCCTAACCCCTTAGAAATATATACTTTGTTAAATAATAATATTTTATTCTTTTAACAATCTCTCCCATCACTTACTTCAGAGACGACAGAATAAGGAGCAATACCAGCCAGAGGCAGAGCTAACTAAAAATAACTGCAGACCCTTCTCATCCACCGCCACCAACCCGTGACATTTGGAAGGGAATCGATATGACCAAGCTATCGATAGTGAGCACCGATCTCGTCCACGTGTCCCTATCTATATATAGCTATCCGAATCAACCAATCCTACGGCGATCTGTCTCGATGTACACGAGTCCATGTTCTCTCTAATGGAACAGATGTAGCGGGTTAATTTTAGATCGTCGTACACTCTCATACTTAGCATGATGACATGCATTTGCAACCATTCATAAGGAATAGTCATATTTTAGTTTCCTTCTAAATATATTATTAATAAAACAACGATTCAGATCAAAAATTGGGTAGTAAGCAGTAACGAAATCTAAACGAAATAATAAAAAACAAACAAAGCCATGAATTCCTCAAACTGGTATTATCAGCTCTAAAATGATCACAAAACAAAAATAAAATTCTAGAACAGTACACTAACATTAACAGCCCGTCAAAGAACTAAGGTGAGATAGTTATCATTTTAATATTTTCTAAAGACTGAAAAGACAAGAAACTGCTTGTCCTTTTCGCCTACTTCAACATTTACTGGACAAACGCTCTAAGCTCCCAATTAATTACAAAAGGCTCGTTTACATGACAGTTATCAGGCCTATTTGGACATACGGAGTTGAGCTTTGGGGCTCTACTAAACCATCCAATTCATCTCGTATCCAATCCTTGCAATCCAAACTCCTTCGGAAAATCCTCAATGCTCCTTGTTATGTCACAAACAAACTCATCCATCATGATCTTAATATCCCATATGTTACCGATTTAGCCCAAACTAGATACCTAACCTTCCATGACAAGCTCCTTACACACTTGATCCGCTAGTCTCTCAACTTCCTTCCCATACTATTCCTAATAACCCTCCGAGGCGTCTCAAAAGAAACCTTGAGACCATCTACTATAGATTTTTATTGGAGTGCTACCGATGGGTAGTTTCTCCACAAGTGTTTTTCATGTCAGATTGTTCATATTAGCAGATTTACTTATTGTAATATCATTATAGTTGTAAATTTCAATAAATTGAATTAAAAAAAAAATTCTAAAATTGATAATGTCCATATTGGATTATAAAATCAGGGCCATATGTGGTATAGTGGTTAGCATATCAGCCGACTTTGCTCTAGATCGAGTTAGTTAGGATCTTTTTAAGCGTGCAAAAAATTCCCGGTTATGCCTTCCTAAGGAGGGAACGTAAAATGCCGGCACCGAACCTGTACAGTGTCAAATACCCTTTGAAGATCCCTATCCTAATTAAACCTGGATAGGCAAAATTTAGAGCTCCCACTGTAGCATCGTCCGATTAGCCATAGCAGCATAAAGTGACGTTAAATGAACAAACAAACAAAATATATTTTTACTGTAATTTTTATACTTATATTTTAACACTAAACAGACACATATAAAATCAAAAAGGAATTAAGACTTTTGTATTTTGCTTGCTACTTATGTTTACGATTAAAAAAGAATTCACATTATTTTATGAAGGATTTTGCGGAATAAAATATTTCGCAGGAAGATCAAATGTATGAATGATGATTCCGCCAGATAATTGAAGACTGGTTCAAACATTGTGCTATGCGGTAAACGGTATTATAATATTATAGTAAAGCACACTAAACTATAGTGCGGAATAGTATGGTCCAATAGCCATATGTAGTGAAGGAGAAATATGTGCGATATTCGATACATGTGCACTATGTCTCACCGGAAATATATTTGCAAAAAATGTTATCTACCAGTTCTTCTGAGAATGATACAATCTTCATCTTCTATTGTCAGTGTTTTTTTGTTCACTTCTGTAAGATAATAGGGCTCGACACATCTCATATACTCACTAACTTTCCGTCCTTTCTCATAGAATTTTTGAATAATTTCAAAAGTAAATCGCTAATCTGGGAAAAAACGGTACCGCAGCGGCAGATCCTCCTTGGGCTCACTGAGCCTCTATAAAATGGCTACTTTTAAATGTAGGAAAAATCTTACGATCGAGTGCGTTCTCGGGCCAATCACCTCCCTGCACAACTCTTGACCTAGTAAGCAAATACAGTTCTTACCCAGAACCTTAATGGGCTGTAGGTTACTAATTCATTATTTATTTTTACATTGCTATTACGAAAAAATAAGTGATATACGAGGGACTCCATACAACTCATCGATCAATAAGAATCGATTCCTTCGGAATGACCTCTGAAAATCGAAACAATCTTCAATGAGGATCTAGGAGGCATTGAGAAGACCCTTTCTTTATCGCGATTCAGTCACCATTGCTCCACGGATCCAGCGTATCTCTTCAAAGAAAATATGATGCCTGCGTCACAGCTCTGCTTCTTTGGAGATTACTATTAGTTTCCGTAGTTTAGATTCCAATCATATCCCTAATAATAATAAAACAGGAAAAAAACATTGTTTACTGAGTACATGATCAATTCATTCGATATATCGATTATTAAGACTGACAAGTTGAAACTTCCGCTATGTTCCCACAACTTCTCGCTTCAAACGGTTCTACTTCCGCTTCTCCTACATTCCTCCAACCAACAATTCAGCTGTATTAATATTATATCCCTGAAAGATACACAGATATATTTATAATATTTAAGCATATATACATTGTAAGAAGATAGGGAGCTGGAAATCGTACATCGTTAAACAGGTCTAGTGGAAAGCGGAGATGGATTTAAAGATACAAATCAAAGACACCATTGAAGAGAAAAATAAAAAATTAGAAATGAAAAATTATGTTCATTATCTATTATCCCTATTTTATTTATTTGGTAGTATTACCGATCTTATCTTATTTTTTCCAACTTTTTTAAAGTTATTAACGAACGTACCGATAAATAAATGGCCTTAAATGACGAAAGCGGTCAAAATGAACTTTCCTGACAAAAACAAAATAACTATTATTACTATCTATCCTTCGAAATGTTAGCTAAAACGTTAATTTATTGATGAAATGATTACCGAAATGTAAACATTTCCCATAATTACACTCTGTTAACATGCTAAAATTCACGATTATTATTATTTTCAAGAATATTAAAAAGGAAACGAATAAAAAGTTAAAACGTGGGTATCTGGCATCTGCTCCGCAGGTTTTCGCTACGAGTTGAGTCGGAAGTTGTAACTGTTTTTTCGGCTCATTTTTAATATTTTCAAAAATATATGTTATCGTGAGCGTTAGTATGGAAAAGAGGATGTAACTACGAGTAATCAGTGGATTTCGGTAATCATTTCATCAAGAAATAAAAGTTTCAACTAACATTTCGAAGTATAAATGACATATTTTGGTTGAAACGTTCGTTTCTAGATGAAATGATTACCGAAGCATACACTCTTCACATAATTAAATTCTGTTTTCTAAACTAAACCTCACTAAGCTATGGAAAATATTTAAAGGGAAACGAATGAACAGTTAAAAATTGTTGTGGCACAGCTCGAAGCGACAATCTCCGCGGAACTGATACTGATTATATTTTGAAACATTGAACTTTTACTAAAGACATTTTTGATTATTAGTTTTATCCATAATGTATATTTCGGGTAATTATATTACATTGTTAATTATAGTATATCTTCTCAATAAAAATAAAAGCAAAAAATAAAAAAAATGGAAGGAGTTCCAAGCGGCCGATTGACGTAAGAAAAGACGATAGAAGGGAAAGTAGGCCAAGGAACTTCGCTCGGCCACCTTCGTATCTTGTCGGCTATCTTCGGCTTTCTACGTGTTTTCGCTCGTAAGCCTTGGTATCTATATAGCGATTTTATTATTTTACATAATTAATATATAGGTTAAAATGAAAATTATTAGATAAAATTATAAATAATAACATTAATAAAGAAGATAGAACATAAAATATTGCTAGAGTTCGAAATATTAGTAATCAAACTAAACCGTACAATTACAAGTAAAGTTCTCCAACAATTACAATCATCTAATATGAACTTTACTTCAATAGGGAGTTACACATATTAATTTAATTTAGTACAATTTATTATTCGAATCCATTTCCCTGAATTTCCGTGCCGAAGGTCTGGGTTCAAATCCGGCGGCTGGAAGATTTTATTTAATCTGTTAACTGCTGGGGTGGATCCTTTAGAATCTAGGACACTCCTGGGGCTCAACCGGTCTCTTTAAAGTGGGTACCCTAAATAGTGGCGGTTGAGCGTGATATTGGACAAAAGACATCCTATGTTCAAGAAACAGTACAGCCTCAACCACGTACTAAATTCAAGGCAGGTATTAAGTGGTAACTTCTAATTCAGCTAAATTTGGACGATGTAGAAATTTTTTGGAAACATTTTTTTTCTCTCAGTATTGTAGATAAAAATGCGAAGTATCGAATACAAAAACAGATTTTTTTTATTCGGATTCATTTATTGATTTGATGTGATACATCAGACTACCACATGTTAGGCATAATACAATGTATAATGGCATAGGTAAATGAGTTTGACGATACGCACTGATTATAAATGAACCTTGAAACAGTTTTTTCTCTTACCTTAAAGGTATTTATTTTTCATTTTCGATACTTTGCATTTGTATCGACGATAATTTAACTTTATTTTTTCAAATCTGTTTAATGGAGTATATGGAACTTTTCATTCGTTTTCTATTTAATATTCTCGAATATAAAAATAATAGTAAGTTTTAGTATGAAAGAAAGGGTGTAATTATGGGTAATGAGTATACTGCGGTAATCATTTAATCTAGAAATGTACGTTTAAACAAACATTTTCAAGTATTAAATAACATAAAGTCCGTTTTTAATATATATACTGGCAGCAATAAAATTATTAGTTATCTCTTCCAAGCCGATGGTTGTGCAAGACCCCTTCGGCCGAAATCACATAGAACAAGTTTGTACCCTATTATAAAAGAATAATAAAAAATTATCTTAACTACTATATTTTAATATTTTCCAAAAAACGCTAGTTATTGTGGGCTTTAGTAAGGAATAGAGAATATAATTATGGGATGTAGAACGGAGATAGTTGGAGGATGCAGTAAAAAAAAACACTAAATAAGTACTAGACTTATATTTATGTGCCGACGTTTCGACCTACAGCGTAGGTCATCTTCAGGGTTATGAGAGAGAAACAAACAGAACAAAAAATATATAAAAACGTTACAGTAACAATAATATAGCGACATGTATCTGTCACTATTTTAATTTTCTACATTACATTAGATAATCTAGAAATGAACGTTTCAACAAACATACATAGTTGAAACTTTTATTTGTTGAGGAAATGATTACCGAAATATACACATTACCCATAAATACAATCTCTGTTCAATACTAAAGCTAATGAATGATAACTTGTATTTAAGTAAAATATTAAAAGAGAAACTAATGAAAAGATAAAACTTGTAGTGACTCAACTCGAAGCGACAACCTGTGCAATAATTATCCGGCTATTGTACCATAAGCATTCTGCATCGCGACTTCTTTGTCAACTATCATTCAGACTATTGCTGTTACCTATCGTCGATCAAGGATCAAATATAAAAAACAAACACATATTCCTCTTTTATCTCTAACGTTTTTAGAGTCATCTATAACGTATAATGATATAGGTAAAATACGTTTGACGATAGATACTGATTAATATTTTTTCACTCTCCTGAAAAGTTGAGTTTTCCACGTTCAATACTTTATTTATCGACCATATTACTCATCCCGGTCTAAGACAGAAGAGAATCCATTCATTGGAACAACTGCAAACAGGTCATTACGAACCCAACAAGCCGAAGAACAATCCGCAGGCGGAAATGCTGACGAAAGATGTTCAAGGAAACGGCTGAGTACAACAGTCCAGGAACTCATCCTGAGGAGGTTGCAAGAAATTCCTCATCTTTTACCACCGACCCCGGCTAGACCTCAGCGCTCAATCACTTGATAACTTTGATAAATATTCCAAAAGGAATAGTGTATAGAGAATAAATTGTCAGGCTAAAGTTTGTGTAGTATAACTTATTTGTAATACGTAAAGAAAAGCGTAATTATTATCTTTGAAAAAACCAGCTTCCAGTCAATTCATTTATTGTTTTAAACAACGACGTTTCGACGCTAAAATGTCATTTTCAATATTTTAAAAAGCATCATCATGATATAACTTTTAAAAAGTTACAAGTCAAAACTCAGCAAAAAACAACAATCACAAATCACCTACCAATAGTTTTCTCAGATCTTGACTGACTCAGATGTTTCCATATAATATTTTGTAAATATCATATTATGATTAAACTGATTAAATAAAAAATAAAATATTGAATGATAATTGTTGGCCTTGATAATATATGTGGAAGGTAGAGGTTACAAAGAATTTCTCGTAGAATTGGAGAATTGGAGAAAAACTTTATTGAAACGTTGGCTAATCAATAAAGTTTTTCTCCAATTCTGCAATTCTATGAGAAATTCATTGTGACCTCTACCCGGACCACTTTCTTCCAAAAAATAAAATAATTTAAGAATTATTTATTTTTATTTTCGTTGTTGTTTTATATATTTTTAAAAATAATTTAATGCATAAAGAATTTAAATAACAGTAAAATATAAATAAGATAATCATATAAAACTCACTTTACTTTAAAGATCAAAATTTAAACCATTTGTTGACTATTGACCATGGAGGATAGTTGATCCCCAAGAAAATGAAAACAAAAATTTAAATTATATATTATTAGTTGATGTTTTTTAAAATATTGAAAAGTCATTGCTTAAAAGAATAAATGAATTGACTAGAAGCTGGGTTTTTTCTAAGATAATAATTACATAGTATTGCAGTCCAGTGTATTAGATAAGAATCAAAAAGAAAAGCGTAATACGCAATAAGTTAGAATAAAGGAAAAATATCATTCACCTTCTATGTTTAAAGTCGTGGGCTCGCATCCCGGGGATTTTTAAAGGGGATAAAATCCTGTTCTCTGGAGGGGGCGTAAAATGGCGTAAAACCAAATTCTATGCATAATGAATGATAATTGTTGACCTTGATAATATATGTGGAAGAAAGTGGTCCGGGTAGAGGTCACAATGAATTTCTCGTAGAATTTGAGAAAAACTTTATTGATTAGTCAACGTTTACTGTGTAGGTCTTCTTCAGGGCTATATGCAAAATACAGACAATATAAGAAAATGGTACAAATATATTAAAACATAATAAATAAACAAAAGTAAGGTGAATACAGGCAATAAAAATGATAAAGATGTACATTAAGGTAATTATGAAGGTTAAAATATATGAGTGTATACTATAAACAACCAAGTGCCAACAACAAGTGGAAAATAATAACAAAACAGAAAGTATTGAAAAGTAAAAAAAATAAGGTAATACAGATAAAAAATAAATTTACACCAATTCTATGCGGTGTCAGATATTCGTTCAGATCCCTATCCTAACTAAACCTGGATAGGCAAAATTTAGGATTCCCGCTGTGGCATCCTCCGATTATCCATAGCAGCATAAAGTGACCTTAAAGGTTTTAGGCTTGGAAATTCTACGACGAAACACGGTAAAGAAGTAGGATTTGGATTAGATTCGGATGTGGCGGGTATTTTTATGATGCTGATACTCGTGGAATGAGTTAGGACACATCTAGAAATTTAAGTAATTAGAGTTTATGAATACTACAAAAAAAAGATGTAATAATAGCAATACATAGGTTTAATGATACCAATCACATGCAATAGTAGAAAAACTGGACATTAAACTGTGTTCGGAACAAACTATGATAACTAACCATACAATCCCCTTCTAGAGGCCAGACGTACTGCTAACCGACAAAATATAAATAAAGAATGCCATCATGATCGAAGTAGGCTTCCTCCTGGCGATGTTATTAATACGAGTATTATCATCATATTATTAATATCAATGTTATTAGAACATTGAGTGAAAAAATCGTAGTACCACCAATTATATTATAAATATACCAATTATCCAGCAAAGATTCCTGAGGGAACTATGAAATATACGAAGGTACTTCAAATAATTAGTGGACTTCAAGCCCAGAAAGCGGTAACGCTGGGAGCTGCCAGCACCGTCAGGAATTTTTTTAATATTTCAAAATAATTATAAAATTGTTCGGTTCACTTGATCAAGTTCCGGGTTGGCGTACTTATCCGTAAGCTTTGAAATGCAAAATAAATAATAAAAATAAGGCTTAGCGAAACCTAAGGCTCGATGCCGATACCACCAATCTTTGCTTACAAACCTCAGTTCACAAACCTCTACCCAAACCCAAACCTACTAGGTCACCCTAAACGCAAACCACCAGAGTAGAAAACACGAAGTGCAGGAAGTAGAGGCAGCAAATACTCACGGTCTCGACATTGCTTTCCTTCTTAATAGTTTATTACACCTTATTACACATTTACAGTTATTTATTAGGGCAAGATGTAATAAACATCTAGAAAGAAATTACGTAGACACACGCTAGGCTGAAGAACATTCCATTCTCGCTTAGAAACGGGTTTCGTTACGAAATCTAGAACTGGTTCGAGGTAATTTAAAACATATTTTTCTTTCCAAAACATACATTAATACTAGTATTTATGACGCAATTAAAAGTTTACAAAACTAATTAGTTACAACCTGCTATAATTGGTAGGGCTACAAATAGGTACAATTAGCTACAAATAGACTTTTTAAATGCAGGAATTGAAGTAACGAGGTAAAATCGGAAAAGACCAAATGTATGAATAGCAAAAACGACGCAAATTTTTATATATGAGAGAATATTTCAATATATTTCAAGAGGGTTAAGTACTTATCATCCATGGCACGATGGACTTAAGTGCAGTTCGGGGTTAGCTTTTAAAAACGGCTATTCCCAAAGTGTTATTCTGTTCATTTTAAATAAGCAAAAGCAAATGGAATAAGACAAAAACACAAAAGTTGTATGTTGAACGTCTTGGTGGTGGGGTGCTGTCTCATGTTTGGAAACTGTTTGGGCTGTTGATCGTTGGGATGTATTGCACCTTTTTCTTCGAGATGCGATTCACATAACCCCTTTTTGATGTTGGTGTCTTGATAATGCCTGAATAGGCGAAACGTCGACTGGTAAGTAGGTGTATTTTTTGAAACATTAGGGTTTGCATTGTGGTTTTTCCCAATTGCATTATAATAAATAATAGTGTTTCCTTTTGAGTTTTTGGCTCTATTTTAGCAAAAACACAAAATTAAATTTAATAAACAATAAAGAAATTTAAATAGAAACGGTCATCTGTGGTCTAGTAGTTAGCGTAACAAACTACTAAACCCAAGATCGCGGGTTCGTAGCCCGGCAGGTGGCCCTAGGATTTTTTTAAGGGAGTAAAAAATCCTTAGTTACGCCGTCCTACGGAAGAGACGTTAAACGGGGGTCCCGAGCCTGTACGATGTCAGGTACTCGTTAAAAATCCCTATCTTAATTAAACCTGGATAGGCAAAATTTAGAGCTCCCACTGTAGCATCGTCCGATTAGCCAAAGCAGCATAAAGTGACGTTAAATGAACAAACAAACAAACAATTTAAATAGACAATAAAGAAAATTAACAAGACCCAAATCATGATCATGTAATCATGATCACACAAATAACTTACAACTTACACATAAATAACTCGAATGAGACGAATGATAAGAGGCTAGAAGAGATAAAGTAAGTGTTATGGGTACCGGCTAATAAACGAGGTATAGTACAACCTCCGAATTTCTATTACATAAAAACGATTTCCGAGATGCAATATTGAAAAGACCTTGTAGCCTCTAGACGTGGCCTTATAGAGACCTCCTCGTGACTGAGAGAGGACAGCCTTGAGGGACAACTCCCCGATCTGGCGGAGTACGGCGGGTTCAAGGGCGGTGGCGAGCTGTCCTAGATTCTGCGGCTCGCGATCGATACTTCTTCAGTTCTTCTAGTTCCTTTACTTCTTCAGTTCTTCCACTTCCTCTAGTTCTTCCAGTTCTTCCGTATCCCAGAGGGTCATTACACCCGAGATGTGACATCGTGTGGGCGCGGGGTTCGTTCATCCTCAACCCCCTCCTAAAGGTTGGACGTCTCGTTTATATTTAGATGGAGGAATGAGGATGGAATGCTTTCAAAACAACATCTAAACGTTACGTTCGTTTAAAAACTATTTCTAGATATCTAGAAATCGCTCGAAGGGTGTGATGTCCCAGTTAAATAGGTCTATTTTGTTATATCTATTTAAATATACTAATAATAGATGTAGTGGCTTGGCTCAGTGGTAGAGTGCTGAGTTGCCGTACCGAAGATCCCGGGTTCGAATCCGGCTAGTGGCAGAGAGTTTATTAAATATATTAACAGTCGGAGATCGATCCTGTGGGGCAGTAAATATCATTAATCTATTTTAACAATCTTAAGTTTAACAGTCGCACAAAAACGACCAGTGGTGTCTACATCAGATATTTTAATAATATAACAAGACAGAAATAATAAATAAATCGCTTTTAACAGGAAAAAATATTATAACTCGGTTTTACCCTAAAATTGTCTCGTTTTAAACTTGATAATAATTACATTAGTCATTAAAATTTAGTATTACATTTTAGTACACTTTACTTTTCATGTATATGTTGTTTTGTTTTTTTATAATTTGTGATACAGTATAATAAAATGTGTATAGTAAATAAAAATATACATTACGAGAAGTCTTTTATTTTCACTTATTATTACGGCTATTAAACGTATATAATATTTTACTCAGTACTTATATATTATACGGACATAATATAATACCTATACTCTTTGGCTACAAGCAACATGTGGATCAGAGTGCTTAGCACTGAAGAAGAAAGGCGATCTGAGAGAACTAGAAAAAAAGAGAGAGAAAAATTAAAAGAATTTGTATAAAAACATAGAAAAAATCACAGATTCAATGAGGAAGAGAAGGCTAAAACTGTATGGACATTTAAAAAGAATGGAAGAAACACGGATTTTTAATTACGTTAACAAACAGAAGGATGGATAGAAGCAGCGAAGGAAGATGCCAACAAAATAGGTTTTACAGAAGAAATAATATATGAAAAGAACCGCTTCAGGCTGCAGATAGAAAACGCAACCTATGAAGAAGACAAGCCTATGCCTCGACCGAAGAGAGTGTGGACAGGTGATCAGAGCTGTTAGAGAGGAGTGCTGGGAAGAGAAGAAAAAAAGACACCATAACTCTTGAGTTATGTGCGGCCTATAGATGGCCTGATTCATAGATATAATACAATATATAGTGTATATGTGTATATGTATAAGATGAAATCCTATACATGCTAATAGAGGAATAGGCAGGATCAAATTATCATCTACCTACCGGGGAGGACGCTTCCCAAAAAGGCCCTGTTTCGAAATATTTCAACTAGCTCGGCCTATTCCGATTGAGTATCATCATATTATCATATCATGGCGTCACAGTAATAGTACCATAAAAAGTACGTATATGCATTTTATGGCTTTTATGTAGTTCATTAATCGATTGTTGGACTGAAAATCTTGAGTTAATCTCGGATATTCTACATCTACCATTTCCGACCGTTTAAACTCCGGGCATTGTGTTGTTGGCATTTAGCCAAAGAATGCTTTAATATCAAGAAGGAAAAAAAAATAATGAGACTGAATATTTCAACCATTCAAGCCTTCATATCATGAATGGATGAGTTAGTTTATGTCGATTTGACTGTTTGTGTATTTTTTTTTGGTGTCTCCTATAGAGGGGTCGACTGCCGCGCTATCTATTAGACCTGGAAAGCACCTGCACACTTGCACACCTGCATTCGTTGATAACCAGAACGAAGTGTGACGTCAGGACCCAAGGGTTCATCGCCCGAGCAGTGTGGCCTTGGTGCCGTCGGCAGTACCGTGTACCTCCTGCTGGCCCTACAATGTACTGAGTGCAAAAGTACACGGTTGATAATTTAAAATGGAGTTGAAGAAATAAAATACCTGTAGGTACTTTCTAAAGTTTTACTAAGGAATTATTTTTGCTATATAAATACATAATAATAATAATATGACTATAATAATAATTATACGAGAATAATAATAATTATTATTAATAATAATATGACATAATAATGATAATACTATGAATAACCGATACCACCAATACAAAGTAATAATAATTTCTTATGTCATTCATGAAAAAATAAAAACCCTTATAGCAAAGAAGAAACATTTATTTACAAGGGATAGGATCATAACAAGAAATTTCTGTCTTTGCCTCTCGTTATTTTTACAAAATAACTTCTTATAATTTCATGCCAATTAAAAAGTTTGTGAATACCTGTTGTCAACTTGTAGCTACAGTTACTTTTCTTATCCCTGAGACCTATATTATGGAATATCTCAGAGATTATTTCTTTACATATTATTTAATTTTTAATGATTTAATAAATGAAAACGAAAATAACATATGTGACCTGCAGACTCTGTTAGACCTGACCAACTTCAATAAAATGGTTATTCCCAATTGGGAGGAAACTTTTTTTCGTTTGAGAGTGATATCTTACAAATAACCTTCCAGCCCAAAACGTTGTCATAGAAACGGCACAGTCCCTACCATATACTGAATCCAAGGCTGAATAGTGAAACTGTTTATAATTTCATGAGGTGCGTATTATATTGCATTTCATAAAAAAAGTAAAATGTAACAGTCTATAGAATCATAAAAAAATGGTATAGTAAAAAAAAATGAAGATTTACTTAAACGTTTTACATTCTTAGAGAAATAATGTAAAGGCCTTTTCAGTTCACATTTTTAATTTATATCTTTCATCTTTTCAGTCATATTTTTCTTCAAGGAGGGGGGGGGGGTGTGTAACCCTTACATGTAATAAGTAAGACATATAACACATTTAATAGTTATCCTTAGCCTAATAACAACATCCAATAATTTTGGCCTTCCGTAATGCCATTTGGACTGAAGACAAATGGAGTGCACTCGAAGGGACCGTACTCATGGCCAAGGACTGTATCGCTTTCTCTTTCACATAAAGAATATAACGTTATGTATGATTACATATAGGGGGAGTGGTAGAGCGCTGAGTTGCCGTATCGAAGGTCCTGGGTTCAAATCCCGCTGCTGGCAGACTTTTATTTAATCTGAGAGCGGCCAAAGATGGAGCCTATCAGAGCTAGAACCCTCCTGGAGCTCATCCAGCGTTTATAAAGTGGGAGTCCGAAATGGGGGATAAAATCTGGCGGTTGGCGTGGTCTAGGACAAATCTCCTACAGGTATCTGTTCCGCATGTTGTCACTTCGAGTTGACTTACGACAAGTTTTAACCGTTTATTCGTTTCATTTTTAATAGTTTCCAAAAATAAAAGTTATCCCAAGCTTTAGTAAGGAAAAAGGGAATTTAATTATGGATAACGATTTCATCAAGAAATAGAACTTTCAACTAATATTTCGAAGTGTAGATGAAATGTGTTTGTTGAAACATTCATTTCTAGAAGGAATGAATGACCCACCTCCCTACACAACCGTTAATAAAGAAACAGTAATGTCTGAATCCCCTTTGGGGTTGAAGTGGTACGGTTTTTTTTTTATTTATTAGCTATATATGTATATGCACACCTCTATTTTTTTTAGTCCATGATTCAATTTCCCAAAGACAAAATGCCTCTCAGTTTAAAACTTGAAGGTATGGATTTTCTAATCTATTCTACCTTAGCTATATCATTTAGCTTTGTCCCTCCCAGAATATGGCTACAGTTGCCGGCCACCGCCACAAGGTCACAGAGTGCCCAGGTTCGAGGTCAATAACAATAACTTTCAATAACCAAGCTGGACCAATTTTTTTCCTCGACCATTAGGAATATAATTACAGGTTGCTTGGGGATCGGGCCTGTCTAAATTGCGTCTGGGCCTAACCCTAAGTAATGAGTGTCCTTGATTTAGGCTACAACACAGCCGATCGTGGGCTTTGGGTTCTAGAATTTTTGTTGGGCAATTTGTGAATAATATATGCATATAAATATATAGTATATGAAGTTCCGGGAAATAAGTGAATAAGTAGAATTTTCTCCAAAATGGGTTTCTTGTACTTAGGGGAGCTGAATTGTTATAGCATGGTATTTTAGAGTATGGTATAATAGAGAATTGAATGGCATCACTTGCTAATGTAGTGTTATAGAATACAGCAATATAAAGTATAAAGCTAATATAGATTATATTATTATGGATTATGGAACAGTAGAGTATCATGGATTATCTCGCCCTTCCGATCTTTATATCCGTTCCCATAGAACCAAAACTTTTGAGCGTCCTTTCTCGCCCGTTCTATCTCTCTTTGGAACTCACTCCCACCCGATGTCCGTCATGCGCCTTCTTTAACCTCATTTAAATCCAAACTTTTCCCATGTCTTCCCAATTCCCAAACAGATGCTCTATAATCAATAAATAATTTATAGATATATTCAACTTAATCGATTGATGAATTACTGTAAATATTCCTCGCTCATAGTGATATAATTTTTTTATATTATTATGTGCTATTATTTATAATAAGGGTATTTTTCTATAAGCTTATTTCTTTTTATACTAAATTTATCTGTTTTTTTTATTTTATTTTTGTATTACATTTTCTGATTCTCTACCAAAACATACCTGTCAGGTATTTACTTTCAAGATATTATGTAAATATTGTTTTATTCCAATAATGTAGTCCTTTGGCCAAATATATATTTATTTAATTATTCACTTCTGTAATTCTGAAGGGACCTATTATTTTTCTATTCTATTCTATAATAATATAATGAAATATAGTAGTGAAGTATTATAGAGCAGAGTATTTCAAAGTATTATAGTAATATATAATACTCTACACTACAATAATACCGGGTTGTTGTCACCCCAATCGTAATGATGAATGTAATATACAGAATAGTAGTATAGAATATAGTATTATGGTCATGTAAGGTATTTTACTATGAAGCATTGTATGGTACTATAGGGTAGAATATAGTATGGTATAATATTATGGAGTATAGCTGTAAGGTATTATAGATCAGAGTAGTTTAGAGTAGAGTATTATAGTAATATACAATATAGTAGTATAGAATATAGTATTATGGTAGAATACAGTTATTTTAGGGAAATGCATGGTAACAATACAGTTGGTATGTCATCGAGTATAGAATTATAGTAATGCAGAGTATGATATTAGAGTACTATCGAGAATATTATTATATAGTATACTATTATGGAATATAGTATCATAATGTATAGTAGAGGTGAAGGTAGAGAACTGATTAACATAAAACTCTAGCTTATCCTGACCGTGACCTTAGGCTCGCCTTGTCAAAGGAAATATTTCGAATACTTCTACCTTCTCAGTTATCATACCCGATTATATATTATATCAATTTATATCATTGTTATAATTATATATTACATATTATAATAAATTACCTTCGTTTGGAGTATGGAGTTCATGTCTTACGGACAACAAAAACCTATGTTCATGAAGGTTTCGTATATATATGGAAATCAACGTATATTTTTAAAATAGTAATTTAAAAAAAATAAAAATATCGAGGACTAATATAGATTTTTTTCAAGTACCGAAATACGAGTGGTACCGAATTAGTTGTGTAGCTTATTTTTTAATACATAGGATTATAAGAATTTAAAAAAACAACTGGGAAATGTGTATTTATATGGAATAATATAAATTGTGTTTAAAAAATAAATTATTGGTGTACTTTTGGTATTTTGTTTGAAAACACACGGTTGTAAATAATATATTTTAATGAACCAATTGTTAATGTCTTAATACACGGGAATAAACGCAAAAAATAAAATGGATTTTAATGTAATATAAAAAAATTAAGGATTGGGGAGACTCAGTTTGTAAAGTTTGTGTACAATACTAAGTGTAATATCTGACAAAACAATCTCTAATTTGTTAATATCAACAACTGTTATCCAAGAAGCATTAGTCTCTACCACGCACTAAACCCAAGACTCTTCACGGTTTGTAGTCGTACAGATTTTGTTTTTTAGTTATAAAAAATAAGTAAATTGCAATTAGATTTTTTTTTAATACTTAAGGTCATTTTTTGAGAACGAAACAACTCCAAACCCACGAATATTCAGGAGAAACATTTTAAAGTTTCAAGTAATATTTTATAACAAAATATAATTTTAAATATGGCAAGATTTGCAGAATGCGAAGATACTCTATTCAAAAATATACATTATCGTCACTAATGTTAACTTAAAGAAAAGAGTAATTTTTGACTTATCGCAGTGCCTAAAAAAAAAAAAAACATCAATATAAATAGGGATCGATATAAATAGAGCCTTGTTACAATAAAACTAAGATACCAATAAAAATTTATAGAAATGTGACCAGTTTATTTATATTGACGTAGGAGCCATACACTGCAAATAATTATAATATAGTTCATATTTCGGGCAACAAAATTTTATTCGGTTGTGTTAATTAATCTTCATTATTTATAAAAGTAAAATTATAAAAAATAAAATAAAAAATACCTGTCGTTATAAGTAGATTTCTGCCTCAGTTAACCTGAAAAGAAATAACAAAAAATATAGCCATATTTTGATACAAAAAAAATAAATAAAAATACCAATAAAATAAAATATATCAATATATAACCAAAAACACATTATAATATTTGTTAATCTTTTACTACCGCAGTAAGTAGTTGGTATGCTGAAGGTGCCGGGTTCAAATAAAACAAACAGTGGCTTCTTGAGCTCACCCGGCCTCTATAAAAGTTGGTTCCAATATTTATGAAAACATCTTGCGGTTGGGCGCGATCTCGGACAAACCACCTCCCTTCTCACAACCGTTGTCCTAAATAAAAGTCTCTATCGTGTTCCGGAACTGCCTTCTTTCTTCCACTGCCTTCCACTAAAGTCTTCTACTACCTAAGCCTCTCTCTCGAAATCTCTGGGATCACCGTTGAAAAGTGCACTCACTTATTCTGCCTTCGCCCCAGACTTCGTTGATATATCTGGTCGTTTTGGTCCCGTTCCGTGCGAGTTTGAATTCGTAAATCAAAATTATGCGAAAATCCCGCTTTGACACCTTCGTAAAGACTGAATTATTTCAAAGTAGCAAAATGTTACAGATTTAGACAATTATTTTTGTTTGAAAGAGGATTAATAAGTGTTTACATTTATAAAAATCAAAAACCCAACAAACAAAAACAGTTTACTAGTTGGAATGGTATTTTAAAAAAAACATAAACTCCTATACAAGTTTCGAATTACCCAATACATGTCCATCCGAAGATGAATCCTATTGCTATGGGTCTAGGACTCTCTCTCACACAGCCTCTTTAAAGTGGGTACCCAAAATAAGGGGGAAAATCTGGTGATTGAGCATGATCCAGGACAAATCACCTCCCTGCACAACCGTTGTCGAAGAAACAGTACAGTCTCTACCACTTACTAAACCCAAGATCCTCCACGGGTTATAGTGGAGATTTTTCTATATAGTAAAACCAAAAAAAAAATTGTTTGTTTCCATGTTCTTAAAAAATTGTGTTAATTTATACTATAACCATACTTGATTATTTCAATTCGATATTTTTCACTTGACTTCAATACTTTAAAAAAAAAATCATTATCCAGTCATACTTCATTATTTATTAATTCTTCATACTTTTCGACATTTAGCCATTATCAACTGTTAAAATTTATGGTTTTATGCATCAACCTATAATGTATATATGTAACTATATAAAATTATAAGTCAATTTTTCTGCGAAGACAACAATAACATGTTTTAAATTTATATTATTTTAATTAATTTAATGGTTAATGCTGTCTTTACAAAAAAATTGACTTATAACTTTATTTAGTTACATATATACATTATAGGTTGATGCATAAAACCATAAATTTTAACAGTTGATAATGGCTAAATGTCGAAACGTATGAAGAATTAATAAATAATGAAGTATGACTGGATAATAGTTTCTCTTCCAAGGTTCCTACAATCCTTAGCACAGAACCATAACCAAATCCCCCCCTTGCTAACTTCCGAACTAATAGCCGTTGTCGTGTAACCTCCCTAGCTCCCAAACTCCCATATCTTCTCCCATTGATCCTCGACTGACCCGGTTAGAGCCCGCAACACTGAGTTCTTTCTTCCGAACTCGCGATGAGAGTGAGATTTATTTCCTAAAACTATGCCACAGCGAATGAACTTAATTATACTCAGTCATGGAAAACATTTAAGAAATGATAATCTTATATCTAGAAAGCGATTATACCAACACTGGAAATATATTTTGTAAATTAGTTTATTTGTTTGACATCAGTTAACGTTAAAAAAAAAACACCTTTACCACTGTACATCTGTACACACAGCCTATGAAGGTGGTGGATCAGTACCATCACGATACCATACTCCATCTTACTATACCAAATAATACCTCTGTTTCATAGTCTCTAAAACTGCTACACCATATTAGTTTTAACCATATATATATATATATATATATATATATATATATATATATATATATATATATAGTTGTATAGAAATACTATAATATACCACTACAGCCAATAAATGGTGTTGGGTTTAGTACACGGTAGAATCTGTACTGCTTCTTGGACCGGTCGTCGACAACGGTGGAAGGAGGTGATTTGTCCTAGCTTATGCTCAACCGCCAGATTTTCCGACCTATTTTGGGTAACCACTTTATAGAGGCTGGGTGAGCCCAAGAAGGATCCTAGATCCCTTATGATCCATCTTCAGCAAACATTAAAAGTCTGCGAGCAAGCGGGATTTGAACCCTCGGCACCAGTAACCAGCACCGAACCATAGCCACGGTAAATCAGCACTCTACCACTGAGCCACTAAACGATGCTACAGCAGGAGTCCTAAATTACGCCTGTCTAAATATAATTACTATAGGGATCTTTAACGAGTAACTGACACTGCACAGGCTTCGGACTGCCTTTTTACACTCCCTCCAAAGGACGACCTAACCAAGCCATAACGCCACCAGCCGGGTTTTGAACCATCGGCCTGTGACATAGAAGGTTATTAACCTAACCACTGCATTTTAAAAAAATAATGCTTTGTTGTTTTGGAAATTTCCAATTGTATACTTAATTTATTAAAGTAATTTTAAAAATATAAATATATAAGCGATTAAATAAAATGGTATATCATATATAAATGTTAAATAGTTTATATACTGGTAGGCTATGTATGAGTAAAAATGTAACCTACACCCGCTAGTGGAGTTCTTTAACATATTGTCTTTTGTCTCGTCTTGTCAATTGTAATTTTAGCCTACTTACATTATAGTACTCTAAAGAAAAATTATTAATTCAGTTTATTCAAGCATTTTTTTTCTAATTGATTTTTTCTTATTTGCTACTGACTTTTTGTTTCGTTTAATAAATTTTCAGTTTTGGGTGTTGAAATTGTAATTGGGTATTTACTTCTGATTTATCAGAATAAGATATTATATATATATATATATATATATATATATATATATATATATATATATATATATATGTATGTATATAATATATATAATATCAGAATAAACGTGATTAAGACTCATATCAACAGACTAAACTAGACTATTAGCGTGGGTAGCTAAGTGCAAATAATTCGGGACTACGTTTTATTCTATGTCAATATTTAATCATCCAAATCCCAGAATGATCCCTCTTCTAATCATTAGTAATATATAGGGCGCTTAATTACTAAACTCTCAATGCAGCTAACCATAATAATATGCATATATATCTATTTCATTCAGTTGAGGATAGAAACCTAGCACTGATCGCATAATATTTATGGCATACTTGGCATATACAGACACATATCAATACCTACAGTTATTGTGATAGGATAACAATAATCACGGGGCCACCTGTGGTCTAATGGTTAGCATAACAAACTACTAAGCCCAAGATCGCGGATTCGTAGCCCGGCAGGAGGCCATAGGATTTTTTAGAGGGAGTAAAGAATTCTTAGTTACGCTATTCTTCTGAAACGGGAGTGACGAGCCTATACGATGTCAGGTGCTCGTTAAAAATCCCTATCCTAACTAAACTTGGATAGGCAAAATTTAGAGATCCCAATGTAGCATCGTCCGATTAGCCATAGCAGCATAAAGTGACGTTAAATGAACAAACAACAACAATAATCGCCTATTTTGACCCTCTTGGGGCTCATCCAGCCTATAATAAGTGTGTACTCTTAAATGAGAGGACCTGGAGATTAATAATATTTATAGTTTCAAATAATACGAATTTTACAGTTGAATACAAGGCAGTCAGTAACCATACATTTCATTATTATCGGCAGAAGGATTAAATATTTGGAAGCGCAACTTGATGAGAATGGAGTCATGGACAATTGAATCCTAGAGAGGGTTAACTCAGCTGGTGAATTCTTCCAAGCACTAAATAAAAGGTTGCTGAATAACAGAGAAGTATCCAAGGATACAGAGTTGGGAGTATACAAATCTATTTTTCTCCCCATATTAACATACTCTTCAGAATCTTGGGCAGTAACCACCAAACATAAAAGTAGGATCCAGGCTACAGAAATGAGATTCCTTAAGAAGATAGAGGGGAAAACAAGACGAGACCGAACCCGCAACTCGATCATTAGAACGAGCCTCGGAGTGGAGCCTGCAGAAAAAGTCATTCAAGAAAACAGTCTAAGATGGTTTGGACATGTTTTAAGAATACGAGGCTAAGGTTGAAGGGAGAGAGTCCAGAGGAAGACCCCGATATACCTGAGAAGATGGTGTTAAGGAAAGCTTCGCAAAGATAAACCTGCAGTGGAACAGAAGAAGAGAAATGGTAGAGGATCGTACGGTGTGGCCCGGGCTGTACAGAAGCCGTCGCACAGGTTGCTGTTTTGATCTAAAGCATGTTCATAAATCAAATTCGTCAACATTTTACTTCCAGGCCTAGGATTGTGGCCTAAAGTAGGCAGATAGCATGCCCATCTTTTGAGGAACCCGTTACCTGGATTGACCACTCCAGTCCCCCGCACCACCAGTCGGAACCTAGCACTCCCTGTTTAAGCATGTCATTGTTCGCGACATTTCACAAAAAAAAAACTCTCTTTGTGTCTTCTTATGTTTAAAGTCATTTTAGCAACAACAAAAATATATGGATTTCATCAATCATGTAAAATGTAAAATATTTTGCGTATCAATTTATTTGTATTTAAAAATTTATTTAGACATATCTAGTAGAATAACTACCTACCTAAAAATATTTGACTTTTTTCATGTCTTTTCGCAATTTGTATTTTTGAATGTATGCAACTCCCCGCAACAGCATCAGACCTACATGTTATAATACTTTAGTATGTCTACTATAACTTAAGCAATCAAAAATAGTCACAAATATTCACATCACAGAAATAAATACCCTCTAAAACACACCCTTCATTGCGATTTTAAATAGCATGTGTTAGATATTGGTAATTCCGTCATGTCTATGACTACAACATAGCTGCAATCAAAAGTTTGCTAGCCAGCCGTTACACGCACGACTTCGCTCTCCAAATCGCCCTGAAGATGACCTACACTGTAGGTCGAAACGTCGGCACACAATTATAACATTATTACTTATTCAGTGTTTTTTTTTACTGCACCCCCCAACTATCTCCTTTACAAAATTTATTTATTATTAATAAAAATATAATAATGTTACAAAAACTTCTTTTTTCCATAAAATTGGTTAACCTTCACTTTATCGTCTTCCGAAATACGTTTTTAGTAATTTGAAACCCTTTTGACAAGAAAAAAGTGCAAATATATTTTTTGCCAGATTTTAGGTCAAAATACCAGTCTGCGCGTCGACTTGGACAAAGTAAGGTCTCTACCATGTACTGAACCCGATACCATTCATGGGTTGAGCTACAGTTTTCATTTGCTGTTTTTTTATATATATATATATATATATATATATATTATTTGTGAATTTGATTTCTTTACTTAATGTCTTTTGGCTACAAACTTTTTTTTTTTTCAAAACAACCTTGTCGTCCTAATACTAAATTTTTAATATCTTTTCCGTTTCTTTGCACCAGTTCAACAAGACTCCTCGATCATAAATAAATCGTTTCTTCTTATCACCGCTGATTCTTATATTATTATCGAGGAATCGATTCTAAATAGAGCCATTAGTGCAATTAAAAGCGTCCTCGGGCTTCCGATTACATTGAAGCAGTAGACCGGAAAAGGTCAAGATTCCCGCCCATCTTATATAATCGATACATCAAAAAGGTTATCCCTATCGTCTTTTATTCCCTAAACGGATGACACTGGCAAACTTCCGGTATTGATTTATAATAATGATATCAACAATATTTAATAATACCCGAAGGATCGATGCCTCCAAACTTGGCTTCCAACCACATATTATCAAAATAAGTTACTGAGTGCACAATACCTTAAATAAAGTGTAATAAAATTTCTGGCCCAACTTAGAAAGCAGGCGATTGGGATTCCTAAGACGATATGGAACAATCGATATCGAACAATCGATTTAAAGAGTAGCAACTTTCTCGGCCTTGGAAAGTTCCCACTTGCAGTGACTTTCTGCCACCTCGGCTTTCAAAAGGCTCTGAATATTACCACGACTTGCAAAGTTGTGAATATAGAGAAGTAAAAATGGAAATAAAATATATTGCAACCGTGGAATCGAATCAGATCTGCAGAGAGAGGACAACCTGATCGCTCACTAAAATATGTCCTTTTGCCCATATTTTTTAATAAATTCAAATGGAAACCCTTATTACGAATATGAATAAATACACTTATAACAATTTTCTTTTTTCTTACTCTCCTAAATTTATTTAAAACTACAAACTAATATAATATATACCTTACAATCTAACATATATAAACTTAAAACTAACAACCTTCTTTTACCCTTTCAAAAACAACAGCTCATATACTTTGATTAATAAATAAACTAAGTCTCAGATTGAGCCCTGAGGAAGGTTTCAGTATGGCCAGCGAAACGTTGGCAAAGAATTTCACTACACGGTCGAAACCAGAAGAAATACGTGATGAATGGAAGGTCACCTGTGGTCTAGTGGTTAGCGTAACAAACTACTAAACCCAAGACCGCGGGCTCGTAGCCCGGCAGGTGGCCCTAGAATTTTTTAAGGGAGTAAAAAATCCATAGTTACGCCGTCCTTCGGAAGGGACGTTAAACGGGGGTCCCGAGCCTGTACGATGTACGGTACTCGTTAAAAATCCCTATCCTAATTAAACCTGGATAGGCAAAATTTAGAGATTCCACTGTAGCATCGTCCGATTAGCCCTAGCAGCATAAAGTGACGTTAAATGAACAAACAAACAAACTTATATAGTATAACCTATCAATAGAACCTCACAACATTGTTTCTAATATCTAATACTCACACTATGCAATAGTTTTAAAATATTTATTAAAAAAAAAAAAAACAGATCAATATTTACTATAGATAAAATAATTTGAAAATAATTAGCTCATTTCTATTGTTAAACTTTTAGTAAGTTTATATGTTTTTTTTTTTTTTTAAGTTAAAATAGTATCGAGGTATAAATAAAATATATTATTACAGTCCAAAGTCTATTCACAAGATTAGACATTGACCATGGAGAATCCAATGAAACTCAAAGTAAGAAATATTTTAAAATTATGGACATAAAGTGATGTTAAATGAACAAATAAACGTGATGAATGGATTAGAAAAAATAATAAACTACAAGAGAATCTATATAATTATTGCTCGGAATGCCAGGAGATGTAAAAACCACAACAATGTTACTAATTTTATTTTGAAAATATGAAATTTAAATACAAATTAATTCAGAAATTCAAAAAGAACGTAGTTATTCCACAGTCTTGACTTTTCACTTCCGTCGGCAGTCCTCGTGCCAGTCTATGTTCATGTCTTCAAATAAAAATAAATGCTAGTTTAGTTAATCAATATTTTATTCGTATCACAGCTGTCAGTGTACTTCGATTAGTTGACCCAACTGAATCCTTTCCTGATGAATGATACGTTATAGAGACGATCCATGGATTCGCCCATCCGTCCAGGCTAAAAATACAAGTCCTCGTGGACAAGAATAGTCTAAGGTGGGAGCCCAGCCAGGGTCCAATTAGCCTGAATGAGTGGATCGATTCTACGATATTGTGGATCATGTATTACACATTACTCCTTCAAGGGATAACGTCTTAATTCAGAAAACCTAATTTTTCGATAGAGGCATTTTAAAGTTCCAGGTGAGTTAAAAAATAAAAATTTGGGTATTATTTAAGCAAAACAATACTATTGTAATGATGGTATATAAATTCCTTTATTAACAATTAACAATTTTTTAAAGGTTGAAACTTTTTTTATTTTAACTTCTGTCATTCATTATTTCCATAAAACTTCAAATTCAAGCATGATACGACTGAAATTATGGCTTTATTAAAAACAATTTTGGAAATGGAATGTCAGATAGGTCCTTTCTGCCTTAAAAAAGCTACTGAAAGCTTAACTAAAAAATGCTAATGTCGTTGTTCTTTTGAAGGAGCGATATGTTATAGTATTTGTTGATAAGAAATTATATACTTATGTTTTCTTCTTTATCATGTTTATTCCGTAAACCAACAATTATTCAAGAAAGATAATTTCATTTAATTGCCTTATATTTTAAAAAAATGTTCCACAAAACATGGAGTGCTTTGGGTTCAGTACATGGTAGGGATTATATTGCTTTTTGGACAACGGTTGAGCAGGAAGGAACCGTCAGATTTTCCTCCTATTTCGGATACACACTTTATAGAGGCTAGGTCAGCCCAAGTAGGATCCATCCCAGTTGTTAACAGATTAAATAAAATCAGCCGCTGCCGGATTTGAACCTAGGACCTTCGGCATGGCAACTCAGCGCTTCATCAATGAGCCACTCCCCTCCCATTAAGGTGAGAAAAAAATCCTCGGCCTAATCACCTTGCACAAACGTTGGCTTAGAAACAGTATGCTCCCTACCATAACGCGAATCTTATATTACTTGATGGGTTTAAACGGTGAAGTTCTTTTTTTATATGGCAAAGCATAAACCTAAAAAAATATTGACGATTCAATGAACAAAGATGACCAGCTATATATAGACAGATTAAAGCGGCTTATAACGATCTGGTAGCGTTTAATGGAGTCGGTTCACCGAATTAGAAGCTCTCTCGACTGAAGCATTTCCAAGGAAAAGGACCAAACAGTTCGGAGTCGAGGATTCCTTGGAAGTAGAGACTGTTTCATGGAAGTGGAAGTTGAAGGCTGGTATTGATTTTGACCTTATACCACTATAATCCAGTACATCAGTGCATAATAGAGATTATACTGTTTTAGGACAACCATTGTCTAGGGAGCTGATTCGTGCGAGATTACGTTCACCGTTCAGGTTTTTCACTAGAGAAGGTTTCACTTACTTAAAAATAAAAAACTTAAAAGATTAAAGTAGAACCATTTAACAATAGAATAGATTGTACAATATACCAACAGCCCCGTGAATAAGTGGTTAAGTCTATTTTCCTCCAAATGAGTTTCTTGTAATCAAGTAAGGGGAATCGAGTTTTTTACGTAGTGAATGAGGGGCTAAGTAAGCCACTGGTTTGAAAAGGAGTTATTGTTTACTCCATTTACAGCCAAAAAAACTACGAGATTGATACAATACCGGATATCTGCAAGCAGTTAACTCTCTCTGGACAAAATCCGACTTAACCACTTATTCACCGGGGCTGTAGATAAATGTGTCCCAGTTTTTATTTAGTAAATGTACCGATAAATAATATTTTGAATTAATATATATACAATTTTTACATAAATAATAAATGTAATCCGCAAATTTACTAAATAAATCCTGAATAGTAAAAATAATAACTGGATTGGGATTCGCCATAAAAGCGGAAGCTAAAAGAGTTGCCGTGTAGATCCGGGAGTCGAGATCAAATATTGATGTAGCTTTAAAGGTTCGACATGGCTTTCATCCCTCTATAGGTGGGGTCATCACTTCGCTAATGTCCCATATGTATCAACAATAAATTAACATATATGGAAATAATTATAATGTAATATTAATAATAACAAGAGTTTACGTATATAATAACAAGAGCGATGGGTAACTAATCTTTATTTATTATTTATTAATTATTAAGGTTAAATTAATACGACCCACATTGCAGGTCTTCTTCAGGGCTAAATATACAAGATGCTTACAAATTTAAATAATACAGAATAAAGAATACAAATATTTATAGGCATCAAGAGGTATGGGTGAAAAAATATAATAAAAATGGGAACCCTTTATTAGGTAAATACAAAAACAGAGGGAATATTGAATAGGTAATAAAGAGTAACACAAATCAATAAAATGATTGGTATTCAAAAAAGTAGTAGAGTAATCAAATAATAACAATAGATTAAATACAAATTAATCTAATGAAAGGTATTGCTATGGAAAACATTTTAATGAAAATAGTCTACATTCTCCAACAGCATTCTAATTATAAGGAAGAAATAGTTGGGGTGCAGACAATAAAAACACCTAAATAAGTGTAACTTATTTATTGTGTGACGACGTTTCGGCCTACAATGTAGGCCATCTTCAGGGCTAAGAGAGAGAAACAAACAGAAAAACATATAAAAAACGTTGCAGTAACAAGAATATAGTGACAAGTAATGTAGTAATGTGGTACGAGTTTGGAAATTAAAATAGTGACTAGATATGATGAATTAGTGAATAGATATGATAATTAAAGATAATGAATATAAAAGTGGTTACAGAATATAATAAAATTAAAATAGTGATAGATAAAAATAAAATTATAGATGATGAACAGAAAATAAAATAGTGACAAATATAATAATTAAAGAATACGAATATAAAATACAGAAAATAAATGTTCAGAAAGGATAAAATGTAAACACAATATAAAGGTCATAATATATTTATAACATAATATAATAGATGTCTGGTATCAAATCCATTTATATCTATAATTAAACTAGTTTTTTCTAAATCCTTCATATTCCACCTCCTTTTTCTATATTTTTATCTTCTCATTTTGTATCTTTCTATATTTTTGTTTTCCTTTATATTATGTTTACATTTTACCCTTTCTGGACATTTATTTTCTGTATTTTATATTCGTATTCTTTTATTATTATATATGTCACTATTTTAATTTCTGTTCATCATCTATAATTTTATTTTTATCTGTCACTATTTTAATTTTATTATATTCTGTAACCACTTTTATATTCATTATCTTTAATTATCATATCTATTCACTATTTCATCATATCTAGTCACTGTTTTAATTTCCACACTTGTACCACATCACTACATTACTTGTCACTATATTCTTGTTAGTGCAACGTTTTTTATATGTTTTTCTGTTTGTTTCTCTCTCTTAGCCCTGAAGATGGCCGACATTATAGGCCGAAACGTTGGCACACAATAAATAAGTTACACTTATTTAGGTGTTTTCATTGACTGCACCCCCAACTATTTCTTCCTTATATTAGAAGTTACAGTCAACCAATTCTTCTCTAGCATTCTAATTAGTTATATTTTCATTAAAATATCAAAAATAATTTCCATAGCAATACCTTTCATTAGATTAATTTGTATTACTAATTAGAATGCTGTTGATATATAATAGATAACTAATAAGAATGCTGTTGGAGAATGTAGACTATTTTCTTCATCATATATCGCCGCTGTCAAAACAATCAGCCTATCTACAGTTTCGGCAATTTTACAGGAGAGAGAAAAAACCACGCCTGCATTATATTATCTTATGTATATCGGTTATCTTTTCTAATTGCTAATTACAGCACTGCCTTGCGTTTAACCGTGAAAGCTTTTTTGAATATTGTGTAATTCAACCTGTAGGATGCGCTACTACTAACTCATTTTCACTAACTACTTGTTACTAACTCATTTTCACCAAAAGTTCTAGATAGGTGATATTGTTTTGACAGTGACGATATATAAGGTCGACTAACCTGTACCACTACAACCCTGTACATGATAGAGAGAGTACTGTTTCTTGGGATAAATGTTGTGCAGGGAGGTGATTTATCCTAGATCACGCTCAACCACCAGATTTTCCCCCGAGGTCAACTAATATTATTTAAAAAAAAATTCATATTTAAAATATAGTAATAAAAAAACTCCAGATGCTGTTCAACCAATACATTCTGGCAGAATATGTGGTAACTAACTTATTTGTATTCAACTGTAAAGTTCGTACTCATTGAAAATATTATTATGTTGTGTAAAGGAGATAGTTGGGGGGTGCAGTCAAAAAGAACACTGAATAAGTAATAAACTTATAATTATGTGCCGACGTTTCGACCTACAGTGTAGGTCATCTTCAGGGCGATTTGGAGAGCGAAGTCGTTAGATGTAACGGCTGGCTAGCAATGAAAAAACCGTTGGTGGTAGCAATGAAAATATTATTATTGATATTTTAGTATTGTTTTGACTTATACTATTATTATCGTTAAAGAATTAATCAAAAACCGGACGAATTCTTTGCAATTGAGGTCGAGGTCTTTTACAATACTTTTACTTTTTGCTTGTTTAATAGAATAACTAATGTCGACTTCCGCATGCAGCGAGATTTTTTTGTTCCGACAGACACTAAAGAACATGATGACCTGTGGTCACGCGATATGGTTTGATATCTTGATAAGCATAATTCTACATTCCAATTAATGCTGTAATGCTATCATCTCGGAGTAAAGTATGAACGTGTTTGTAACAATTAATGGTTACATTAAAATTTTATTTTGTGTACACATTCAATAGTACTTTTAATGAAATAATACATTTTTAATAACAAATTCAAATTATTGTTTTATATATTATTGTTTTAGATCGTGGATGAGGGGTCTGCTATCGTAATAGTAATAAATAAAATAAAAGAAAAGAACTAGAGCGTAGGGTACTGTTCTTCTTCATTCCTTCTCCTTAATGTTATTTATTATAATTTTACAATACGAAAATATATTGATTGTCAATTGGTTTTATTGACATGTGTGGATAAATATATAAAGAGATAAATAATAAATTGCGTAGACAATTATTTATTACTAGTACGGAATTTGTTCTTTATTTCATACACTAAAACATAAAAATTTATTATTATTTTTTTTTAAAACTAACGGTGCATCACGTGCCAGCCTAACAGTGGTTCAACCCCCTTTTACAAATCATACAATATTGATCAGTTCCTTACGAAATATTTTTATTATTCCTCATAATATGTAAAATAAAATATTACACGGTGATTACTAGAGACTTTTTTTTTATTTATATTTATGTATGAAACACATTTCGTTGTAGAAACAGTAGAGGCTTATGCGCTAAAAAGTATAAATAATAGTGGAAATTATTTCATTAATTAGCAATAAATAATTCTTATTCGTTATTAAGCAGATATCTTTCTTGAAAGGTCATTTCCCAGTTCATGGCTCTAAATCTGACTCACTATTACAAATACAACGACTAAATCGTAAACAATTTAAAATTCCAGTCCGTAAATAGTGCGTAATTTGTGCATAATATCGCTCCTTCAAAAGAACAATGCCATAACTAAATAAAAACCTAATTTTTCAATAGAGGTATTTGAAAGTTACATTTACCTCAGGGTTATGTGTTACTTATGGAATTATTCCCATAAAACTTCAAGTTCAAACATGATAAAACTCAGAATATAATTTTTTATTTTTTAAATCATTTATTCTAATGTATCTGATTAATAAAAATAACTTGTATGACAATAACCGAACGTCCATTATCACTAATACGATGATAGCCTTCATCCCCGCTCGTAAAACGTTACATATAGCTTTTGCGTAACGATTCCTCATTCAGTACTGACACACTGACATCCTTTAGCGATGTTGAGGTCCACCGCTATCGATAAGGCTATCAGTATCAGTAAATCGATATATAAAAGAATACATGGCCTAAACTGACTACTAGAACCTGCAAATTACTTCTTAAAAAACTCAGACTTCACGAAGTGTTCACGGAAAAAGTTTGAATTGATAAGTTACGAATGATTATAATTGTACCATCTTTATAGATTAATTATTTTATAAAATTATGATAATTATTTCATAATAATTAATTATGATGGCAAAATGCTTAGCAAACCCAAAGGCTATACTACAAACCTCTGCTCACGGACTTACGTCCACAGATTATCAACCGAACCTTAACATAACGGTCACCTGTGATCTACTAGTTAGCGTAACAAACTACTAAACCCAAGATCGCCGGTTTGTAGCCCGGCAGGTGGCCCTAGGATTTTCTTAAGGGAGTAAAAAATCCTTAGTTACGCCGTCCTTCGGAAGGGACGTTGTAACGGGGGTCCCGAGCCTGTACGATGTCAGATACTCGTTAAAAATCCCTATTCTAATTAAACCTGGATAGGAAAAATTTAGAGCTCCCAAATTAGCATCGTCCGATTAGCCATAGCGGCATAAAGTGACGTTAAATGGACAAACAGCAACAACCTTAACACCGTATAATGTATATTTCTCAAGTGGACTCGAACTTTCCTGGATTGCTTATTCTATGATATATTTTATTTTCAAAGACCTTAATAAAATACCTTAAAAACCGTAAATAAAAGACCTTAATAAAACATCAACCTTAACGCACTCACACTTATGCCTCGTTTTGGTCCTCAAGCAATTATTAAAAACCTATACCACTACAACCCGTGAACGGGACCACCCCAGACAGTATATGGTAGAGACTATACTGTTTCATGGACAACGGTTGTGCGGAGGTGAGGTCATGCTCAACCGCCAGATATTCCCCCTTATTTTGGGTACCCTATTTTTTAAATATTTTATAGAGGCTTGGTGAGCCCCAGGAGGGTCCTAGATCCTATATGATCCATCTCCGGCTGCAAAGAGACTAAGTAAAAGTCTGCGGGATTTAAACCAGGATTTCCTGCATGGCAACTCAGTGCTCTACCACTGAGCTATTCCGCTCCCATTGCCATACACACTTCTCACTTTAAATTTATTTATTTATTAGTTTGTTTTTTTAATTTCGCGCTGTGTTATCTCCTACATTCTTCAGTGGATCTTTTTTGTACCTTATATTATACGCAATACCTTATTTTCAAAGACCGTAAGATATTATTCTTTCTTCAAAATAAGCGGTAACGATTCACATCAATATAGTTCGAAGGATAATAATTTTATAAATCCTATTTTTTCATTTTCGTTTCAAACGAAAAAAACCCACTTTAGTTAAGCCTGAAATGTAATAGCGTCTTGACTTTCTAATCACTTAACTAACGGTCAACTACACATTAACTGGGTACATGCTCTACAGTTCTTCCTTGTGTAATATACTAATATTCAATATAATGCCTTATTTTCAAAAACCTGAAGATGTTCATCCATAACGGCCACATTTCATTGAGAACAGTTGAAGGGATGATTGCTCTTATAGTGTCTTTTTGCATTGCACGAGAGTTATTTTTCGTTAAAGGCATTTTTAGTGAGTTGGCAGAACAGTTCAACTTTACTTGTAGATTCCATTGCATTTTTTTTTTTGGGGGGGGGCATTCCAGCTGGTCCATTATCCAAGATATTGGATCTTTGAAAAAATCTGTTTTTTGTTGTAACATTTATTATTATTATAAACTCATTCATTTATTATTGTTATTTTTATTTACGAGGAGTTGAAATAGTGATATGCCTAAACATTAGGAAGCATTGAGCAAGAACAGATAGGCATTCCCCGGACCACCAGGAAGACACTAGCTGAGCTACCATCATTGATAACCGTTACGCAAGAATCAATAAAACGATAGATTGCTAAGACAGGCAGGTACAGGTGTGGTTGCGAGAGGCGAGTGCAATATCTTCGGTGTCTCCCAACAGTACTGTAATCTTAGAGGTACACGTGATTATATAGCCTCGAGGGTGTAAGGGTATCTTTATTCAGGCCACCGTATCGATCCCAACTGCCCTGTTAACTACCTATTACCTACTGCCCTCTACTTTATCCGCATTTAAAAAAAAACAATAGTAATAAAATAAGAAGAAACTATTCAAATAAATATTATAACCTGTACAACACCACTTATCAACAATAAAAGGTTTTGGGTTTAGTACATAGTATAGTATCTTCTGTTCCTAGGACAAAGATTGTGCAGGGAGCTGTTTTGTCCCAGATCACGCTCAACTCCCATGTTTTCCCCCAATACAGGGTACCCACTTTCAAGAAATTGGGTGAGTCCCGAGAGGGTCTGTAGATGCCACAGGGTCCATCAGTGGCTCTTTATTAATTTATCAATTTATCTGCCACAGTCGGAATCCCAAACCCTTCGGCACAATTTAGGGCCCTACTGACTGACCTACTCTGTTTATTGTTAATACTAAAATATAAATAATAGTAAATACTATATCGTTGACAAAAACCTGTACCACTGCAACCCATGAAGGGTAAGGAAGGGCTTTGGCATCAGTTCTGCAGGTTGTAGCTTCGAGACAAGTCACACCTTTTCACTTGTCTTCTTTTTAATATTACCGAAAATAAAAATAATTTTACTAGTGACAATATATAGTAACTATTCCTGACTGCTTATAGATTAAAGCACCGTCATACACATACTGTTTATGCTACATCAGCCTCTACATTTCGAAATGCTTGATGAGGTTTTATTTATTGATGAAATGATTACCGAAATATACCTACACAATTTACAATTATTACATTATTTTTTCCACGCTGAAATTCGCGATTAATTTTCGATTTCGAGAGTATTAAAGGGGAAACGAATGAAAAAGTATAACTTGGTGTGATCTAACCCGAACCATCTATCTGCGGAACTGAAAACGTGGGTTCATTTCATGATGGAGATTTTACTGTTTGTAATCCAACTGCTCTGCAAGGAGGTTATTTGGCGAATATCACAGTCAATCTTCAGCTCCCAATCATGGCCACCCAGAACCATGGCTGGATTTTTTAAGAATAAATAACTTATCAGCCATAGCTGAATCGAATTCGAGAAATACACATCACTAATCCAGAAAACGCTATAAAAGAGAACGTCAAAAGGATACTATCTTAACGAATATAGCGTATAATGAAATAAAAGAGAGAGAGAGGAGAGAGAGAGAGAGAGAGAGAGAGAGAGAGAGAGAGAGAGAGAGAGAGAAAGAGAAAGAGAGAATCTAACCTATCAATGTCGGAAATAAAAAATGCGCTTGCAGTTACAGAGGAATGAGGAAAATTAAAAATAGCTCATTAGTTTTCTTTTAATGCTTGAAGAGACCATTATATATATTCCTCAAGATATATCAAGTAACTTAATCACGTCTGATATGAATTACAAAGGAATGGGAAGAAGCTACTTACGAAGATAGCTAAGGTCGAGCAGAACCGTTAGGATGGAGGGAACGCGGAACTAAACTCCAATGAGGAGGAAGTGAGTGGATCAGCAGGGTGTTGCAGCACAGCTGGGATTGTCATCACGGCAGGTGGCTAGTATGTAGTAAGTGGTTATTGTTATTCCAAATAAATAACCATTAAAGCGTAATAGGTTATAATAAAATCTTGTCATAACACTTCTTATCAAATCACCCCTACCTCATTTGAAATATGAGTATAATAAAAAATATGGTCGGGTGTACGGTCAAAGAAATACACACATATCGAAAAGCCAACTTATATTAAGTTTAAGTTTTAATCATAAAGCCGCGGGTCAGCTGATCACCCTCAGTCTCAATTAAGCCTTGAGGAAGTCAGCAGCAAGCCTGGCGAAACGTTGGTAGAAAATTCACCGACACGGTCTCAACCAGAAGAAACAACTGATTTTTTTGTATAAATAGTGGCCGTGGAAGTTAAAAGAGTATTTTCTACATTATTCACGATATCATCACCATCGACTTAGTGACTCAAAAATGTAACTACAAAAGAAAACTTTTGAGGAATGAATGAAATAGTGATTTATGGGTGAAAACAAAAAACTTATTAGATCTCGTGATCCTAGAATAGAATTTTTAAACACTTTTTTGTGCCGATGACGCAAGTAGATGTTAGCGGCTGGAGATGGATCCTATGATATCTAGGACCCTCCTATGACTCAATCAGCCTCTATAAAGCGGATACCCAAAATAGGAGGAAGACGTGGCGATTGAGCGTGATCAGGGTAAATTACCTCCATGTCCAACAATTGTCCAAGAATTTTTTTGTTTTTTTTTATTAAACACTTTATTCAGACATTACAATCTGCCACTTGTGGGCAATAAGTAATGGTGCTATGTAGCTACAACCATTCCATAACGAAACAAAAAGTGGTATAAGCAAAATAAAATAAGTGAATCTAATAAAATATATAGATACGCAAACATATATACATGCTGTAATAAAATGAAATTAATGCAAAATGATAATAAAATAAAGTCTAGATAAAAAATAATAAAAATATAAATAAAATAATGTACACATTCAAACCCTATTTACAATTTGCCTGGGCTCCCGAACTAAGCTTCTTCCCCAGGAATGAGTGCAAAGCAGGTGTTCAGGAGGCCCGTGCCCCCTCTTGTCAAAGAATTAGTACAGTTTCTACAATGTACTGTGCCCAAAATCCTACATTGGTTGTTTTTTTATTTATTCTTTTAAGGCAACGATATAACCTAAACCATTTCCTCTAAATTCAGATTAGGTACCTCGATATTATTGTTTACATTAATAGATTAGGATTGTAAAATTCATAATTAACAATTTAATTATAGCAGAATCAATTAGGCTTTAAATAGCGAAGTGGAATTATTATTAGGTCAGATATAGCGGAAATAGAAGATGCTAAAATAGGACGGCAGTAACTGTGACAGGGCACAATAAACACAGCTGGATATTGCCCTATTCGACTGTTTCTATCCTGCCAATAAGGTAGCGTTCACACTGTTTTATCTTGTGGTTGTACTGTCATAGCAGCAGAACTGTCCGTCTTTCTCAATACGTTTATAGTTAATCTATCCCAATAGTTGGACAAATGTAGAATACCTGTCCAAAAACCGTAATCCACAAAAGTAAATGGCAGAATGGTTAACTACAGACCAAAGATAAATATAATATATACACGATCACTGATAAAAAGCACAGATAAAAAATAATTACACATGTCTGCAAAAAAACTTTTTTAAAAATTGTTTTGATTTAGTTAGCTATAAAAGTTCATTTCAAAAATGACACTAGTTTTTTTCTATCACGTACAAAAAAAAGATGAAGCTTTTGGAAATGGATTTGTTTTTATTATTTTAACATGAAGTAAAAGCAAAAAAACAACAACGCTAACAACAGCTAAAATGAGCATAAAAGTGATGCACATGAGTTGTAAAGTTATTATTTATTATTTATGTGTTACTTAAGTTATTAGTCAAATAAAACTTCAAGTTCAAACATGATAAAATTCAGAATATAATTTAATTTTTTGAAAAAATCATTTATTCTAATGTGTTGTAACCGGTTAATAAAAATAACTTGTATAACAATAACCGAACGTCCATTATCACTAATACGATGATAGCCTTCATCCCCGCTCATAAAACGATACATATAGCTTTTGCGCAACGATTCCTCATTCAGTACTGACACACTGACATCCTTTAGCGATGTTGAGGTCCACCGCTATCGATAAGGCTATCAGTATCAGTAAATCGATATATAAAAGAATACATGGCCTAAACTGACTACTAGAACCTGCAAATTACTTCTTAAAAAACTCAGACTTCACGGAAAATGTTTGAATTGATAAGTTACGAATGATTATACTTTTATGAACTTTATTGATAAATTATTTTATAACAATTTACAGGTGAAATTTGTGACTTATATTGGGACGATGGAATTTTTCCACTATTTTTTCTTTAACCAGCACAAAAAATAGTGTTAAATCCACTAGTTAAATATGCTAAAATTTTTTCATCACAGACCTGTGTTATTTGTCGTTTTATTTTTATAACAGTATTTTTAGCTTTCTCCAAACATATATTTAGATGGTAGCACACCAACGGCGGACCAACCCCTATTTTACAGACTCAGAAAAACTTAACTTTTTAGAAGATATATCTCGATATTATTCTACACTTATGTGCCGACGTTTCGACCTACACTGTAGGTCGAAACGTCGGCCCATAAATATAAGTCTAGTACTTATTTAGTTTTTTTTTTTTTTTTTGACTGCACTCCCCAACTATCTCCATGTCAAGTCGGGACACAGGAAGGGGAATGTGTTTGCACAAAGAACAGAAAAGAGAAGAAAAGGGGGACAAGAAAACTAGGCTAAGAAGGACACTCTGGAGACAGACACAGAGAAGCAAGGAGGACTCGCGAAACAGATCCAGAGGAAGAAGAAGGCAAGACCCGGAGGTAGCAAGGCGAAGACCGACCTGTAATCCAATCCACACTTGTAACCCTGTTCACAGATAAGTTTAATTTATTCCTGTAAGGTATTTTAAGGCAATCCCTTTTATATAGCAACATCCGAATCATTAATCTGGTTTAACATTGAATAAATAAATTATCCTTGTTGTAATTCTTTTGGTACTTACATACCCCAGATTCACTATTTATTTATAAATAATATATTGAAGGTATAATAGATGAGTAAATTCGTAAATACAAGAACAGACCTCTGGAAAGGAAACCAGTTAAGATTAAGGCATATAAATAATAATTTGGGTACTCATCCTAAATGAGATTCTGGCATTCCAAATATCAACCTACATATTTAAAAAAATATTTAACAGTAGAAACATAGCACATTAAATACAGGATGACATGTACAATAAATAAATAATCACAATACAAACAAACAATGCAATAACTCGTTTAATGATTCACTACTAGACTATTTAGTGTTCACATGGCATAACATTATGTAACACGTATCACAATTAACAAGACGGAAATATTAATAATTAGGCTATAATTGAGGCGTGGAGATGAAAAAAGGGATAAATCCATATTTTATCATTTTTCATTTTTTTTTCACAATTTTAGCATCCTCTAAGTGGTGGTAATTAGTTCACCATTCTAAATATGCCAAAGCCAATCTAAATTTAAAAAAAAAAGTTATCTGAAATAAATAATCATTTCATAATAACCTGAACTATGCATATGTTTGAACTTCCTGAAAAATTTTTACATTTGGATTTAGCCCCTTTTGCATCTCCACGCCTCAATTAATTGTTAATTGTAATATCGATTTAACCTTATTAACTTATACAAGACTGAAAAGACAAGAAACTGCTCGACTTTTTCGCTTACTTCAACATTTATTGGACAAACGTTCTAAGCTCCCAATTAATTACAAAAGACTCATTTACATGACAGTTATTAGACCTATTTGGACATACGGAGTTGAGCTTTGGGTCTCTTACTAAACCAACCAATTCATCTCGTATCCAATCCTTACAATCCAAAACCCTTCGTTAAATCCTCAATGCTCCTTATTATGCCACAAACAAACTCATCCATCATATCATATCTTAATATCCCATATGTTGCTGATTTGGTCCAAACTAGATACCAATCCTTCCACGACAAGCTCCATACACACTTGAATCCGCTTGTCTCTCAACTTGCTTCCTGTACTATTCCTGATAACCCTATAAGGCGTCTGAAAAGAAGATGGCCTCGAGACCTTCTACTATAGAACTTTAATGGAGTGCTACCACAGTAGTTTCTCCACAAGTGTTTTTTTTTTCATGTCGTTTGTTCATATTAGCAAATTTACTTGTTGTAATATTATTACAGTTATAAATATCAATAAATTAATCTAAAAAAAAACGTTATTAACGCACTTTATAACTTAATTTTTACTTTCTTCTTTTAAATGTTGACTTACGTAGCTTTAACCAAGCACTGAAGAAGGTTACGAAGCTGTTATACAGAGCCAGGTTGGGAAAGTGGAGATTTATTACGTAGGCAGACGCTAAATATAAGTGGAACCTCCTAGGCGGGCTTCGAGCCCCTCCAGACTTTTATTGCCAGGAAAGTGTTTTATTGCAGAATATTCTTGTCATTTACCTGAAAACTAATTTAGTGGAATACATTTATATTTATGGTTAAAAGGTTATTCTTGTATTTTTCTTTCAAAACTAACAGCACTGGTGCAATTCACATTATTATTATTGATAAATCAGATCAATCCATGATGAATTTAAAACAACCCTAGATCTAGGCTGAGATCTCTACAAAAGTCAAATGCGCTTTCTAAAAAAATATTTACCACAATAACCAAAGAAGAGACTTTGGTTATTGTGGTAAATATATGACAGGAACTATACCAATAAATATATATACCAATCTAAGCCAACAGTTGTGCAGGTGTTGCCAAGATCAAAACTACAGTTTCCGGGCATATAAAATTGTCCGCAAAGTCCATTTGAAAGTCCATTTGGAAGTGGCATCAGACGACGATCAGGACACGATTCTGCTTTATAATTAACTCATTCCGGACAAAATCGACTACAGATCACTTATTCACAGAGGCTGCAGATATATTCCAGTTACTCATCCATATCTAACCTGTAGTATCTTATTTCCGAATACATACTCAAAGTATAGACCATTGTTATCTGCCGTCATTAGCCATCTGCTAGCCAATTTGACTCAACAGTTTCCTTCAGAACCTCATCAATATCCATTAATGGTCGCCCGGAGCTCTTCTTCCTTTCCAACGTCGTATCATCACTGCTAAATTTTTAAAACCAACGCCGCGCAGTGCGCTGGTCATGGACACCTTTCTGTTCATATTTAATAATTTCACGGCTGTGAAATTGTTTTCCAGTAATGTCTTAAAATTACGGGAATTTCGTAGGACACTGTCATGTTTCTTCTTTGAAATAAATAACTAAACTGAGGCTTTTTTTTTTTAAGAAGTCCAGTGTTCATAAACAAGCTTAGAGAATGCTCTAAAGGGATTATTAAGCGTTGGTAAATAATAAACAGGATTAAAATATTTAAAGACTTTTGAACTCTGGAATTTGATAAAACGGTAATTTTTTTTATACACCCTATTATATTGAAGATATTATATGTAGATCTATACAGTTAATTAAATAACCTATAGCCTTGAAAATTGATCTCTTTCTGGCCCAGTTTATGTTTCGAAAAAGTTCCTAGAAGTAGCCACATGGTATCTGTGGCTATCTATGGCCATGTGGGAAGACCTGGCCTGATATACAAGTACATAATGGTAGAATATATACCATCATTTATCCAGTTTAGACCGTTAATATCCTGTTCTACATATATATGTAACACGCATAGATATGTTTTTATTTGTTTTAACATACGTAGTATTGTATTCGTGAAGCCATGATTTTTTTCAATGATCCCATTGGAATGACAAGTATAAAATAACAATAAAAATTACTTATAAAGTTATGTAATATTAAACTAGAGGACTACACCCTCCCCGCCGGACGACACCATTTTTTCAGTTAATACAACTGTTAATTTAAATGTACCACAGTAGGTAATTTATAACGTTTTAGCATTTTAGCAGAAGTACTAAGTAGGAATTAGCAGAAGCATTTATTTTGTTAACGAAATTAACAAAAATATAATTTTATTTGGCAATTATTATGGACGATTCACATAAGGTCAAAATGCTTACTAACTAATCAATAATAATTCTTAGCAGTGATTATAAAACATTGTTACTAGATTTATATTAAATCAGCCGATGAAGCAAGTTTTGCAAAATATCTGTCTTGGGTATACCTATATTACTTTTTTCGGCCTGTTTTTCTTTGTAATAAATAATTATGACTAGAAAGGCATTTGTTTTGAAATATTCCTTCAGTATTAATTAAAATTATTATTATCGTTATTAATAATCTTCAAACAATACAATATTACAAACAGGATACAATATTTCACTGAATACCAGCGGTCGGTTGGCAGAATCGATATGGGTATTCAAACATCGATTGTTGAGTAGATACGAGTGAAATTATCGAGATTATAGCTCGAGCGGATTAATCCAACCTTATCGGCCTTAAGTCCCCGATGCATTAATATATTTACTTCACTTCGGTGCAATGATTTTAACCTATATACTGTATAAATATACTGGTAGTAAATACTTCTACTATACTTAAATACTATATATATATATATATATATATATATATATATATATATATATATATATATATATATATATATAGAAGATAAAATATATAGGGAGCGGAGTGGCTCAGTGTCAGAGCACTGAGTTGCCATGCCGGAAATCCTGGTTCAAATCCCGCTGCAGGCAACACTTTTATTTAGTCTGTTTGCAGCCGTAAATGGATCATATGGGATCTAGGATCCTCCTGGGCTCACCCAGCCTCCATAAAGTGTTATAAAAATAAAGTACCCAAAATAAGCGGGTAAAATCTGGCGGTTGAGCGTGATCTAGAGCATGTCACCTCCATGAAGAACCGTTGTTCATGAAACAGTACAGTTTCTACCCTGTACTGAACCCCAGCCCGTTCAAGGATTGTGGTGGTACAAGTTATATAATATAAAATATGAGTAGAAATTATGCAATATATAAACTATCTATATATATTTATATATGTATGTATTTATTTGTTCTAAATTATGTAATTATTTTGTACCTCTACAACCCAAGAAGAGAGTTAGTCAGCAGCATATTGCAGGAAACCGTACTGTTCATACACTTGGTCGAAATTAAGATCAACCACCAGATGTTTTATTAAATTGAGGGTAACAACTTTATAGAACCTGGGTGAGCCCCAGGAGGGTCTTCAGGACCAACAGAGTCAATTCACTGTTAACTGAATAAATGTATTATCTAAACTATAAACCTGAAGACTGGAAACTAATCCCTAATCCCTCTGCATAATAACCTACACTACCCCTCAATGTGTATAAATATATATATATCCTATACTGTCATATATCCACTAAGGCGGAAGAAGTGCCGTTAAACGATGGCGTGTGGTCGGTGGCAGAACCGCAGGCTAAACACTGTTATCACTTCTGGTAAGTAAAGGCAGGGCACGCTTAATCGATTCTTATAAATAGATCGATATTAACAGTAATCGACTTGACATTAATATTGGCGTTATATGACGACAGGCACTCTAAGGCTGACATGTAACAAGTTCATTATATGAGACCTACTTAACTAGTTTTTTAATAATTCATACTTTCTATTTCCGGCTTACGCATAATTGTTTCCATTTATTACTACAACCCGTTAAAGGTCTTGGGCAAGGGGCGACCTGTGGTCTGGTGGTTAGCATAACAAACTACTAAGCCCAAGATCACGGGTCCGTAGCCGGGCAGGTGGTCTTAGGATTTTTTAAAGGGAGTAAAAAATCCTTAGTTACGCCATTCTTCGGAAGGGACGTTATACGGGGGTCCCGAGCCTGTACGATGTCAGGTACTCGTTAAAAATCCCTATCCTAATTAAACCTGGATAGGCAAAATTTAGAGCTCCCACTGTTAACATCGTCCGAATAGCCATAGCTGCGTAAAGTGAATTCAAATGAATGGGCAAACAACAAGGGTCTTGGGCAGTAAGTGGTAGATACTGTACTGTTTCCTGACAACGGCTGTACAGGTCCTAGATGCCATGGAATCCATCTCCGGCGCTAACAAAATAAATAAAAGTCCAACTGGAAACCAGGGCCTCTATCACTGAGCCACTCTCCCCCCCTCTCACCCTCCACTCTATCTCTCTCTCTCTCTCTCTCTCTCTCTCTCTATATATATATATATATATATATATATATATATATATATATATATATAAGTTAAGTGCCGTAGCCGGGTAATGGTAGAGCTTAATCCTACTGAGAAGATAAACAACTCCCAGATAGTATATAAGAAGGATTAGTTTATCAATAAAGTTAGTTATAACCGATCTCTCTGTGCGTCTCATTTCGAAACCTTTCCTTTTTTTTTTAGTTTATGTGTCTCGAACTCATTAAGTGGTGCCGAAACCCGGGACACGGATTAAAAGCATAGGAAAGAAATTTTTTTTTCGTTTTCTCGTTCGTTGTGCTATCTTTCCATTCGTTGTGAATAGTACTTAAGTGCGACAACATGAATGATCAGGCTCCGAGCATCTTGAGGCCTGCGACCTTGACGCTAGATCCCCCACAGGCGGAGCAGATGATCCCTGAACTCCAACCTCAGGTAACTTCCTCCTTAGCATTAGCGCGGGCAGACCTAGCGAGGCAGGAAGCTAATAGAATTGCGCAAGAAACTAATGAATTAGAAAAAATGAAATTACGGAAGGCCAACGCGCAAGACATCAGGAGAGAAATTTCTGATTTGGATAAGTTCAACGGCGATGTCGGCGAACTCAATCATTTTATCAAAGGTGGAGATGGAATCATGGCAAGCATTCAATCCCAGGTGGCAGCGGACTTTCTAGAAGAACTAGATGCAAAGAGATTGCGAGTGGCCCTGGCACGGCGTGTCCGGAGAAGCGTGCTGAACTTAATTCAGGCCGATGAGGAGACTGAATGGGCAGTAATTAAAGAAAGGTTGAAGAAGGCGTATGGAGGAGGGAGATGGACGATCGAGGAGGACATTTTTCAAATGTTCTGTGAACGGAGGCAGAGCCGGCAGACACCTGGTCAATACGCTGCAGTCATGCTGGAGCGGTATCAAAAATTAAATGCAAAAATGAGAGAGATCGTATCAGCGGAAGAGACAGACGCACGAATGCTATTCCTGTCCACGATCTGGAAGGTACAGTTGGCGAGGCAGTTAGGAAAAAAGGAAGGATTTCCTATCGAGAAAACGTTCCTGGAATGCGCTCAGAACCTTGTGGATACTGGGGCCCGAGAAGAGGAGAGCTACAGGATGGAGGTAGATGAGCCTGAGTGGACAAGGGTCTCGGCGAATCGACCAAGAATTTCTGCGACTCCGGGTAGAAGAACGAGTGTCAGAGAAAAACCATTCACGGCTGAAAAAAGAAATTGGCTGCCCAAGTCGAAGAATGGGCCAAGGAAGGATGAGAGGAAGTGCCACGGGTGTGGCAAGGCGGGCCATCTGGTAGCAAAATGTCCACGGTCCAGATGTTACGAGTGCGGGATGGAAGGGCATTTTGCCAGACAATGTCCGTACATCTTTCGCAGAAAGGAGGGACATCAAGCAGAACCGATGGAAGTAAACGCACAGGAGCTACGGAAAAGGAGGTACTCGGCCAGACGAGGTGGGTCCCCAAGGGACACATCTAGTGTCTCGGGATCATCAGAGACTGAGGAGGAACCAGGCAGCAGTGGCGAGGGCAGCGTGAGCAGCAGCTGGAATCGTCAACGAACGGCGGGTCAGCGGCGGACGGCGACCACGAGACGGAAGCAGGCGGCCGTATGAGGAGGGTGCTCGCAGAGAGGCGACCGAGCTTGCGTCATAAATAACTTGGAAGGTAAGCTGAAAAATTGGTTGCCTATTATTAAGACGTACGGTGAAGTGAAGTGCCTTGTAGACACAGGGAGCTCGAGTACCTTGTTGTCAAAAACAGCAGCGGAGAAGTTGTGTGGTAAGGGGGAGGCACTTCAGATCCGGAGATGTAAATGTAGGCTGTTAACCTTAGGAGGGCCATGTAGAGTGATGGGCGAAACGGATATGGGATTGAGCGAGTGGGGAAAAACGGGAGCGCGTCTGCAGGTGCATGTAGTAGAGAGTTTGCCCAGGGAGTATCAGGCCATAGTTGGGTGCGACCTGTTAGAGAGGGTGGGCGCGAAGGTAGAGAATAAACGAGGCAGGTGGTTCATTACGTTAGGGGGTAAGTCATACGCGGGGCACCGGGCGGTGCGAGGTCCTCGGGTGGGGGCCGTGACTAGGATAGTTGAGTGGAGGAACCTATTACTAAAGGAATTCCGGGACATCTTTTATAAGGAAGGGGGGGTATTAGGTGTCACGGGAAGGACGGTACACGAAATTCCACTAAAACAGGAGAAGACCACTTACGTGAAGGAGAAGCGGTATCCCCAGGCGCTGAGACAGCACATCCGGGTAGAATTAGATGAATTAAAGCGACAGGGAATCATCGTCGACAGTTCATCCCCGTTTAATAGCCCCCTGTGGGCGGTAAAGAAGAAGAGTGTGACAGGGAACGAGAAATACAGAGTGGTCGTGGACTTCCGTCAGTTAAATGAAAATACGAAGGACGAAGCTTATCCAATTCCCCGGTTCGACGATATCATAGATCGATTAAGCGGTGCTGTAATATTTAGCACGTTGGATTTGAAAGCGGAGTATCACCAAATCAGACTTCATCCTCGGGATCAGGCGAAAACAGCTTTCACGTTCGAGCGGGGACATTACGAGTTTACGAGGATGCCGTTTGGACTAAAGAATGCGCCCCTCACGTTCCAGAGGCTGATGGACGAATTTCTCAGGGGTGTAGATGAGGGGATTTGCCAGATCTATATGGACGACCTGCTCGTGTTTAGCAAATCGGAGGACGAACATGTGCAACACCTTCGACAGGTCTTCACGAGGGTTCGCGAATTCGGGCTGAAGCTGTCTCCGGAGAAGTCCGTGCTGGGTAAAACGGAGATAAATTTTTTAGGGCACACGGTGTCTCGGGAAGGAGTTAGGCCGGATAAGTCCAAGGTGGAAGCGATCACCAAGATGGCGATACCCCGGGACGTGAGAGGCATTAGAAGACTTCTGGGGGCCCTTAATTACTACAGACGTTTCGTTCCAGACATGGCGCGGTACCTGGTACCCATTAATAACTTGTTAAAAAAGGGAGCGCGCGTAGTTGTCACACCGGTCATGGAGGACAACTTGAAGAAATGTCTGGACCACCTGACGGGGGAACCGGTGCTAGCGTTCCCAGATTTCACTAAGCAGTTCGTTGTGACTACCGATGCCAGTGAGTACGCCTTAGGGGCGGTCTTGTCTCAGGGGCATGACCAGGGGGACCGGCCGATAGCATACGCGAGCAGGAGATTGTCCGAGGCCGAAGCCAGATATAGCGCGTTGGAGAGGGAGCTACTAGGCATTGTTTGGGCGGTCGACCATTTCAGGCCATATTTGTTTGGCAGAAGATTCCGGGTCCAGACGGATCACCGGCCGTTACAGTGGGTGGGCCAGCTAAAGGAGTCGTCCGCTCGAGTGGCTCGCTGGAAAGAGAAGCTCAGCCAGTACTCCATGGATGTCGTCTACAAACCTGGGAAGGAAAATGTAGTCGCCGATTGGTTGTCGCGGGCACTCATGGTGAATGCTATCGAAGAGGACGTCGCAGGGCCATCGGGAGATATCCGGCAGTTTTTGCAGGATTGGTCGCCGGAGGGCGAAGGGGAACGGTCTACCACGGTAGCGGGAAGAGAAGAGGTATCGTCAGAAAGAGAGAGCTCTACAGACGAGAGACCGGGGGATTTAGAAGAAATTGACGAGATTGTTAATGACAAACCGAGGCAGATAATCTGGAAGACGAAGACGTCAGGCATGTTGGCAATAGAGTATCTGCGTTACGGGCGGTCTCGCGTCAATGTCATCTCGTCGCAACCAGGGGTGCGATTAGACCTCGTATGTAAGGCCCTCAAGGACGCTTTTAAGCACGGACACACCCACCACCTTTACGTGGGTAACGCAGTGATATGGGAAAAAATACGACAGGTGTGGAAAACGGATCAAATCCCGGATCGTGTGTTCATTCGGTGCAGGATCATGGTGGAGACCATCAGGGACGGCGGCCGACAGAAGGAAGTGACAGGGGCCTACCACGTGGGCAAAACCAACCATCGGGGGGTCAATGAGACTCTGCAGGCGCTGAGAAGGCGCTATTATTGGTCGGGTATGCGGCGGACGATCCAAGAAGTTATAGGGGCATGCGAGGTCTGCATGACTACGAAGTACGACCGCCACCCACCGCAAGCTGTACAAGAAGAAACACCTACGGGGGATCGGCCTCTCCGCGATCTGCAGGTGGACACGTTCACCTGGAAGGGTTTTACATGGCTCACTATCATCGACGTTTTCAGTAAGATCGCTATGGCCCGTCTGATTCACTCCAAGGAAGCAGAGTCGGTGTTATCAGCCCTCCGGACATGGTTTATGTTTTATGGGGTACCCGATACCATAACGTCCGATAAAGGGAGGGAGTTCGACAACGCTGTGGTGAGCGAGGAAACGCGTAAGTCGCATTTCAACACTCCGGGACACCCGAAGGGTAGGGGAGGGATAGAGCGGTTGCATAGCACGCTTAGCGATCACCTCAGGGTCTACCACGTCGAGCAGGGGTTGACGCCGGACGTAGCGATGCGGAAAGCGGTTGCGGCGTACAACCATTCTATCCATTCCGTAACGGGGTTCTCTCCCTTTGAAGTGTTGTTTGGGATTCGCGGGCCCAGTCGGGATCCCGAGGGTACGATTGGAGGTAACAACGCAGCGTGTGACATTGTCGCGAACCACGTGCGGGTTCGAGAGGCATGGGAAAAAGCGCGAAGAAGGATCGTGAGGGAAAAACGAACCCGAGTTACTAGAGAAAACGCGCGTGTCCGAGATTGCTCGGGGGCACTCAACATTGGGGCCATTGTCTACAGGAGAATTGGGTCTAATAGGGGTAAGGAGCCACGGCGATACGAGGGGCCATTCCGTGTTGTAGTCATTCGGGAACACAACACAGTCACTATCGAAAGTGTAGGGGACCCCAGGAGGCGGAGGACGGTCCATATTGAACAGCTGAAATTTCCTCTGGGGTCTGGAGTGCCTTCGCATACTCCAGTGGAGTAATACAATGTGCGGAACAAGAAAGTGGTTGTATTCCTATAAGTGTGCAATTTTGTGTTCTTATTATTATTAGTAGCTATTTTTGTTTTTCCTTTTTCTCATATCTGTTGTGGAGGACAAAAATCAGTAGGGTGTGGTTTTGGTTGTTTTATTATCCTTGTGGCTGTATCTTCTTTTTGTTCTATTGTATCATTGTATGGTATTTAATTGTACATACTGTAATTTTGTGTGTCTGGGAGCTGTAGTGTTGTACAGGAGCCAGCTCTGCTATTCGCCTGGACTGGTCCTTCCTTTAGTTTCCAAAAGTGCCTGGAAACTGGAGGGGGGGAGTTAAGTGCCGTAGCCGGGTAATGGTAGAGCTTAATCCTACTGAGAAGATAAACAACTCCCAGATAGTATATAAGAAGGATTAGTTTATCAATAAAGTTAGTTATAACCGATCTCTCTGTGCGTCTCATTTCGAAACCTTTCCTTTTTTTTTTAGTTTATGTGTCTCGAACTCATTAAGTTATATATATATATATATATATATATATATATATATATATATATACTCAAACATAGATATTTCCCTAAAAAATATAACGCGTAAAGTATTTACATTTTATTTCATTCAATTTATTCAATTTCATTTCATTCAATCACAATTAACTTCAAACTGCATTTAAATTTCACAGGATTTATTCCTGAGGGAGCGGAGTGGCTCAGTGTGTTAGAGCGATAAATAAATTCTCTAAGCGTTTAATTCATATTATTAAAACAATAATGAACACTGTACCTTTAAATTTACCTGTTGACATAGTTAACAAATTGTCACATATCACGGTGACAACAGAGTAAGCGACCTTGATAACAGAGGCGGCCTGTCAAAGCAGGTAATCCCTATCCTGTCTATTTGCTGTTCAGTCAAGGTTAGTAGTAACATGTTTACTATTGTAGCTAATAGCAATTACTAAGGTCTTACTAATTGGTGAAAATAAAAAAGTAAACATTGAATTGCGAATTATCTCGCTGGATAGGATAGCTCGGTGTGTAGAATGCTGTGCTGAAGGCTCCGGGTTCCAATCCGGTATTGGCAGATAAATTACCTACTTTGTTAACAACCATAGATAGCCATAACTAAGTCTCTAAAATACTGGAAAAGTGGGTAACCAGTTAAGTTGCGAAAAAAATAGGCATCATAAGCTGATTTTTAAAATACCATCCTTTGCCTTGAGGTTAAAAATACAATAAGGCTTAACGAACCCGAAGGTTCGATGCCGATACCACCAATCTCTGCTTACAAACATTCGTCCACAGATTACAAACCAAACTGAAACCCTTAAGATCACTCTTAACGCGATCCTCCAAACTAAGCCTCAAAAAATTTCCTAAAATTGTGTCATAAGAAACGAACCCTTTCTGTAATAATATCTGCAATCGTTTTCTTCTATGACTTCTCGTCCCATGGAAAAAGAATAGATTGCCAGGCTATTGTGATTGTAATTGCACCAACATTATTGATTTATAAGTGTATGACTAATAATAATAAATGCGGAGTAGAGTGGCTCAGCGTCGGAGAGCACAGTTGTCTTGTCAAACGCATTGAGTTCAAATCCCGCACGCTGTCAGACTTTCATATCATGCGTTAGCGGCCGGAGGTGGATCCTATGGGATCTAGAACCCTTTTGGGGCTCACGCAACCTCTTCAAGATGGTTATCCAAAATAAGAAAATATATAGAAATAAAGGGGGCTCATCTGGCGGTTGAGCGTGTTCACTCCCAACGCAATCCTCCCACCTACGCCTAGGTCTACCCCAGTCGGCCGTTAGCCAAGCAAATTTGCAAGCCCATCTTAATCTTTGTGACTTTATCACTTCAAAAATATTAATCGAGTGCAAATCTACAATGCGGAATCTCCTTAATAATCATTTTTTGGACCGGATATTGAACCCAACAACTTGTTTTCCAATACCTTACCATAGACATCGTTCATCCTTCAGCGTTAGCCACGTTTCACTTCCGTAAAGGAAAGTTGGAATTTCCTTGAGACTACTCTCATATTGGCGAGGCTGTCTGCACTGTTGTAATAAGATGCTCTACATTTTTTTGTCTGCATGTCTTGATGATGGCTGAATTAATGAATTCTTGACTGGTTACGCATTTTTCCCCAGGAAGGTTTTGTTTTTTGAAGTTATCCAACTGCGTTTTATATATATAGACCTATATCTTACCACTCCAAGCTACTTGTGCTTCGATACGCCATGAATGTCTATAAAAAATGCAGTTTTCTAACAGTTTCTAGCCTGTCCCGCAGTACTTCACAGCTGTTGTTTATTCATTTAACGTCACTTTATACTACTCTGACTATTCAGACGATACGACAGTAGGAGTCCTAAATGTTGCCTATCAAAGTATAATTAGGATAGGGATCTTGAATGAGTACACGACCGTGCAGGCTCGGGACTCTCATTTTTCTTCTCTTCCGCAGGACGGCATAACCAAGGATTTTTTACTCCTATTAAAAATTCTAGGGTCACCTCTACTTCATAGTTCCTACCTTCATCATCAATTATAATAAAAATAATATAAAAGAATAATAATTATCTTAAAAGGATCGATTCGACAGAGGTAAACGTAAGGTCGCTGGGACTAACCTTTCACCAAGCTACCTTCCCTAAAAGGGTTTTAGCCCCTCCCCCCCCACGTCCTGAAGGATATATTGCTGCCCTTTCAATATTTATCACCTACCTACTGATTGGTTAATAAGTACACAGGATCTGTTTCAGGACCTCTTCTAGATAAGGACTAAACAGGAAGGCTCCGTGTAGAAGATAGTCTGTTGAGTGCTTGGTAGCGATAACTTAAAGTCCAGTTGGTAGTTGTCAAAACATTCCGTGTTGTGTATGTTCTTTGTTCTTAACCACCATTCCAAATCTACCTTGGTTGTATTTAGCAGGTATTGTTTGAATTGGCAAAGTATGTATTTTTTTTATTTATATACGATCGGAATATAAATAAAAAAATATGATAAGTCTATTTCAAATTATCTTTTCTTTTCTTCCATATCTCTTTCATTCTCTCCCTGTGTTTTTGATTTCTCTCCTGCGTCCTAACTGCGCCCTTTATTCTCTTCGGTTTGTCTGCAGAACAACCATGGGCTCACCCAACCATTTAATTAGCTGGCGAAGCATTGAATAATTAGCTATTTTCCGGTATCTTAAAGATTAAAAAACACTTGACCCTATACTCTCGCTACGAACCCAATTGTGTTTAAGGGCACCTAGGCAGCTTGGTAACTGATGAGGTCCGTAGAATTAGGTGGAAAAGGTTTTTAATCAGGATGGATGGTGAAATGATATTTTCAAGTAAAATTGGATCTAAGAAATAAGAAATGGAGAGACATGCTACATCTGATAACTCATTTAGTCTGTTGGGAGAGTATTAAAGTGTGAACTTAGGAACGTCGAGACTGCTGCGGCGCCAAATCGCAGTTCGGTCAGAGTTAATTTGGTGTAATCTAGACCTACTAATTATTGTTAGGTTGGTAACCTGCTAATAATCCCGTCCTTAACAGGAGTAGGAAAGGACGTAAAAATCCACAATAACAAAACACCAGGTTATGGCGTAGTAAAGCAATATATTGTTACGGGCTACTGGGTATTAAAATGAATTAAACAATTCCTTAATTAAAGAAACTAATATTTATTAACAATATGATAAAAAGGATACAATTAAACTATTAACAATTAAATTATTGAACCAAGATAATTTATAATAACAATATTCTAAATATTATAATCTAGGCCTAACTCCTTTTTAATTATTACAATAATATAAGATGTTACTAATTCTAGATAGCCTAACTGGTTACAATAGTTTCTATGAATATTATAAAATTACACCAAAATTTATAACTAATAATTAACACTTACAGTTCACTAGTCCACCGACCGTAAGATTCTTCAAGTATCACAAACTGACACACAGTTACAAACAGAAACAGTTTATTACACTCGCGAGACTGTCACAGTTCACTGATACACTTATTACACGGGCCGGTTCAACACTCACTTATTACACTTATCACAGATCTTCACTGGTCTACTCGCAGGCTAAGACTGACTGCCTCGAGTTGAGGGAAGTATTTAAAGAGGTAAGGCCGAACATTCCAGAACACGAAAGGGCCAGGCAATTCCGGAATCTTCTTAATCCTTTTTCCGACAAAAGAAGACGATCTAGAACAGTCTTAATCCTATTTAAACGTCTCCCGCTGACGGAGTTAAGTCGCTAATCCCCCGCTTCCGCCTTCCTTTGTACGCCCGTAACACTGCCCCCTCCTTAAAAGTGCTCTGCCCCAGAGCATAGTCCGGAGAAATCGGGCAGTTATGAGCTTCTGCTGATGGAGACGCACTTTCTTTCCAGGGGTTGAACGTGCACACCAATATGGCAACTCCAGAGTTTGCGAATGTCTGTTCGATCATGTCCCTGACAATCTTCCACTCCAAGCCGTCGTATCCACAGCCCAACTTCGGAATAGCGAGCTTAGTGACACGCAGTCTCAGAAGCTTACTCCGAAGGTCGTCGAGGCTTCGCCGCAGTGCGTCATATGTCGGCTTCTGATCAGTGGTACGCTTGGTAACCAAGTAAAACAGGTGTCGTCCTTCGTGCGGCTGGTGGAGTGCCTTCCCGACACTTGGTCCTTGGCGTTCCAGCTCCTCAGTTCCGCCGAACTTCTTCCTGAAGACAGTTGCAATCCCTCGAGAAGTCCTCAGATCTTCGGCAACGCAATGGGCCAGAGAATACTCCACTGGTAACGAGAAGATATCCCTGTAGATTACCTGAGTTACTCCACGGGTCCCTGGTACTTTCGTATGAGCAACTGAGTTATTTGTCTTGACGTTGTTTAGGTGCCTGACCTGCTGGTCTTCTTTCGGGCCGTGGTCTCCTTTGTACGGGGCCAGTCTATTGAAATGGACTATCTTGGGTTTTCCTTTAGGCTGCTTCCTGATCCTATATATGACGTCATTGATCCTCTTGACGATCTCAAACGGGCCGTCCCAGGAGTTCTGAAGTTTAGGTGAGTAGCCTCGCCTTCTTCGAGGATCATGTAGCCAGACCAAGTCTCCAGGTTGGTAGCCACCTTTCTCAGACCTGATGTCGTAGCGCTCCTTCATTCTGTCACTTGCCCCCTGGATGTTTGTGCGAACCTTTTCGTGGATATTATCCATTCGCTTCCGTAGATCCGTGACGTATTCCTCTCCGGCAATTTCCTCGTCAGGCTTGAAACCGAATTTCAGATCACAAGGCAACCGAAGTTCTCTGCCGAACACCACATTTGCGGGAGTCTGCCCCGTTGCTTCACTGACTGAACTGCGGTAGGCCAGCAGGAACAGGTGAAGATACTGGTCCCAGTCTCGCTGATGGTCGGAAACCACTTTGGACAAATATCGACCCATAGTCCTGTTCATGCGCTCCACCATGCCATCGGATTGAGGGTGAAGAGGTGTCGTCCTGGTCTTCCGTATTCCCAGTGCTTCGCACATCCCGGAGAAGACTGCAGACTCGAAGTTTCGTCCCTGGTCAGAGTGAAGTTCCATGGGTACTCCAAACCTACTGACGAGCTGCTTCAACAGTACGTCCGCAACCGTGACTGCCTCCTGATTCGGAAGGGCGTAAGCTTCCACCCACTTGGAAAAGTAGTCCATGGACACGAGAATATACCGGTTACCTTCATCCGTCACAGGGAAAGGACCAGCGATGTCAATTGCTATCCTCTCAAACGGTGCTCCCACGTTGTACTTCCTCATTGGGGCCTTCTTTCTTCTTATGGGTCCGTTAGAAGCCGCACAAGTCGCACAACGCCTGCACCAGTCCAACACATCGTCCTTAAGGTTTGCCCAGTAAAAGCGTTCACGTACCTTTTCCAATGTACGGTGAACTCCAAGGTGGCCGCCGGATACTCCGTCATGAAGTTCCCTGAGTACTTCGGGCACTTTACTCTTTGGAACGATGAGCTGAAGTCTGCGCTGATCTCCTTCCGTGTTCTCCAATGCCCGTTTCAGTAGCCCGTTGTCCACTAGAATGGAGTCCCATTGGGCCCAGTAAGTCTTTACATTCTTCGACATTGGAGCAACATCCTGCCAGGTTGGTCTTCCTTGCCCTGATAGTTTCCACTGCTTCATTTGTTTCAAGTCCGGGTCCCTGTCCTGCTCCTTTGACACCTCTGCATCCTGCCAACTGTCCATGACCACCGTTGTCCTCAACACTGCTGCCTGCTTCTCTTCTTGTCGAGAACAATGGCCGCATTTTTCGTCACAAGGTCTCCTAGAGAGCGCATCCGCATTTCTGTGACTCGTTCCAGCACGATGAGCAGATTCAAAGTCATATTCTTGAAGGCGCTCTATCCACCTCGCCACTTGTCCTTCTGGTGACTTGAATCGTAGCAGCCACATTAGAGCCGCGTGGTCCGTTCTCAGGAGGAATCTTCTGCCGTATAGATACTTGTGAAAATGCTCTATAGATTTCACCACTGCCAGAAGCTCCTTCCTCGTGACACAGTAGTTGCGTTCCGGAGTTGAGAGCGCTTTACTGAAATATCCAATGACTCTTTCTTCTCCATCTTGGAGCTGAGAGAGGACGCTCCCAATAGCGGTGTTGCTGGCGTCTGTATCAAGTATGAACTTGCCCTCGGGACGGGGATAGCTCAGAATAGGAGCACTACTCAATTTCTTCTTCAACTCCTCAAAGGATGCCTGACACTCGTGATCCCAAAGAAACGTCCGTTTTTCCTCGGTGAGCCTGGTAAGAGGTTTTGCAATGTTTGCAAATCCTTTCACGTACCTCCTGTAGTAGGTGCAGAGGCCGAGAAAGCTTCTTATTTGGTGCTTATCTCGAGGTACTGGCCAGTCGGTGATCGCTGTAATCTTCTCTGGGTCAACGGCAACTCCGTTGTCCGACACAACATGCCCCAGATAGTTGACTTGCCTTCGGAAGAGATGACACTTCTTCGGGTTCAGTTTAAGGTTCGCTGCACGCAGTCGTTCGAAGACCTTCTCCAGATTCTTCAGATGGTGAGCGAAGGACTTTCCCAGCACAATGATGTCATCTAGGTATACCAGGCAAATTTCCCAAGAGAGACCTCTTAACACGCTTTCCATCAGTCTCTCAAATGTTGCAGGAGCATTGCAAAGCCCGAATGGCATTACCGTAAATTGCCAGAGTCCAGTCCCAATCGAGAACGCTGTCTTCTCTTTATCTTCAGGTTTCAATCCAACCTGCCAATATCCACTGCGGAGATCCAAGGTAGAGAAAAGTTCACACCCCCCTAGGGTGTCCAGCGTATCATCAATCCTGGGGAGCGGATAGCTGTCTTTCTTGGTGACGTTGTTCAGAAGGCGGTAGTCCACGCAGAATCTCGTTGTGCCGTCCTTCTTTTTCACCAGTACAACAGGAGACATCCAGGGGCTACTCGAAGGCTCAATGACACCATCAGCCGCCATCTCCTTGATGATCTTCTCAGCGTCCTCCCGTTTGGCTAACGGCAGCCTCCGCGGGACCTGTCGGATGGGCTTAGCATCCCCGGTGTCAATCCTGTGCTGGACGATATCCGTTCTACCGCGTGGCCCTGGGCTGATCTCGAAAACGTCCTGCCATCGGATAATCATCTTTTTCACTTCCTCGCTCTGTCCAGGCGAGAGTTCCCGGCATGATTCGTCCACAAATCCTGTTAGTTCTTCCGGCAGTCCTCGCAGCTCGGTGGGATGACGGTGCAGCTGACGAACCACTGAGGTAGCGGTTGTACATTCCCCTACCGGTGTTCCTTTGTTCAGCGTTACTGGGAAGCTGTTCAGGTTCATTAGCCGAATCGGAATGGTACGTCCGACCTTGATGAGAGACCTTGCAACCATTACGCCGCGTCCGATCTCCTGTTCTTCTTGCCTTCCAGGTTCAATTAGCAAACATTGACCCTCAGGTAGGTGTCCTTCGATCATCCCATGCGTTATGATTTGGCTCCGTGCAGGTAAAGTGGTGTCTTCTAGTAGGCGCACTCGTAAGTAGATGTCCTTTCCCTGCCGAAGGATGACTTCTTCGTCTCCCATCGTCATCACCCCTCTCGCCATATCCAGTGTGATCCCGTATGCGATCATCAAGTCCGCGCCCAATATGACGTCTTCATCAATATCTGCCACGAGAGCGCGGTGCTTCAGATGTTGACCCCCGATGATGAAGGTGGCAACTGTCTCCCCGTAGACCTTGGCCGGCTCTCCTGTGGCAGTCCGTAATGTCCAAGTCGTTGGTAAGATCTTATCAGCCGGAACTGTCTTCAAGTTCAAGATAGTCATGGTTGCGCCGGTATCCAGTAGCAGACTTCGCAGCTGCCCGTTCACCATCCCATCTACGTAGAAACTGTTCGTTCTGCTTCCTATTGACGCAACTCTGATGGTCTTCCCGGGGCCTTTGACTTTACGGGTTGACAGTTGCCCCTTCCCATCAACCCTACTTAGTTTTCCTGTAGCTTTTCTTGCTTCTTGGATGGACACTTGCTTCTAGGGTGTCCAAGTTGGCCGCAGCTCCAACAGCGTATCTCTTTCTTACGGGTCCTGAGAGCCTCCAAAACCTTTGTCACTATGTCCTCGACGCTAGGGACCACAGTAGGCTCCGCTTCAGCTGCTCGAACTCGCGCATGGCCCCGTACTGACTGCCTGACAGCCTCGAACTCCAGGGCCTGAGATAATGCGTCTCCCAAAGTCTTTGGCCGGGCGAGCTTCACTGCCTGTTGCGTCTCGGGGTCCCGAAGTCCATCCAGGAATTTGTCGACAGCCAGGCTCTCGTAGACATCATCGGTGACCGATGGGTAAGCATTCCTCACCAGCCGTGCAATGTCTGCTTCAAATTCCTGTAGCGTTTCGTTGGTCTTCTGGATCCTGCTTCTCAGCTGTGAGCGATATAGCTGGTCCATGTGGCGGTGGCCGAAACGCATCTCCAGTCTTCTAACCAGTTCCCCGTAGTTAGACCGCTCTGTTATGGGCATCCCTTGCAGTACTCCCAAGGCGTCTCCACGCAAGGCCAGGCACAACGCTGAAGCTTGGGTCTCTTTTGACCACCCGTGGATTGAAGCCGCCGTCTCGAAGAGAGTCATGTAGTCCTCCCACGGCGTCTTTCCGTCGAACACTGGAATGGTGTTGTGAGTAGGTGGCGTCCCAGCATTGGCGGGCGTAATGGTGCTTTGAAGACTGCCGTCGGAGGAACGGTCGGTGTCGTTCGTCGGTGGGTTGCTCTTACGTCCCTCGAGAGCTTCTACTCTTAGCCTAAGTTCGTTTTCGATGGAACTCAATTTTTCTCCTAACCTAGATTCTACATTAGCTACCTTATCATTAACATCGGCTAACTTATTATCTACATTTTCCATTAACTTAGCCTCTAATGTGCCTAACTTTGACTCTAATGTATCCAATAAATCACTTTTTACAGAACCTAATTCATTCTGTACATCACCTAGCTTATTTTCTACATTGCTTAGCTCATTTTTAACAGTACCTAATTCATTACCTAGCTCATTTTTAACATTGCTTAATTCATTACCTAACTTATTTTCTACATTGCTTAACTCATTTTTAACAGTACCTAATTCATTTTTAAAAGTTGCAGACAACTTGCTTAAATCAGTTTCAAATAGAACGTCATCTGGATTTTCCCCTAAATCTACAAAAAATTGACGCAAACGCTCTTGCAGTACACTTTTAGTTCCGGAACAATCAAGATCACGTTCCTCCAATTCACGTTTCAAATCCGCAACTTTTAAATCAATTAACTTAACACTTTTAGAAGCCATTCTTCATACAGTAGCCCAATAATTACAAAATACAAGACCAAATGCAAAATAATAGCAGTTACACAATTATCCCACTTCTGACACCAATTTGTTACGGGCTACTGGGTATTAAAATGAATTAAACAATTCCTTAATTAAAGAAACTAATATTTATTAACAATATGATAAAAAGGATACAATTAAACTATTAACAATTAAATTATTGAACCAAGATAATTTATAATAACAATATTCTAAATATTATAATCTAGGCCTAACTCCTTTTTAATTATTACAATAATATAAGATGTTACTAATTCTAGATAGCCTAACTGGTTACAATAGTTTCTATGAATATTATAAAATTACACCAAAATTTATAACTAATAATTAACACTTACAGTTCACTAGTCCACCGACCGTAAGATTCTTCAAGTATCACAAACTGACACACAGTTACAAACAGAAACAGTTTATTACACTCGCGAGACTGTCACAGTTCACTGATACACTTATTACACGGGCCGGTTCAACACTCACTTATTACACTTATCACAGATCTTCACTGGTCTACTCGCAGGCTAAGACTGACTGCCTCGAGTTGAGGGAAGTATTTAAAGAGGTAAGGCCGAACATTCCAGAACACGAAAGGGCCAGGCAATTCCGGAATCTTCTTAATCCTTTTTCCGACAAAAGAAGACGATCTAGAACAGTCTTAATCCTATTTAAACGTCTCCCGCTGACGGAGTTAAGTCGCTAATCCCCCGCTTCCGCCTTCCTTTGTACGCCCGTAACAATATTCATAACGTCAATCATACAAACACTTGAACCTAACCCAAAATACTCGTTATCAGTAAGTTATCGAAATAATATTAAATGATCGGTATCGATACCGGAGCTAAATGATAACTTAAGGAAGGAGTAGAGACTTTCCTTGTATCGATCGGATCTCTACTCCCCTCTGTCCTGATTTTATACGGTATTTTACCGTAATGATTCAACCTCGTATTATATTAAATAAAATAAATTTTCTTGCCATAACCTATAAAATAGTGAAATAATTATGCTTATGACATTGGTGCTACGAGATATTTTATTTTTGAGTAACCATAGCCCCGTAACTACCGTAACCATACCTAGTATCTTATCCACAGAATCGCTTAGATTCATGACACATCGGCCTAGATACAAGGATTGCGGCAGTTCAAGGTTAGAAGCAGAATACCTATGTTTCTTTCTGCAGAGTAGTACTTCCATCATCCGAATTTCTGATCATTTAATGGACATTTATGAACCAAGAGTTTTAAAAGCACTCCTAATACTCAAAATCGCAATACTTTTCAAAATATTGTTTATCATTATATTATCACAAATTTTTCGACTGATCAATAAAATAGTCGTAAATAAATAGTTTAAAAAATAGGTCTATGAAAGAACAACGAAGACAATTTTGAATTTTATACTATGATGTAGTGGGAACAGAATTTCACAGTGGTAGAGCCCTGAGTTGACTAGCAGAATATCCGGGTTCAAATACGAATGTACATTTTATTTAATCTGTAAAAGCAGGGGGAGGGTCCTTAGGGATCCTAGGGTTTCTTGGGCTCACCCTGCTTTTGTAAAGTGGGTACCCTAAAGAGGGGTAAAAGCTCCTGCCATTCTGCTTGTGTGGATGGGCATGAATGGCTCTACTCCTTCCGGCACATTCTTAAAGCACTAACGACAAAAAATAAACGAAGATCGTGTAATAGCTGGCAACTGATAGGGCGAGAACAATCATGAGTCCTCTGGTATAGGCTTTTCCAGTAGTCTGCCTGCCATCTATGTCGTCTATGTGTTCAATATGATGTACGATTGTATATATATACACATATAGAACATTTCAAAATGGCCGTAGATAGAAAATAAAATACGCCAGTACCTCGGACATTAATAAAGACAGAAGAAACATAATTTTATGATATGGATGGAAAGAAAGGTGGCTTTATGATGTTCAATATTCAGTAAATTTTAAAAAACACAATCGATATCAGTAATTCCTTGGTGAGGTACAGGTGATTTTGGACTTTTTATACGATCCTTACTCCACTTCCAACTGTTTCCTTGTATATCAATCAAACATCCTAATTAATACATGAATGAAATCAATTTCAATATACCCTAACATTAACCTTAAGTAATGGAATAGGAATCAATTATTTAATATTATTAATAACAATTTCAGGGATTCAATATAAGAGAGATGGGATGTGATATTGCAGGATAGCCTATAGTTATTCAACCTTCTAATATTAATATACCTTTCCTCGAATAGCATTCTCCTTTACTGACGTGGGAAAACCCATTACACTTTCGAATAATTAAAAAAACTCGACCCTGCTCACAATCGATAGTGAGGATTTAGGTTGAGCTGAACGCTTAATCTTTCTCTCTCACCCTTCCTCAACTCTCCCCATCTCTTTCTCCACCCTTAGCGGGGCATTTCAATTTTAAATGAGCCATTAAACGTTGTTTTGAAAACAAGGCTTTTAAAGATTAATAACCTGCCGGGTTTAATTAATCACCGCAAAGTAAGATGGAGCTTATTCGGAACGGCCGCCCGCCGGGTCATGAGCCCAGTTAAATCCACGTTTAAGCTCAGTTTAAATTCTCCAGAGGTCTCGCTTTGAAATGGAGTTTTCGATTCCATCCCACCATATTAGGCAGAATGTCTTAGATATTTACCATATAGATACCTGGGAACGTGATAGATCATGTGTAGCGCGATCAGTTGCTGTGTTGTAGGAACCAGCATTGAATACGGCTGTGGTAAATTACTAACAGCCATAGATGGACCATGTGAAATCTTCCAGTAGCTCACTTACCTTCAATATAGTGGGTAACCTAAATGAGGTTACAACAACAATGATAATCGTCCTACAATATAGAAATGCATAACATAAACTATAGGGAGCGGAGTGACACTGTGGTAGAGCACTGAGTTGCCATGCCTAAAATCCCGGGTCGAATCCCGGGCTGCTGGCAAGACTTTTATTTAGTCTGTTAGCAGCCGAGGATGGATCATAAGGAATCTAGAGACCCTCCTAAAGCTCATCAAGCCTCTATAAAGTGAGTAACCAAAATAGGGGGGAGGGATTTTGCGGTTGAGAGTGATCTAGGACAAATCACCTCTCTACACAACAGTTGTCCAAGATACATAGTGGAGCCAATCTGCACTACATCTGAACCACAGACCCTTCATGGGTTGCAGTAGTATGTACAGGTTTTTTTTTTTTTTTAGATTTCTTTAGCAAATCCTTAAAACAGGAGCTAATATTATGATATAACACTCGAAATTTAACTAATCCGGTATTCAATAAACTATTTCCGTAAAATCTTTCTTTATTTCACAACTGTACCGCAGTACCGTACTGCAATGTCTATAACCTGAGTCCTAATAAATAGTACCACAGCGTTACGCCAAATAACGGTACGGTACGGTACACCACCGCATTCTCTGGGATCCGGGTGAGTCGATAGAGTGCCTAGTAGAGCGTTTTATTTACTTTTCCAAAAATCTTCAGTGTACATAAATTAGATTTAGATTTATATGAATCAGGTTTTCGACTATATTTTTTTTTACAATTTTTGGTAATTATTCCGCAAGTTGAGCCCAAACAAGTTTTAACTTTTCATTCTTTTCCTTTTGAATATTTTCCAAAAATACGCATTATCATAAGCTTTAGCATGAAAAAGAGAATGTAATTATGGGAATTGTGTATAGTTCGTTAATCATTTCATCTAGAAATGAACGTTTTAACAAACATATATCGTCTATTATATATTTCGCAATGTTGGTTGAAACGTATATTTCTAGATGAAATGATTACCGAAATCAACTCATTGCCTATAATTACATTCTTTTTTCCATACAAAAGCTATTATTTTTATTTTCGAGAATATTAAAAAGGAAACAAACGAAAAGTAAAATCTTGTAGAGACTTAACTCGAAGCGACAACCTACGAAACTGATGCCAACGATTTATTTAGTATATACATCCTTCCATGAATCACATGGAGCAGATTCAATCAGAAACTACTCTGACAAGCCTAGATATAAGGTAAGTTCTGGGGGATTACATACCTTTCGGTACATGAATATTCTGTTCTTTCGATAGTAAAATCGATTTATTTACGTAAATATACTTGATCGATACATGATGACATTGGACAGATTGGAATATAAGACGCGGAGGCAGCGGAAGTCAAAGCCGACGTTGCCAAATCTCCCGCCGGCGGCAACATCGCCATGGAAACCCCGGGAAATCCCTTCCTCTGCTGCCCTATTTCCCCTACCAATGGGATTTGCCTTTGATAGGGGACCAAAATAGATAGCCCACCTAAATATAACCTTGATTAAATCCAATCTTGTGACATATATATAAATAATGCTGATTATAATATCCAATGCGAAATTTCTTTCCATCATATTCTAATAGGGAGTATACAAAAAAGTGATCGTTTTTTTTCAAATTGAAGATTTCAAAGGACTGTAAATATTTTAATCCTATTGAATACTTAATAATCACTCAATAGCATTATCTAAGCTGGCTTAATCCCATTTGTCTACTTTAAAAAAAGCCTCAGTTTAGTTATAGCATTAGTGAGGGGAGGAAATTAAATGCCGCTGAAGCAACTCGTGAAATTATTAAATGTGAAGAAGGTGTCCTTGACTAGCTCACTGTGCGGCATTGGTTTGAAAAATTTAGTAGTGGAGGTACGCCGTTGGAAAAGAAGAAGGGCTCTATCTACAAGTACTCGCGAACTTGCAAGGGAGTGTGGTGTATCGAAAGATACTATTAGCCGCCATCTACGCCCCATTGGGAAGGTGAAAAGTGCTGTAGACTGGTCCCTCACGAACTTTTAGAAATTGAAAAAAAATCGTTGTTTTGCGTTTTATGGGAATTTTGAAGGTTTTACTCTTTACGAATTAGTTCCTTCATGAATCCCAAACTCTACTGCGAACAACTGGAAATATAGTACGCGAAGTTGCTGTGATCAACCGAAAGAAGCATTAATCCAACCAGATAATGCTCGTCTTCACTCTTTCCGTCGAACCGAGGAAAAGTTTCAAGAATTTCATGGGTTCGAACTCCTGCCTTATCCACCCAAGGAACGGTATCAGCGTGGGTTCGAGTAATTGGCTAATGATAAGAGATGGCTAATGATGGTAGATAGCAATGGATTATACTTAGAGTATTAATAGTATTTTATATCAAAGAAATAATAATACAAATATTTTGTCATTTTTTTATGCACCCGAAAGTAAAATAAATTTTTGGTTTTTGGTTTAGGTTATTTTACATAAAATGTGGAATAATAAAAATTGGTTGTAAAAAAGAATGCGTAAATAAACAAAATAATGTAAGAATAATCCTTGTCATAATTGATAAAACTGACTTTAGTACTGATATATCGAAAGGATAAATGTAATCGATATATAAACTCGATTTATAGTTTCCTATATCCCACCGCTGAGAATAACTGAAGCGAGGAGAAAGCGGACAGACCTACATCAGCGCCGCCTAACGGAGAGCATCCGCAACCATCTCGTCTGGAATGCAGTTCGACTTTCATCTTATACTAATAAAGTGTGACTTTATTGGTCCAGAAGCACATAAATAAATAATATATATAGGTATGAAAGAGTAAATAAAATAATAAAATAAATATTAATGAAAAGAGTAAGTTTTAATCAGGTTTGTGACCCGAAATAACAAGGGTTTGGCTATAAATATATTTAAAAAGCTTGTTTGTAAAAGCTTGTACCACTACAATTCATGATGGGTTGGGGGTAAAGACTGTACAGTTTCTTGGACAACTGTTGTACAGGGAGGTGAATTATCCTAGATCACGCTCAACCGCCAGAGTTTTCCCCGTTATAGAGGTTGGGTAAGCCCCAGGAGGATCCTAGATCCGATAGAACAGATTAAATAAGTCAGCCAGCGGATTTGAACCCAGGGCCTTAGGCATGGCAACTTAGTGCTATACCACTCAGACAATAAAATCACTTCAATATATAACGAATAAAACGATGTACTTTTACACTCTTCCGATGATGGGGCGACCTGTGGTCTAGTGGTTAGCATAAAACCAAAGCCCAAGATGGTGGGTTCGTAACACGGCAGGTGGCTCTAGGATTTTTTAAAGGGAGTAAAAGATAATGGGAGTCACGAGCCTGTACGATGTACGGTACTCGCTAATGATCTCTATCCATATTAAACTTGGATAGGCAAAATTTAGATAGCGAAATTTAAAGGCTCCCTCTGTAGTGTCGTCTGAATAGCCATAGCAGCATAAAAGTGATGTTAAACAAACCAATAAATGGATTACAGAGACAGGATAAGAGGTTCACGCGAAACTCAATAACTCGGCGGATAAAAAATAAAACTGTATCGTAGATGCGTGTAATGTTGTATTGTTGTACTTGTACACGTAATGTTAACGCGTGATCTAGCAATCACGGAGAAAAGGATATTGAGAAAAATTTTAAGACAGATTAAAGAAGGAGTCCATTATATTCGAAACCACAACGAGGAACTCTTATGATAAATAATAGTAATAAGGCTTAGTGAACCCAAAGGCTCGATGCCGATACCAACCGCTGCTAACAAACTTCCGTCCATAGAATTCTCCCCACACACAAATCCGCTCTACCCCTCAGACGCTTCTCAGTCCGTATAGCGCTTATTAGCATCCTACCAATTCGTTCGGTACCAAGTCCAACAACTTTAAAGGTCCATCTTAATCTTCGTGACTTAAATAATATTAAATACTATAATAATATTTACCACATGCATGATTCGCGATTCCCGTTGTGTAATCTCCTAAATTCTCAAGTGATTCTCAAGATCTCAACACCTTATTTTCGAATACCTTAAGACATTGTTCATCCTTCAGCGTTTGCGGCCAAGTTTTATACCCGTAAAGGTGACGCTTATCATACATATATTTTTCGAATAATTCAAAGTTTTTTTCCACTTATTTGATTTGTTAACACGCTATCCACATACGTAGATCTCGCCCCGACGGGCAGAGGGCGTCGACCTTTTAGAAACGATTGCCAAAGAGATCGATATATGTTACGATAGGATCGAGTCGACCACGCTGTGACCTTGCACAAACCGCTCAAGCGGTTTAAAGTTAATGCCTTATACAATTTTTCTTCTACTTCGTTATCATTATTATTTAATATTTTTTATTCCCTACTATTCCCTCTCAATTCTATTTTATTCACTTCTTTTTTAAGATCTTTTCTCGTCTCCCTTTATTAATATTTATTTTATCGCTCCTTCAAAAGAAGAGAAAACCCCCTTCAAGTTTTTCTTTTCATGGATTAATATAGAAAGTTAATAAAGTAATTAGTACTTTTATTTTTAAGTGAAAATTTTTTATATACGAATATTTTAAATAAATTCCAACTTTTATTTATTTATAGCAGTTATTTTGTTGCTTATACATTTAACGTCACTACATGGAGCTCTAAATTTTGCCTATCCAGGTTTCATTACGATAGGGATTTTTAACGACTACCTGACATCGTACAGGATCGGGACCCCGTTTAACGTCCCTTCCGAAGGACGGCATAACCAATAATTTACTCTCTTTAAAAAATCCTAAGACTACCTACCGAGCTACGAACCTTGGAATCCCAGTAGGTTGTTATGCTAGCTAGCCACTAGGCCACAGGGAGCCCATTTTATTAATATTTATTTTATCGCTTCTTCAAAAGAAGGGAAAATCGTCCTCGAGTTTTCTTTTCATGGTTTATTATAGAAATTAAATAAACTCATTAGCACTTTTGTTTTTAAGAGCTTTTATTTAAAAACAAACAGTTTAAATAAATTCCCACTTATATTAAAATATTTAGAATATAATAGAATAACATATAATTAATAAGCTATATAAAAATACAAAACATAACGTATTTAAAAAGTACCAACAAAATAAAAAAATAAAAATGAAAATGAAATAACTAAAAAGTACGAACCATGACAGGATATTAACCAATTATAGAGAATAAATAAGTTAATAACAACACAACAAATAAAATAAAAGCATGAGCTAGTAAACGGCAATTTCTTGGCATAATCCATAACTGTTTTACCAAAAATAAACAAAAACAACTAAGCGACAAAATCAAGTATTCAGTACTGATTCATTTAAGCAAATGAGTGACCAGCTTAGAGAGCATATATTTGGAGGCCAGGAGATGTTGGTAAAGCAATGGTACAACTGAAGTCAGTGAAGAAGCATGGCGGATAGCAGGAGGGATTGAGTTCCTCACTGTGGTGGAGCGGGCAAGGAAGGAATGGTCGAATTTATTTAATTTATAGCAGGTATATTGCAGTTTATTCATTTAATGTCACTTTATGGTGCTATGTCAAAATGGATGTTGTTACATTGGAAGTCATTAATTTTGCCTAAATAGGTAAAATGAGCATAGGGATCTCTAACGAGTAATTGAACTGCAAAAGCTCGGGATCCCCCCATTTTACGTCCCTTCCGAAGACGGCTTAGTCAAGGATTTTATCTTCATTCTAAATATTCCTGAGCCCATCTGCCTGTGGGGCTGCGAACCCGTGACCTTGGACATAGGACTAACCACTAGACCACAGGTGACCCCTAGTTGATTTCGTTAACATCCACGATTAACCCTGTGGGATCCCACTCACCCTCTATAACGTGGGTACCATACCAATATAATTATTTGGGTACAAAATAACCTGCCGTTTGATAGCGGCCAAATAAATTACTTGGGCAACTATTGGTTCAAAAGCTGTACAATCCAAACCAAGTTTTTTTTATTTTTTCAATAAAACACACACAAATATTAATAAATTAGCATTTTAGTTCAGAATACAGAATAAAGGAATAAAGGAGAGTATGAAATAAAATAAATTTTGGTTGAAGAGACCCTCAATTTGAGGAATTCTTAAAAAAAAAAAGTTAGCTATGATAAATTAAAACAAATAATTTTATTTACGTTCACATGAAGTACCCATTGTTTAAATACATTGTGGCACATTTTATCAACGTCAACATTATAGAATGTGAGTAGATTCATTACCATTCATTCATTAATTCTCACTATTTAAGACATCGTATCGATATTTAATGAATGTATCTAAATGATGTATAAAAAATGATCGATTCTATTGTACCATCGATTCCGGAAGATCAACGCTTTCAGATCTTCGGGGCGAAAAAATAATCATGCGTAAAAATAAATGAAGTAATTAATTTTCAATTGTTAAATTTTAATCATGGAACAAATCTAGTTTATTGATATGTTAATTCTTTTAATAGCCATGAATCTACTGGAGTGTCTCACCCAGCCTCTAGAAAGCGGGTACCCTCTAAAATTAGAGCGGAAAACCTGGTGTTCGATCACGGCCAAATCACTTAAACGCACAACTGTTGGACCAAATGCGGAATCTTCCATGCGACAACTCAGCGCTCCAGTGACTGAGCCATTCCGTATAATAAATAATAAAATAATAATAATAAATTCTGTTATCTAATAATTAACTAATAGGCCATCGGCCAGGTGTTTGAAGTTCGCAATAAATTGAAGAGAGCTGCATTTTTAATATGTTGTAAGGGCATGTCTGACTAGTGAAAATCCAAGTTAGTTACCGAAAAAACGGATGGGAGTACTTTTGGAGGCCGAAAAACCTCGACATTTTCGGGGTTATTTCAGGTTTGGGCCTATATCTCAAGGAAGTAAATATAATGAGTTTTATGTAAAGGAGATAGTTGGGGGGTGCAGTCAATAAGAACACAGAATAAGTAATGAACTTATATTATGTGCCGACGTTTCGACCTACAGTGTAGGTCATCTTTAGGGCTAACAGAGAAACAAACAGAACAAAAAATGTAAAAAAAAATATAAAAAATGTACAGTAACAATAATGTGGTGACAAGTAATGTAGAAAAATAAAATAGTGGCAGATATGAAGATAGAAGATAACGAATATTAAAAAAGAGCCAGATTATAATAAAATAAAGATATAGACAGATTTAAAAAATTAATGATAATGAAAAGGAATTAAACTAGTGGCAGATATAATAAAATTAAGATAAAGACAAATATAACAAAATTATTGAAATAGTGACAGAATATAATAAAATTAAGATAAAGACAGATATAACAAAAATTATTGATAATGAAAAGAAAATGAAAATAATGGCAGATATAATAAAGTAAGACAGATTTAATAAAATTAAAGAAAATGAGCAGAAATGATAAATTATAAATAACGCATATAAAATAAAAAATAGAAAATAAATGTACCGAATGGATAGTACAGTACAAAATAATAATATAAAGGAAAATCAAAAGGAGGAGTTAAACAAAAGAAACCAAAATGAGGATATTTACATATACAGAAAGGTTTGAATATGAAGAATAAAGAAAAACTAGTAAAATAAAGGTATAAAATGTATGATAACGGACATTTCAAAACAGTCATTGTGCACTGTTGTTACTGTACAATAGTATTTCTATTATTCACATTCGTTATTGTACATATAGTTCCATACTTTTCTGTAACATGTAACATCATCAAGTCCGTTATCATACATTTTATACCTTTATTTTACTAGTTTTTCTTTATTCTTCATATTCCAACCTTTCTGTATATGTAAATATCCTCATTTTGGTTTCTTTTGTTTAATTCCTCCTTTTGATTTTCCTTTATATTATTATTTTGTACTGTACTATCCATTCGGTACATTTATTTTCTATTTTTTATTTTATATGCGTTATTTATAATTTATCATTTCTGCTCATTTTCTTTAATTTTATTAAATCTGTCTTACTTTATTATATCTGTCATTATTTTCATTTTCTTTTCATTATCAATAATTTTGTTATATCTGTCTTTATCTTAATTTTATTCTATCTGTCACTATTTCAATAATTTTGTTATATTGTCTTTATCTTAATTTTATTATATCTGTCACTATTTTAATTCCTTTTCATTATCATTAATTTTTTAAATCTGTCTATATCTTTATTTTATTATAATCTGGCTCTTTTTTAATATTCGTTATCTTCTATCTTCATATCTGCCACTATTTTATTTTTCTACATTACTTGTCACCATATTATTGTTACTGTACATTTTTTATATTTTTTGTTCTGTTTGTTTCTCTGTTAGCCCTGAAGATGACCTACACTGTAGGTCGAAACGTCGGCACATAATATAAGTTCATTACTTATTCTGTGTTCTTATTGACTGCACCCCCCAAATATCTCCTTTACATTAGATCATCCAGTCAACTATTTTCATCTCATAATAAGTTTTAATTTAAGCAGAGACTAAGTCCTATGGATGCAACAGATTCTAGTTACGCCTCTTTGAAAATTGGTAATTTTTTCACACCCACTTTCCCTGATTTTCCTCTATTTTAATTAACAAGAGAAGTATAATAATTACAGGTTTCGTTATGTGCTTAAATTAAATTTACTACAACTCCATTCCACTTTACTTTCGTCGAAGAATCACTTCTTCCGCTGGTATTCCTCACGAAAGTCGGTCAAAACTTAAAATTTGGACTTTTTGGTAAAAAAAAAATGTTCAATGGAGCATAACGCAGAATCTATTAGACCTACAGAGCTGCTGGTGGATTCAAATTTTATCAAATTTAATCTACTTTAAATCGGCTGCCTATGTTTGTTTTGTTTTTTAATAAAAAACGTACCGATTAGGAGATACAGGCCAAAAACTGAAATAACTCCGAAAGTTTCGAGGTTTTTCGGCCACCAAAAGTGGGTTGTACCATCGGTAGCAAACCTGGATTTCCACTTGTCAGACATGCCCTTACAACATTCAAAAATGCAACTCTTTTCAATTTATTGCGACCTTTTTTTGTACCTGGCTGCTGGCCTTTAATACAATTAAAATAAAACCTTACTAATAAGAATAACATAAATAAGTAATTATACTTTTTTCCCGGTAAAATAAATTATAATAATAAAATTTACACGCACATGCACACCCACGCCAACTTTTTAAATATCCAATTTATATTTCAATTTTAAACCCTTAAATCTTTTTAAACCGTTCTATGGAAAATTAAATTAAGACAAATTCTTTTATCACGTTTGTTAAAAATAACTATTATACTTTAAACATTGTGACATGTTTTATCTACTTCATCATTATAGAATAATTCATCATAAGTCATTCTATTTTAGGAATCGTATCGATATTTAATGAATATATTTGGAACAAATCGATCCTTTTGTAGAATCGATTGATGTAGGTCAACGCCCCTCCCCCATCTGTTCCCACCGCTACGTTACGCTCACATTTTATCAACATCATTATTCCGGTATTGTAAATAGATTCATTACCAGGCTACCTATTTATGGAATTGTATCGAAATAATAGTACGTTTTAACCAAAACTAAATATCGCTCCTATTGTAGAATCGATTCTCTAAGGTCAACGCTCCCCCGCCTGTTCTCGTCGGGGCGAAGACTACGCCAGTGATCACGCGACCTGTTAGTCAACATCTTCTTTAAATGTATATAGTTAATAAAATCATTACGATTCTCTCTCTTTGAGAATTCTCTTGAGGACTCTAAACGGTCACCCGTACTGTTTTCTCTCATTTCCTAAAGTATTATTTTTCTATCAGGCATTCTCTAATTTAATTCTTTTTTATAAATAAAACTTTTTAATAGGCCAAAAGATTTTATTGAAATTCAGAAGAAAAAAAAACTAATCAAACACACAAAAAACTTCTTGTACTACCACAGTAATGTCAAATTAGTAAACACAGTGTCATACGTATCGTTATTAACATATTTAAATATTATTATTTATTATTTATAGAGCATACAGACTTCTTATTTAATGTTGAATTAAAATTAATATATTCAAATTATATGTTAATAATTAAATGAGTTATCGCATTAACTTTACATGAACCATAATGACACTAGTTATGTTAAATTAGTAGCATAAACTACTATAATGAGAGATAATGATTATCTTTATTAACATGCTTCAATACTATAATTTACTAATTTTATAAGTCCTCTGCAACCAACCATCTCGTATTCTTTTACTAAAACATTCTCTGTTTACAAAACCACCTGTTTCTTAAGCCAAGTGTTTTTATCATTTTCTATAAATGATATCTTAAACTGAGATCAACGAACACTCAGCCCCGTTAAAATATTTCTTGATGTTTTTTCAGACAAATTCATTTTTCAATATACAATTATTTTTTGCTAACTCATTTTAAAAAAGGGATTTACTCTTGTTGTGTAATAATATTTGTGTTTTCGTTATTATTGTGATGACCACAATTTTTTCCTCCACCACTGTTGACTAGCCCAGTGGTGGATATTATTATTATTATAAAGAGGAAAATGGTTGACTGGAAAATCTTAATGAAGGATACAATTTGTCTGAGCGTCATTAATAACACTAAATAAGGTTAACTTAATTATTATAAGTGTCGACGTTTCGGCCTACAATGAAGGCCATCATCAGGGCTCTGAAGGAAAAACGGAAAAATAACCATAAGAGCATTGCAGTACTAATTAATTATAGAATAATATATACATAGTATAGACATGTGGATAAATATAGCATAGGATAATTTATAAAAGATACATAAGGATAACAAAATGTGTGAACAGAAAGGTGATAAAGTAAATAAATGTAAAAAGTGAGATAACAGAGAAAGTAAAAAATAAGATACAAAATGAAAAATACAGAAAAAGTAGCTTAGTAATACAGGTAATGATTTAAAATGCATGAAAATAAATGTATAAAGAAAGTTATAAAATATGAATAAATATTAATACTAAATATGATGTAAATTTATAAATATAGAAGAAATTAAATAGAAATTAATAGAAAGTAATGTATGTAAATACGTTAAATATAAATAAATACAGATTTCAAATGTTAGATAATTTGTGTGTGGGAAATAATAAATATGAATACAAAAATATGATGTTTATGCAGAAGAAATGTATAAGAAGTATTTTAATGATGATATGTATAACTAGTATTTAAATGATGATAAATTATAAATAAACAATAATAATGGATGCTATTACAAGTGATGGATGCCATGAGGTGAAGGGAGAAATTGTTGTGGGGAAAGGAAAAGGAGAAGGTTGAAAGGAAGATATAAAAGTTAAAATGGATACGAACCAAAAAAAAAGAAAAATTGATAATAAAGAAAGAATGGAATGATGAATTGTATCCTTCATTATTATTATTATTAATATAAAATAGTTGGTTTAAGTAATGATATTATTATACATTAGTAAAATCCTGGTTTAATGGTAGCAAAGAGACAAAATAAATATTACTGGCTGACTAAGCCGAAAAGAGGGGGAGTTGGGAAGGGCCCAGAGATAAGGATAACACCGCCCTTAGGGTCTAATTCGTAATTACCATAATTATTTTTTACGGTTTTGATTATCTTAGGGTCATAAACATGTTTATTACATTGAACATCACGATTATACCTATGCTAGGCAGGTAACTAGTCATAATAAAATAATTGAAATTTTTCTAGGGACTCAGTTAAAAAGGGGGGCAGCGGGATTTGAATCCAGGAGTTTCCGCACGCCAACTCAGCTCTCTATCACTAAGCCACTCCGTTCCCCATTTATACATATAAAACAAATTAAAAATGTATCTTTTACAAAAAAAGGAGAAAAAATGATTGACAAAGGCTCATAACAAAAGTTGCATCAGGATGCTGGACCACCAGGCCGTCGCTCATCATTAAAATAATAAAGCTGGGATATTCAAATTTATCTCTGTGAATTTATTTTTATTCATATAATCAATATGGAACAACTTAGAACCAAATAAAATAAAACTTAGTAAAGATGACCATCATGGAATAAATTTAACAGTTCTAACTCTTTAAACATTTCGGACATTCAAACTAGAAGATCACTTTTTTTTAATGATGCTAGCTCAGTCATAATATTGTACGAAGTATATAAAGTCAAAATATACGAATATTCCAAATATTCGTACAAAATCTAAATAATAATAATAAAAGTTGTTTAGGCTCGTTTAAGATCATCTGGAAAATCTTAGGAGCAAGATACACCCAAGATGGTTATAGGCTACAATCAATCAAAAATACAGAAAAAGTTTCAAATATGAAATTGACATTAGGAAAAGATGAATGAAATTCTTTGGACACCTCACGAGATTACCAGAATATCGAATGTCAAAAAGAATATCAGATTATTTTAGCTCACTTACGTATTCAACACCTAGGCTGGACGAACTTCGAAAGGACCTCAAAAACCCAAACATATGGGCTTCAGAGATTTTAGAAAGAGACACCTTCAGACACAAAGTCAAGAAGTGGAAAGTTACATCAGAGCAACCAAAGCAAAAGCAGTACAGACCGAATTGGTTGGAAGAACGTAGGGAAGCCTTCTCAGAGAGAATGAAAGCCTATTGGAAGAACAAGAAGAACATAAAGAAAGCTTGATTGAGTTGTTTGCTTAATGTCTTCCACTATTGGGAGAATACTCTAATAATAATAAAAAAATAATAATAAGCCTTAACAAACCAGAAGGCTCGATGCCGATACTCTGCTTACATACTTCTGCCATCAGACCACTACCCAATCCAAAATCTGCCAGATCACTCTTAACGCTATCTTCCCACCTACGCCTCGGTTTACCCATCAAACGTTTCCCAGTCCGCACAGCGCTTATTAAATTACAGGAATTCGTTCGTAATTACAAGCATACCCTACGCTATACAAGCATATCTCAATCTTGTTATAAAATACAAATATATCGGAAAACAAAAATATATATGCGAAGAATATAAATATTATATTTTTCGGTTCGATAGAACCCTAAGCCATATCGAGACCTATATACCACAAGCCCCACTATCCTAAGCACCCATACTTATCCCCCTGTTCCAACAGAGATATCAGATCGTGATCCAACGGAAACCCAAAGTACCGCTATAAGTCCCTCTTCCAGCGCACAGCCAACATGGCCCAATAACCAGGGTAATATCCTACATCTGCGGGCTGTACTCCTAGATCTCCTCCACTTCGTGATCGTCCTCTCTTCTTCGTGACCGTCCTAGCTCCGATGACGTCAAAGATCACGGGGCTTACAAGATGTTAAGATAAACAAGGCTCGTCCGAGGTTTTATATGATATTTGTCAAATTGTATTTCCAATTTAGATGAGAAGGAAAAAATCAACTGCTTTTAAGCATCTAGAATAATATTAATTGACCTTATGGTTCGGGTGGAGCTGAGAGATATATAATCGTTCGGGTGGAGGTCAGAGATATAATTTCTTAAATAAGGTTGAACTATCTCAGGACAATCCTTCTATTTGCTGATGATATTGTGCTTCTTGCAGATTTAAAGAAAAACGGCAACAAACAATACTTGAGTGGCTTCTTAATAAGTAGCTTCTGCGTGAAAAAAGATTCCTTGCAGAAACGGAAGTTGAGGTTGTTTGAATAAATTTCCCGAATGAGTCAGGAACGAGACTCGAGGAAGGTGTTCGAAGCTAGACCTGCAGGTACAAGACCATGAGGAAGACCATGAACTACGTATAGAGAATATGTTTGCACGCTGGGACAGGAAAGATGTAAAGTGGAGCAAATGATGCTGTTGGCACGGGACTACGGAGGAAGGGAAAGAACGGGGGTTATACGGAGGAAGGGAAAGAAGAAGAAGAAGAAAGGTTGAAGTATTCATATGAAGGTAACGTTTCGTTCCACACTGCAGGTCTTCTTCAGGGCTAGGTATGTGATATAAATATGGCTAGATGGATTTCAAATAATACCTTTAACCTTTATTTTATTCTGTAATTTAAATCATTCCCACTTTTGCTTTGTTTTCGTTTTTTCTGCAATATTATAATTTCTATATTTCATTTTTATTCTTTAATTCTTTACTATTTTCATGTATAATTTTAATTTGATTATATCTATATACCTAGCCTTGAAGAAGACCTGCAAAGTGGGTCGAAACGTCGGTTTTCAAATAAATAGTTCAATCCTATTTATGAAATTATTTCTCTAACCTCCACCCGGATCATCTTCTTCCTCCTGGTTTAAAATATGTATAATAGTTAACAAAAAGTTGTTTGAACTTTAAGGTGAAAAATATATTGAATTGTAATTGGAATGAAATTTACATGGCTTATAAAAATATCCGCTAGGAATGATTTAATAAACAGGAAAATCGACAACTTAATAACTTATGCAATCTTATTGTTTGAAAATTTTTGAACAGCGCATTAACGGACTGAGAATATAGATCCCGCTGCAATTTTCCTTTGAACCTTCAACAAGGGCTATCAAAAATTATTACGGAAGCTGGATACAAGAATGGACAACAAAGAAGACATTGAAGGATCTACCTCAAGAGAGAGTGAAGATTACGGAGGATTGTTACGGAACAAGAACCTAGCGGATCTACGGCAGCGGTGTTGGCTGTCGGTGTGGAATCGATTACAGCGCTACTACGCCATAGCGGTTGTAGAAGGAAAGAAAAAAGGAGTGAATTGCTCAATTTGTAACATAACAAGGTATCCTATGTTTAAATAGGAGAAAAGGCTGTTTTCTTATGGAGATGTTCAATTAATTAAATGAAGATAATGGATAATGTAAGAGTAGATCACCTTTGGTTTATAGGTTAGCATAGGCTTCCATGCGCTGGACCGCAGCCCTTCAAGTGGCCTTGGGATTTTTAAAAGGAGGATACAATTCGTGGTCATGCCGTCCTTCGAAGGAGACGAAAAATGGCAGTCCCGAGTCTATGCGCTCTCCGCTACTCGTTAAAGATCCTTATCTTAATTATATCTGGATGGACAAAAATAAGGAACTCCCACTGTAGCATCGTCCGATTTTTTTTTTTTAAATATTTTGTTTTATTTTATTTTAAAATATGTACAAATTTTAAAACATTGGTGGGATAATCCCTTACAATGAAAATGAGTTCAAATTTTCACACAACGGTTACTGATTAATATGTTTTTATTTTTGGTAAAATTTAAAAAACCAACAGAAAACAGAGTACATAGATTTACTTAAGACAAAATTTATGTATAATATAATACAAAATGCATATTATTTATAATAGTATGTGTTTTGTTCGTTTGTGTCTGTATTTTTGTGTTGTTGTTTTTATATAATTTCCTATTTCTTGTATGAGTGTGTTGTCTGAAAGTTGGCATGAGGTGCAGAATCTGAGGGTTTGTTGGTGTATGAACTTTTGTATTGTTGGGATGTCCAGTTCTTTGTGCATTTTGGTGATTTTAGTATATATCGGATAGTTTTTTATGATTCTTAGACATTTGTTTTGGAAGATCTGTATTTTGTTAATGTGTGTTTTGCTAGCTAAACTCCAGACTGGGCATGCGTAAGTTATCATGGGCCTAATGACTCCCTTATATAATATTTTCTTATTTTTTTCAGATAATTATGACTTTTTGTTAAAGTATGGATACATTTTGTATAATATTCTGCGGGCGCTATTCAGTTTATTATTGATATGATTGTTGAATAGTAGTTTGCGATCTAGAGAAATTCCTAAATATTTAATATGGTTTGATATAGGTATTGAGATATTGTTATCGTCCGATTAGCCACAGCAGCATTAAGTGTGTTAAATGAATAAACAAACAAAAGAGTTAGAGAATGTGCGTCAGATATCGGCACAATTAGAAGTACTGTCTATCTTTTTATTTACATCGTGATTCTAAAAACGCACATTTCAAACGTCGTCACGTTTTATTTTAGTATTGAGAGGGAAATATTTGACTGGAAGATCTAATGTGGGATATAGATAATTTGGGGGTGGAATAAAAAAACACTAAATAAGACAAACTTACTTATTGTAAGTGCTAAAGTTTCGGCCTACGTTGTAGGCCATCTGCAGGGCTGGAACTACTACTACTAGTAGTAGCTCTTCCTTCCTTTGTCGTTACAACACGTATGACTTGTTTTTCAAGAAAATAGTTGAATAAACTGGGTCCTATTTAATAAACATGAAAAAAAAATTAATTGTATTTGCGTTAAAAGTGATCTGGTGGATTTGGATTTGGGTAGTGGTCCGTGGACAGAAGTTGTAAGCAAAGATTGGCGGTGTCGGCATCGAGCCTTCGGGTTCGCTAAGCCTTATTTTTATTATTTTAATTGTATTTGCAAACATGCTTTATTAAAAACTTACGAAATTCACTTCCATCAGTCTTCATTCCGACTTGGGTTTCACATACCTAAAAAATTAAAATAAAATAAATTACTGATAAATAAATCAAACAAAAGAAAATTTTTTTTATTATTTTAAATATTAAAACTTGAATAATCATTAGTTAACCGTATAAATAAGGATAAGAAACTGCTCCCGTTGGAGGTCAAAAAATCAATTCCTTAAACAGTGAAACCTAAATCCAAACATTTATACAATCAAATAATTGGAATAGAAAAATACTTGGAATAAACAAGATAAAAAAGAAATATAGTTTAAATTTTAAACTAAAACATGCAAAAAAAACCAACTTCTGCAAGCTTCATTGAATTTATTACTGTCATTTGCTTACTTTAACTTCTAATTATTAGATAATAGACGGTGAAGGTGTTTTACCAACATATTCGTTTATGATCATTATTATCATTATTAACTTTTTGCAATATTTTTAATTAATACTTTTTTTCAAATTATATTTATTTTATCTTATTTATTCCAATTATTTCATTTTTATAAATTATTTTGTTTTTTACTCCAATGTACTTCAGATTTATGTGTTTTTTAAAAATTGTTCATTTATTCCCGAAGAAGACCTACAACGTGGGTCGAAACGTCGCTTTCTAATAAATAGTAACACTATTTATGGAATATTCTTATTTTTTTATTTACTTCCACTAGGAACATTTTCTTCTCCACGTTTATTTTTAAGAGATATAAGAGACATGTATAAAACAGGATAGATTTTTATAAAATAGCTAGTTAACAATATAAAATCATAAAAGATGTTCATGCCATAGATTTTCATGATGTATATGCGGTTGGAATGAGGAAGTTGCTATGGCATGATAGTGTTTTCATTAAAAAAAATAAGGTCAGGGTCCGTATGGCTCGGAAAATTTGGAATGAATGGAATGAAAAATGTTGGAGTGAAGTCATATCTAGCAGAAGTCTTAAGAAAAGGGTAAACAATTAATTTTAATAAGCAGTTGAAAATCCTAGAACGAATTTCGTTTAACATTTGAGTAATTGTTATTATAAAAACATTTTATCTAATGTAATAACGAATTACTAATATTATTGAAATAGTTTATTACTATAGCTGTTGTCAAAGACTCCTCGAGGAGAAATGGAAGCTGGTTCCCTGAGGGAGTCAATTAACTGCAGACATTCTTCAAACAGACACTTCATTAGCCAGGTAATGATCCTAGCCAATACCTGCGATATCGATTTAATGAAACCAGGTAATAAAATAATAATAACTAAGGTCAGATAGCTGGAACTAAAAAAAATTAATTGCTGTAATTTGTGTTACTTTTGTAGGTATAATTTTTTAATAAGTTTTTCAGATTTTTGAAATAAAAAAAAAATGTACCATTACAACCCTTGAAGTGTCTGAGGTTCAGTGCTGTACTGTTTCTTGGGCAATGGTTGCGCAGGGAGATGATTTGTCCTAGATCACAATCCGTGACTTATCTCCCTTATATTCAGTATCCACTTTATAGAAGCCGGGTGAACCCAAGGAGGATCCTTGATCTTATAGGATCCATCTCCGGTCGCTAACAGATTTAATAAAAGTCTGCCAACGAGCGGGATTCGTATCCAGGATCTTCGGTATGGCAACTCAGTGCTGTCTGTACTACTGAGCCACTCCGATCCCTCCCCTCACATATAAAGTCAACTGAGGAGCAATCGAACGGAACCGGATCCGGAGTCCACGAAATTCAATTTTACAGGATGACTAAAAAACTAATATATGGAGGAGATGGTACTGGTCTGTTTTACCGTCTGTTGACACCAGCGCTCAGGTGTCACTTTTCTTAACTAATCTCCTACTGTTATCGTAACCTTTCCTAAATGTATTGTTATAACTTATTATATTGTTTGTTTAGTTGAAGGTGACTTTGTTTTTGTTGAATTTCAATCTGACTTGGAATCACATATGAACAATCAGCTCTCCTATTTTTTCAGGAGCGGAATGTCATTCCTAAGAAAATGAATTGCGCCAACGGGCATAATACGAAACTTCAAGTGGGGACAGAAATTAGATGGAAATGCCATGCTAAAGGATGCAACAACATGACGAATATTGTTTGTAATAAATGTTTTATTTTTTCTTCACATGTTTTTCATTTATTTCATTTCCTAAAAATCTGTGCTGCCATAATGAAAGGCAATGCCTATTTGAAATTCATTGTAGGCACCAGAACCTCATATGGTCGAAATAGTTGAGGTAAGTGACACCTGAGCGGTGATGTCATGGGATGGCCAAACAGATAATTACCGAGGAGTAATAAGACAACATTACATTATTATAGATAGGTGGTTTAGTACTATTGTTACATGAGTAATTAGTTTTTAGTTTGCTTATTCTAGAAGTTATTTATAAAACAAAAATGGACAAGTCTGGTTTTGTTAGAAAAAGATTGACTTATCCGGATGTGATCGTAAACATGAGACAAGTCCGGTTTTTTTAGTAGAACGAATCCGATTTTGTATTAAAAAGAACGTTCAAAAATGAGGAATAGATTCAGATCTATACAAAGGTATAGATTTGAAATATTTATTGCGTTTTTAAGAAAATTAGATAATATCCACTTCCATACATTGGCAATCCTTATTATCTCATTTACTGAAGGCATTCTTCGAAACAATGATGGATGGTTTAGTCACTGCTTAAGAAGACTCCTGTAAGGTGTAGTATTTTCGTCATTATTGTAGTTATTTAAAGATTAACCCGGGTTCGAGTCCCGGTCCTATCTTTTCTTTTCAAATGAAATATTTAAACAAATTATATCATATAACAATTAAATGAATTATAAAAATATTAATGTTTATTACTTAATATTTAACTTTTTGCTGGACATTCCGCTTTTGATTAAAAATGTGTCAAAGATATCAACACAACATAGGAATAGTCCGCTTTAGAATGAAAAATGTAGAATGAATATACATTTTAATATGTTTGGTAAAAACTCGGACTTAACCGATTTTGTTTGAAAATGTACTTTTTAAAGCTATTCGTTCCCTAGTTAAAGACGGTTTTCATTTAAAATATTAACAGGGATCGACGTAACGAGGTCTAAGGAATCATAATTCGAAAAAAAAGTGTGTTCGAATTAAAGTGGACTAATCCAGTTCTGTTCACCATTTCCTCAACTAAAACTAATATAATAATACTAATATAATCTTAATAACAAGAAAAATAACTTTTATGATAAACAGCCGAAAAAATTATCAATATGCTGTAGTTTGTAGTTTGTTCATTTAACGTCACTTTATACCGCTAAGGCTAATCGGACGATGCTACAGTGGGAACTCTAAATTTTGCTTATCCAGGTTTAATTAGGATAGAGATTTTTAACGAGTACCTAACATCGTACAGACCTCCGTTTAACGTCCCTTCTGAAGGACGGCGTAACCATGGATTTTTTACTCCCCTAAAAAAATCCTAGAGCCACCTGCCGGGCTACGAACCCGCGGTCTTGGGTTTAGTAGTTTGTTACGCTAACAACTAGACCACAGGTGACCATTATTATCACTATGTAATGATAAATACGATTGCATATAAAAAAAAGAATAATGATGTAACTGGATTAATCCTTACGCTGTCATTAATCCATTCATAGTTTTCATCTGTACTACGATATCTTACTATCGGTATATCGATTAGAATGTACGTATCCAATAGATGTATCGATATACAGAAGGAGAGATAAGAGCTGTGAATGGAGGCTAAGATGAGATGGAATGAGGAGGAATGCCATCGTAAGAACTACTCCCGTGACGTCATCGCTACGTCACGATTTTTTGCCTCCTCACAGCTGACTCTACTCCTCCAGCGGCTTATTTCTTTAAGGCAAGCTGTTACACCACTTTACGTGCCTGTCTAAATCAAACATAATGCTATAAACATTTCAGCATTTTTATTGAAGTGAAATGCAAATACATATAACCCCTTCAAGAATAAGGAGATGTATTATTTCTTAGTAGTTTTTCGTCCGTAATAGTACCATGAAAGGTACTTGTGTATTAGCCGGCATCCATGAAACCTACCTCCTTATGTCATATAACCTCTTTTAATCACTCGCCTCAATTGAGTAATTTGTGTGAGCTTTATTAAACCGTTTCGTTTTATTAATTTCGTTAGTCTACTTGATTTGGACTCAGATTTTGAAGTTATTAAATGACATATAATAGCCATTAAATGGAACACCTGTACCAGGAAACGGGACCTTAAATCTTTCTAAAATATGGTATACTGACTGAAAACGTAATATTAGAGAGCCGGAAGTGGTTGGGTAGTGTTGAGCAATGATGTATCGACCTATCGAACGCCATAAATCACGACAATCGATAGTTGTACGACCTCTTAACGAGCCTTCTTCGTTCTCGCTATGGAATCCTCTCCTCACAGGTTATAATATATATAATAGTGTCTAATATATAATACTTACTATAATTACTTCTATAATACTAGCTTGCTATGATAAAAAAACGAAAACTTGTTTCTATGGCACAGATCTAAAAAAAAAAAAAGGTTGTCACTTAAACTCCAGTGGACAGTCGAGATATCAGTTCAAGGCATCGCATTAATGCTCTCTAGCATAATTGCTAAACAATTGCTTTGTAATTAACTTTAAATAGGTTAGGAGCGGGGTGCACAGTGTGCCATACTGAAGGTCCCGGGCAGATAAATTATTTAATCTGCTTACAGCCACAGAATAGACTATGTGGGGTCAACAGATCCTCCTCGGGCTCATCTAGCCTGTATAAATTATTTATAGGCTCAATTATTGAGTACGTTTAATTGGAAAAATCTCACGGTTTAGCGTCCATCTCGGTCAAACTATCCCCTGGCACCACCGTAGGCATACAGTACTGTAGAGGTCCAGTTGTATTTTATTATTAAATCTGTAATAATTCTAACTAACAAAAATATTACTCATGAAAACAAAGTAATAAGTAGCCATGAATTTCGCCTGGAAGCAAGGAACAGTGAAATGTCAACGCGGATATATTTTAGTTTCAAAATACATACATATGTATATATACATATATATTTATGGAATTGAATCATTCTATATTCAACAATTTTAGATATAAACCTAACAAAAACCATCAGATTAACCATTCATTATTCCCCCCTTCTAAAAAACGAACGAATACCAACTATTGTGTTTATCAAATCAGAGCTGTAACCAGTGACGAATGGAGCAGAACAGATCTACTTTTTACCGAAACCAACGCCAGGCTAGTTTTGATGGAGAAAGAAAATCGTAACGGGTGAACAGTTTTATTACATTATTAATGATAGTAATTGAACAACTTTTTCTAAATCACTTATTTATTTTGGTGTAATACTATTGTGATTGAATTTGTACTGAGAACATTAAAATATCAGAAAATAACGGTTTTTTATTAGTTGAATTTAAATTATGTTTAATTCTGCAGTTGGTGTGAAGAAAATTAAAATTATTAATAAGCAACTAAAGTCTAAATTAAAATCTTATATTGTTTCTTTGATAGAGCAGATTATCAATTTCAGTATTTACATATTTTATGATATATATTTTGTAATATATTAAATTAAGATTATATTATTCTTTAATATGTTATAGTTTCAAACCTAGCTTGCTCTTCCATTCCCGAAAATCCTCCGAGGCGTCTGAAAAGAAGATGGCCACGTGACCTTCTTAGTTGAACTTTTATTTGAGTACTACCAGTGGGTAGTTTCTCTACTTGTCATTATCATGTCATTATACATCACTTAGCCTATTTACTTGTTGTATTATTGTAATACAGTTGTAAATATCAATAAATAAATTTATATATATAAAAAATATGTTATAGTAAATCTTAATTGAGGACAAGCAAACATATCGATGCAAATTATATAACTTTATTATATAGAATATTTTATATAACAATTTTATATATATACTAAACAACCGAAAGCAAAAATACATAAAATAAAAACCAATAGAGAACCAAGAAAGACCTGTATATTAAAACCCTGATTTAGTCCCTTATACTGAAAATGGAGAATAGTGAGGTTGGGTCATGTACATCGAATGGATCAGGAAAGACTACTAAGAAATATAATGGAGGGGCGCCCAAAGAGGAGAAGAGGAAGAGCTAAACCCAGACTACGGTGGCTTGAAGATGTCGAGGCTGATCAGCAGCTTCTGGGGGTGAGAAGATGTAGAAGAGTTGCAGACGATCGCTCTGAGTGGAAAAGAATATTGTTGTTTGTTGAGGAGTCCTTCATGGTTCATAGCGCCGTCAGGGACAGATAGAGATAAATATCAATTCATTTATAACAATTCTAAATGGTCTGCTAAATGATCTCAAGAACAAGATTAAGTACTTTCAGGAAGGACTAAAATTTCTAAATGGTTGTGCGAAAAGGTACTATGGTCCAGATCACGCTCAACCGCCACCTTTTATCCTGATTAATGTTATCCACTTTATAGAGGCTGCGTGAACCCCAGGAAGATCTCCAGATCTCCTATGGTCTATCTGTTAACAGATTAAATAATTTATCTGCAACACCCGGATTTGAACCCAGCTCTATACACTAAACTACCCCGTTCCAATATAGCTACTTAATTTATTAACTAAGTAACTTATAGTTTAGCTAACAAATTGTTTATGTTACTATTATATTGAAGAAACGTTTCTCCTAACGAAAAGACAATATACAGTTTAATAAAAGCGAGTTATCTCAGAGTAATCCGAGCCTGAACGAAGAGATATGAAGGAAACTGGAGAGAGATACAATTGTAAGGATCGAGAAAGTGGTTGGAGAAGTTAATCGACCAAATGGTTCTAGAAACATCTTGCCAAGAGTTTCCTAAAAAAGGACTAACTCTCACCTCCACGTAAATATTGCCTTAATTAAAGGTGAGCTCTGATGAGCTACGCCTATTTACGGTCAGCTGATGTAACAGCTGATCGGAGTTCGCGCTGAAGTGATTTGCAATATTGTAGCGTAATGTTTATGCTAATTTACTCATCAATAACAACATATAAAAAAATTAATAAAATAATAATTTAACCCTAGAGAAGCTAGGTTGCTAAGTGCGTTAAGTGCATATGAAGATAGAAACCTTTTTTTTCATTTATTTAACGTCCCTTTATGCTGCTATTGCTAATAAAACAATTCTGCAGTTGGAGTCATAAAGGTGTAATAACCTCTTCTTATAACTCGTCACATTTGAGCAATTTTGTTATTGCCTCTTTAAATTTCTCTATTGTCTATTAAATTTAAGTTTGTGTTTTTGTCTTGCTAGTTTTGTTTATTTCCCATTTAAAATGAACAGAAAAGCACTTTGGGAGTAGCCGCCTTTAAAAGAAGAAGCTGTTCAACACTTCCAGAAGTTCGGAAGTGAAAATAATCTGGTAAACATTTCATTATTACATTTTGTATATTTCAATTTCCATTGATAAGAATAAGAAGTTAGCTGTCATCAGTATCAGAATTGTCAGTGTTCGGGTTTTAAACAAGGGCGAATAACAATCCCTTCAGACCGTGTTAAATGTTGCCTATCCAGGTTTAATTAGGATACCTTCTTTAACGAGCGCCTGATCTCAAACAAACGATCGAAATATGTCTACTGTGTACAAAAGTATTTACAAACAGAAAACTATGACGTATTTTAAAGAAAAATGAAAAATTTTAAGACGGGCATTTAAAGTGGCGTTAAATGAATGAAAATAAAATACAATTTAAAATCAGTTAATGAAGATAATGGCCGAAACGTAGACGACAAAATCAGCTGAGACAGGCTGCGGAAGGAATCAAGTAGGTCGTGGATCGATAACTGGGTTAGTCGCCTCTCCCCTTCCTCCCTTCCTATAGTCCGTCCTGCCTCTTCCGGGTGTAGGCTGTAGTGGAGGGAACGTAAGTACACATCGATATTAAATAGTAATTAATGAAAATGAGCGAAAAGAGAGCAATGTTAGCTATTAAAATGCTACTGGAAAACTCCGAGAACAAAGACTTCATCATCATCATAATCATTTTACCCCCGTAAACCGCTGACGCAGTGTGGGGTCACATTTTGTAGAGTCTGGACCAGATGTCTAGTTCCTGGGCCAACTCTCTTCTCCTGCTCCAGTCCATTTCCCGCCTAGCGAACGCCTCCTTAACACTATCCACCCAAGAAATGTGCGGTCTTCCTCTTGGTCTTCTTCCTTCCACGCGAGTGAAACAAAGACTAACGTATCTAAAAAACTGGAAGATAACTGATAAGTCAACATTCCCGTGCATTCAATCATGGCCAAGACAAACATAAAAAAAAATCACATTAATGTGTATTGAAAGTAGTACATCTCACATCAATAGTCCAAACGAGTTCCAAGTAGTTCAATAAAATACTGAGATAAAAGAAAGTAGCTTATTGTAACATCATGCTAGGAGATTGTATTAAGACAGCTGATTAGCCAAGAAGAAAGAGAATAAATATTAACTCAGCTAATCAACAAAAATTTAAAATACAGCATAACATGACGTATTAACATCGTTTAAGCCACCAAACGAGAGAGTCTTTAAATTGAAAGAAAATGTACAAGCAGTTAGTGAATATATACATTATTGTTAATATTTTTAACGTAACTTTATGCTCATGTGGCTAATCGGACGATGCTACAGTGGGAGCCCTAAATTTTACCTATCGAGGTTTAATTAGGATAGAGATTTTTAACCTTCAGGGAGAGTCCTTGGTGTTCTACAGGCACGGGACCCCTTTTAACGTCCCTTCCGAAGGACGGCATAACCAAGGATTTTATAATCCCTTTAAAAATCCTAGGGCCATCCGACGGGCTACGAACCCGCGATCTTGGGTTTAGTAGCTTGTTATAAATATTACCCTACGCTGGTTATAATAAATTTTATATTATAGATAAGATGTTAAGGAAGACACAGTAGGACTACAAACAGCAAGGACGCAAATGCAGTGGTTAACGCTCTACTTAACAGTTGTCAAAGCTATCTCCAAAATATCGCCCGACCTGATGCGACAGTGCTATCATGACCATAAACGTTGCCAGCACAACTGTCCTATAGTTCACATGCTTCTACAAGACGCTGCCATGACTTCAACTGTCACAGTGTACATTTAGCAAGTGACATGAGAGATATTAAAAGTCATGACAGTGACAAGGAAGAGAAGATAATAACAATGTTTCTTGTCACTCAAGGCCGAAGATATTTCTTCGTTCTTTGTCTAAATAGGAACACTTCTGTTTCGTATGCCGGGAGTAGTCGCAGCTGATATAGCTAACAATTCACAGATCATTGTATGTTCACTTCCTCGTACGCAGTAATTGAAGTTTTGTAATCATGAAGAGTTTCATATGTCAATAAAAATATCATTCCTGAATTCATTTTGATTAGTTTCAACGTACAGTCTGTGCGTGCCTCATTATCTTGTCGTGTCTGACAAAAAATGTAAATGCAGATACCATTTTCAATACATGATCACCGGAAAAGAAACATATAAAAAAATAATAAATTAAAAAATCCAGTACGGTATTGGGTTCAGTACCTTACAGTAACTTTACTTTTTCTAAGACAATAGTTGCGCAGTTGACCCAGATCACTATCTTAGAAAAATGTAAATACTCCTTGGTTTGATTCGAATTACACGATACATCACGGCGTGTACCGTCCAACTGTAAAATCTTGCTTAAAAATCAATAAATCGAATAAAACTATAAGTGCAAGAAATAAAGGGTCTTGAATTTATTACATGGTAAAGGGCGCTACAGTTCATAAGCCAACGGTTGTGCTATGAGTAGATTTGTCCAAGATCACACTCAACCATCAGCAGGATTTGACCATCAACACGGTAACTCAGTGCACTACCCATTGAGCTACCACCCTAGTATTTGATGTATACACATAAATTATTGTCAGTCATCAGGGGTACTCCAACAAAACGCAAAATAGACACAAGACCAATAATTTAAGTCGAGATTACTTCTTTTATTCATCTCTTATTTTTATTTTTCCTATTTTCTCTTTTACTTTTCTAGATTTAAGGAGCGGAGAGGCTCAGCGGTACAGCACTGAGATGCCATGCTGAAAATACTGGTACAAATACAAGACTTTATTTAATCTGTTAGCAGTCGTAGACGGTTGACTTGATTGATGAAGTCAATCAATCACATGGGATCTAGGACCCTCCTATGGCAAAATCAGCCTCTGTAAAGTGGGTTCCCAAAGTAAGGGGGAAAATGTGGCGGTTGAGCTTGATCTAGGACAAATCATCTCCCTGCACAACCGTTGTTCTTGAAACAGCTCAGTCTCTACCATTTACTGAACCCCAGACCCAATTATGGGATGTAGTGGTCTAGGTTCTTTTTTTTTTACTTCTTCTATAAGCTATCTCGTTAGTTTACACATTCTGTTATCTAAGAATCGAAAGTTACTATCAGAAGACTGTTAAAATAAAATAAAAACAATCCAAATATTTAATCCCTCATCGAAGACACGTGGTAATCGATCGGTGGATATCGATTTTCTTTGTCGAGTCTCCTATGAACGTAAAACGTCTCGCTCGCGAACGACCTTTGTGACCTTGGGCCAGTCATCGCACTCGGACCAGCCGAAACCAGGCCGAGTTAATTCCAAAGAGATTAAAACTCGTTTATCTCAACGCTTTAATTTACTTCAATTAGTTATGCAAAAATAAATAAATATGAACATATATTTATACATATACACTTACCATTACTTTACTTTATAATCTTTTTTTTTAATGAAATGTTTTGCAATTAGTATTCTCAATTCTTCCATTTTTTATAATGGCTAGAAAAAAATAATAATGAACATTGAATATGGCGGATTAAAATGCTAAGTGATAATAAACAAATTGTGACTGAAAATTATAAAAATAATTAATTGTATATGCATTTAGCAATTAATTAATGGGTTTCAATACAGAACCCACATACGCTCTACTACATAATTACAACAATACAATATATAAATATATTTAGGGATAGAGAAAAATAATATATTCCACGAAGACTATAGTATAGAGAGATTCCTGAACAAGAGGATGGCAACACTGCTAATATGTATTTAAGATTTAGATTTATTAATTATAATATTTATATCAATTATTACTATTGTTTTTATTTTCGGTAATACGTTCTGTTTAATATAAATACTCTTTATTAATAAATATGCATTTATTACAGTAGAAGTAAAGAACAAATCAGGGCAGCCAACTTCAACGAGAGGACGAAAATAATACTAAAATGTATTTTGAATTCGTGTTATCTAATTATACTATATAAAAATATTATTGCTGAAATTATTTTCTTTAATGTAATCTATACATAACGTAAGTATTTATTAATACTCTGTATTTATAGCCATAAACAGCCGATCAATGCAGCCAACCGATAATTACGAGAGAATACTCCTGACGGCAACACTGCTACAGCTGGCAACACTGTTCTAATCCTTTCTGTTCCAGTTCTCAGGCCGACTGCTCCTTACTGAACATTTAAGAAGTTAGGAGAAGGTGTGCAGTGTATGGTATGAACAGAGTTCTTTAGAATCCATACGTGACCAGGGTGCACTCGGGCACCAGTGTATTATTATGCTTCCAGTAGTTCTATGGATGACCCGGGTGAGTTTAGTGCCTCCCTCACCTTATTTCACAAACGTTATCTATGAAACAATACAGTCTCTTCCATGTAATGAATCCTTCATGTATTTCAAATAATAAATATCTATAAATAAAAAATTATACAACCTGGCTCGATATCGATGAGCCATTATTCAGTTTAAAAAACTCAACTAATTACTCGGAGCTAAAACGAATTGATCCTGAAACAGACATAAAAGATCGTCCATTTTAAATAATAATTTATTTCAGTTATTTTCCTTTTTAATTTATTTTTGACTGAATATATTTTTGGTAGTGGTAACTGTAGAGACCGGCTCAGTAGTATCGCGTTGAGTTGCCATGCCCAAGGTCCTCGGTTCAAATCCGGCACTAGCAGAATTTATTTAATTATATTAAAAACATGGTATTGATCCTTTGGGATCTGGGATCTTCCTAGGGCTCACCCAACCACTATAAATTGGGTACCCAAAATAGGGGGAAAATCTGGTACTGGAGCGTGAGCTAGCACAAATCACCTTTCTGTACTAAACAGTACAATCTCTTCCACGTACTGGACCAAGACTATGACTAGCAATAGTACAGGCATTTTTTAAACTATAGGGTTATCAGTTAAATACAATAATTAAATATTGTATATTATTATCTATTTTATATACATATGATACATAAATCGTTTATACAATAGAACTGAAAAAATCTTTATCCTGGGATCATGAAGTTCAAGAATAACCACGGATGTACTACAAAAAAGAAAGTCTAGCAAGAAAAATCTATTCCACGAATCTATTCCAAACAATATAAGAACAATAAAAAAAAAAAGAAGAAAATTAATTCTTTTGAAACATTGTAATAGAGTTACTAATAAAAAGAACAAAGAGAGAAAAAATTACCCTTAGCACAAGCTTAGTAATTAAAACAAATATGTACATCGCATTACTCCTATGTAAAGAAAAATATTAATCTTAATTTATTTAATTGTTACATGATATAATTTTTTAAAATATTTTATTTGAAAAGAAAAGATATGGCCAGGACCGGGACTGGAACCCGGGTTTTTCACCTCTCCGAGATAACGCCTCAACCATCTCGGCCAGGGTGGCGAGAGACGTAACTCACAATATGTTAAAGCTAAAGAGCTGCGGTTGGGCTCAGGCCACAGAAAATTTAGCGTACATTAAAAATGGTCACCCATGTATTCTATCAAAATTCGCACCAATCAGGAGATATAGGCCCAAAACTGATATAACTCCAAAAATGTCGAGATTTTTCGGCCACCAAAAGTGTTCCCATCAGTGGCAAACCTGGATTTCCATTACACAGGCATGCCCTTACAACATATTAAAAATGCAGCTCTCTTCAATTTATTGCAACCTTCACACACCTGGGCGCAGGCCTATACCAGTTATGCATGGAGATGATATGACCTAGATCACGCTCAACCGTCAAGTTTTCCCACCAATTAAGGGCACTCACTTTATACAGACTGGGTGAGCCCCGGAAGCGTCTCTAGATCCGACAGGGTCCATCCTCGGATGTTAACAGACTAAATAATTTATCTGCCACATCCGGATCAGAATCCGGGAGGGCTATTCAGTGCTCTGCCATGAGCTACCCCGCTCCCACAACCAATAATTATTCATCATGTAATAGTTATGGTTTTACAAAAAATAATTTCCGGTCTTTTTTGTTTTAGTTTTTTTTTGTCCTTATGTTATTTGTGTTTTTATAATATGATTCTGATTGGAAACTTTGTTATAATAAAACTTCGTTATTCTTTCTCTAGGTTCAGAATACAGATTTTTCAATTTCTATCTATTTTATATAGATAAATTTTTTACAATATGTATACAGAATATATGTTAACATATCTTAAATTATATCAAATTAAAACATTAATAATTTTAATAAAAGTAACACTATATATTTAAGTGAGATATTGATAGATTGGAGTATATATTGAGGATACAAAAGAACAGCAAGACGAGAGATCAGTTCATGAAACTTATTAAATGCGCACGTGTTCGTTTTACGATGTCAATAAACGGATAATTAGGAAAGGAATAAAGGTTTTATAGCCTGGCATCTGTTCCTTAGGCAATTGTAACTAGCAGATGCTGTATGTTATTGCCAAGATTAACTGCATTTAGTTAATAAAAAAAATCATTATAAAATTAACTAATCTTGAAGCGTAATGATTTTATTTTAATATGGATATCTGTTTGAAAACGAACTTTGAGGTATGAAACATGAATAACACTGTCTTCCAACTAGTAATTTATGGTTGAAGTTGGAGTATTTGTCAAATCACAGATGTTAACAAGAAAATTTCAAGATAAAAGCGATTTACCAGATTGATTTTAATACAGAAGATTTCTACCTTCCTTCAGATATTAACAAAAATATAATGGCAGAGCTTTCCTTATCCGATCCCTATATCCGTGTATACATATATATATATATATATATATATATATATATATATATATATATATATATCTGTTTATTTTTTTAAATATTGTTATTGGTGGTAATTCGCATTTTTTTTCATTATTTTTTAACAATTCTTTCTCACTTATTAAATCATTTGAAATAATTAATTAAATGTAATTACACTATACTATACTCTCAAGCATAATAGCTTCAATTCAATTAAAAAATTAATACGTGTATTGTTATTCTAAAGGGGATTGTCCCAAGATAAATAGAGACTTAAGTATTATTATGATAATAAACCATAAATAAAAAGAATAATCATTCCAATTAATGCATCTTACTCAAATAACAAGTTCAACCTAGGAGGTCACGAGGCCATCTTCTTTTCAGGTGCCTCAGAGGATTATCAGGAATTGAAGAGGTTGCTAGGTTTGAAACTAGTGGGTTTGAGTGGGAGTAAAGTTTGTAATAAAAAGATTGATATCGGATTCCGGCCAAATCAACGAATGGGACATTAAGGCCATGATGTATTATGTACTTTGTTCGTAACAAAGTAAGGAGCATTGAGAATTTTAAGAAGGATTTTGGATTGTAAGGATTGAATACGAGAGGGATTTCGATGGTTTAGTGGTGTCCCATAGCTCTACTCCATAAGTCCAGATGGGTCTAATGATTGTCATGTATATGAGTCTTTTGTAATTAATTGGGAGCTTAGAGGGTTTATAACAATTCTAAAATTTAAAAATCCATTAATTTATTTATTGCAAAATACTCAATAACTCAAAGCAATACTAAGTGGATATTATAATTGGCTCACTAGGGAGCTACAAAATAAGAACTAAACTGAAATTAAATTTCTATTAATTAATTAATATCGCGGTACCTCTATTAATACGTGAAGTACCGACTGTTGCACAGTTAAATGAAATCTTGTATACGTAATTTGTAGAACCAGAGTTAGTCCGCCGTTAAGCGGGCAGAGACAGAGTTTATTTCCCCAAGGTAAATAAACAAAAACTTAATCAAAATCTAATCGGATCTACTTAATCGATTTCAAATGATTGTACTAAGAGAAAATAGGATTACGAAATAAAAGCTAGGTTAGATACATTGCATAACATCGATTATATAATGCGATACATCGATTTATTAATGAAGTGTAGAATAGTGTGCCTCTCCTATCTTAATAGTTCAATTCATACAATCGAATCTAATCTCATTATAAACACCATCGATAATATTAAAAAAATAGAATTAATTAAGGACCATCTCTGTATTTTTTATTAGAATGACAATCTTTATTAACTACTCATAAAAAAGTTATTCCATTGCTAACGTCATATCAGTGGAATTCACGTCATAATTTTCATTACTTATAATTTTTTTTTACTGATAAGAAAAAATATCGATACAAAATTTTAAACCGAGAGATACTTGTAGTAGGTATATTGCAATACCCGATAATGAAAAAAGGAAAAAAAAAACCTTAACTTGGATAATGGTCCTAAATCACGCTCAGCCGCCAATTTTTTCCCCATTTGAGGGTATTCCTTCATAGAGGGTAGGTGGGCTCCAAGAGTGTCTCCAGATAACATAGAGTTCATACCAAAACCTTTAAATACGGGACATTCGGCCCGGCAACTCAGCGCTCTACTTCTAAGCTACCCCCGCTCTACCCGCTACCATACAAAAAATATATGTATATATATACACACACACACACACACACATATATATATATATATATATATATATATATATATATATATATATATATATATATATATAAATATATATATATACCCTAATCTTACAGAACATATGACGCATGACAACCAATATTGCTATCTTTAGCATCTGGATTCGTACTTCCTTTAGTCGAAAACTTCATTTAGTTTTTAATGAAAAATGAATAAATAAACTATATATTTTTTTAGCTTTTTACAGGTTATAAATAATTTCAACCAGATACAATCTGGTTAGATAATAATATTTTGGTATAATCGAGCATATAGTAGCAGCTAAGGATTACTGAATACTTGCTTCTTCAAAAGAACGAGGTAATTCAAAGATGGCCATTTTCAGACCAAGCCTTCCGTAGCAACTGTATTGTTTGAAGCTGTTCGTTCCTTAATTACGATATATCTGATATTCCATTTTCAACATATATATTTTAATAAAATCATATTTTGAGTTGTATCATGTTTGAATTTGAAGTTTTATGGGAATAATTAAATGAGTTAAAATCCAAAAAGTTTCAAGATTTAAAAAAATTTCTAATGGTTAATAAAATAATTCCAATACCATCATTACAATAGGAATGTTTTGCTTTACAAATACCCAAAATTTAATTGTTTTAACTTGCAAAGAATTTTCAAATAGCTCAATTGAAAAATTAGATTTTTTGATTTATGACATAATGCTTTTGAAAGAACGATATATTATGACCTACAATATGAATCGATATAACATTATAACATAATAGATCGATACCTGAGGCGCCAACACTTATCGAGTTGTGGAGGCGATTTAGGTCCCTAACTTGGCTTCAAGTCCATTTGAGGCTTAACTTGAACACAGCTCTTCCTCTCCTAATGGCTTTCCTGAAGCTTTATGGCATTGTATGAATTGTTGTTTGCAGAAAAATGCTATATAAATATGAAGTTAACATTTCAAAAACATAAATAACAAAATGGAGGTTGTAATAGAGTTTTATCCTTTTATTCATTGGGCCAAACAATCAATGGGTCTCCGATTTTTTTTTTTCAGTCCGAGATTTAGGGTGCCCTAAATGAACTCATCGCTAAGTCAAGAAACTTAACCTTTCATTCAATCTAAACCAATTTACGAAGATTTAGGAAGCGATAAATGAGTTCTCTAATTATTCCGTTTCGAGCTGTACCACAATAAGTTTTAGCTATTCATCAATTTCCCTTTTAATATATAGCAAAAATTCAAGTTGTCATGAGCTTTAGTATGATCATGAACTTTTCAACAAACATATTTCATCTAATACTTCGAAATGTTAGTTGAAACTTTTTTCTTGATGAAATGATTACCCCATATCTAATCATTACACATAATTAAGTTCTCTTTTCCACATTAAAGCTCTTGGTAACTTGTATTTTACGAAAATATTATCAAAAGGGAACTTGTAACTCAAGCGACAACCTGCGGAATATCTAACATGAGTTCATCACTGAGTTTAGAAACTTGTCCTGATCATTCATTCAAAAGAAACTTAGGAACAAATCATCAAAATTCGAAAAATAATTTTCGATTTATAGAGTTGTAATATAATTATTTAAACTGATGATAATATGTTTATTAGTATGTAAATAATCATAAATAAACTGAAATAAATAAGATTAAATAAAGACGACACTAAAGAGAGAAAGGGGGCATCGACCCCACTAACTACAATGCTCGCTTTCCTTCGCCTGACCTTGTCCGGTTAGCTCTGCGCATGCGCCGTTCTCAACTCGATTTTCACTTCGTCTCGCGTAGCTATCGATGTTATTTAATATATCGAGTCTTCAAAAGAATATCGTCATAACTCAAAAAACCTTATTTTTCAATTGACCTATTTCAATGTTGCATGTGAGAAAAAAAAAAATTTGGTTATTGATAAAGCAAAGCATTCCTCGAGTATTGATATTGAAATTCCTTTTTAAACCATTCGAAAATTTTTAAAAACTCGAAACTTTTTGCATTTTAACTTATGCCATTGTTCTCATATAACTTCAAGTTCAAACATGATACAACTCAAAGTATTTTATAAAAAAATAACGTCTTGGAAATGGAAGATCAGATATCTCGTTCCTAAATTAAAAAGATCCAACCAATACAATTCTACTTAAGACAACTCAAAAATATCAAATTTAGAGTTATGTCGTGGTCCTTTTGAAGGAGCGAAATATGAATAAAAAATTCAAATAAAGGAATGTGAAAACGTCACTTTCACGTCCCTTTATTTGATTTTTTTTTCCGTATAAGATAAATAGTCAAGCCTTAAATAATCTTTCGACTGTTTGGATAGTTTACAAATAGGTTTTATTAATGCTTAATTACTCATTTAATAATTTATTCTTTAAGAAATGTACAACAACAACCCATGAAAGGTCTTAGGTTAGTTTAGGATCACGCTCAACCGCCAGATTTTGATAATATAACTTCCTCATATTTTGTGTACTCACTTTTTAGAGGCTTGGTGAGCCCCAGGGGGGGGAGGGGGGAGGGTCTTACACCCCATAGGATCCCTCTCCGACTGCTAACAGATCAAGTAGAAGTCCGCCAATCAGTGGGATATGAACTCAGGATTTTCGGCACGGCAACTCAGCGCTTACGGCGCCATTCCGCTCCCTTAAAAATGAAAAAACTCCTGCAAATAGGATATTGGATTCGGTACACGGTAGACGCTTAATTTTCAAAGCCACCGGTTGTGCAAGGTCATTTGGTTATTGATCCCTTTCCCCTCCCCCAACAACCTTAAAGGAAAAAATATTATTATATATTAGTCACTCATTACTATCTGCTATTCATAGGTTTTACTATAAATGGTATTCCGTGTCTCCCTACCTAAATCTACGAATGTCATGAATGAAAAAGTCAGAATAAGAAATCAGATGTTACATTATTAAACAAATCAGCTGATTTATAATACCTAATCGATTAATTCATTATCATACCTCATATACTATCGATACTTTAGAATCGACCCTAGCTTGACAGACCCCGGCCTTCGATTGGCTATTACAGAAGGCGGTGAGGCAATTGCTCCCGAAGGTTGTTTTATTGAATCAGGACGCTCAGTCGCGTCTTCTCATTCTAGGCTCTATTCTCAAAGCAACAGTTGTTTCTTATAATATAATAATTAATAATTATGTTATAATTAAATAACTTCAATTTAATTTGTCAAATTAAATATTAAAATTAATGAAAAATAAGATCTCTAAAATCTGATCATGTTATAAGCACGTTTGCTATTTTTAAAATGTGACAATAGTTTTTTTAAAGAAGGTAACCGCCCTAAAAATGACACAATGATTTTTGTCGAGGTGTTTACGAATTTTTCGATGGTTTTTTTTGGAACAATATTGAATTCGATGCGCTTCCTTCTCACATATTAGTGGAATTTAGTGGGAGTACAGGAAAAGTGGGAAACTTTAAACACGAAGAGAACAAAAATATTTATTTCAAAACTTCCAACCGGGATAGCTCAGTGTGGAGAGCGGCCATATGTTAATGAGTTGTATGTCCAAGGTTCAACTCTCGCTGTGGAAGACAAATTATATATTCTATCAACTGTCATGGATCGATCCTGTGGGATCTGCAGCATCTACTAAGGCACAGCCGGCCTCTATAATGTGAATACTTTAATTATGGGAGAAACCTAGCAGTCGAGTGCGGCCTACTCTCCTGCACAACCATTTAATTAGAAACAGTATTTAGTGTTTTTTCGTTGAACAAATAAATAAACAGTAATGGAATCAAAACAAACACCGTAGCGGTAGAAAGAGGGCAAAGACCGGCCGGGATGAATCAGCTGTTGGTTCAATTTTTTCTCTGAGGTTTTTATCGCCGGCGGGTTTTTTTTATGGGAGGAGGGCAGATATAGGAGGAGGGGGTCCATTAATGGCCCGCCCTATTTAGTCCTCCTGCCCGCTTTCCCGCGCCCGCCAAAACAGGGGAGGATTATATAGGTGTTTTCCGAACTATTCGCGTGTTTTTGTTTATCGGTTTGCTAATAATAATAGTCGTCTTGAAGACTCGATGGCGATACCGCCAAATGCTGTATACAAACTTCAGTCCACAGATTATCGCCTGAAATTAAACCAAGAAAGATATGTTTTAACTCCTAATCCACTCGACCAAACCTTGATCCATAGCTCGGACATTTTACAGTCGGCTAAATGTTTATGATTTCGGTCGTTACTAAGATCAAGAGGTATAAAATACATTGAAATTCTTATTTGTTTTAATCGGGTACACGCTCATCATTTCCTCCTTTATTTTCCTGTGGAATATTCTAAGCAATGCCTTATTTTCAAATAACTTTAGACGTTGTTCATCAGTTTAAAAAATGGCCATATTTCACAGTCATGCAGAGTGGTTGGAAGGATTATAGTTTTAAATTTCGGGATAAGTGCCAAAAGCTAAATAACGTCGAGACTAAAAATTAACAAGCATATCCTCCGTTTAACCACACACTTACTTTTGAATTTGTTTTTTCTTTTTTCTAGTCATTATAGATCCTAAGTACTTAAACTTCTCGGCATGAACAATCTTATTCCCTCTAATAAAAACAAGTATATTACCAAAATCACCGCCTTATTTTCTACTAATCATGTATAGTTGCCGATCCGAACTTCACTATAAAATTCGATCCCTAGAACAATGGTTGAGCAGGGAGTGATATACTCGAGATCAGCCGCCTGTTTTTTCCGTGAATTAAGTGCTCCTTTACAAAGGTTGGGTCAGCTCCAGAAAGATATGCGTAATCCACATCATCAGTTCACCCTAACTCTTAACATTTTAAATAATTTATCGCCCGCAGCTGGATCCAAACCCGGGATCTTGAGGACAGGAATTCAGCGCTCTACGAACTAAGCTACCCCTTTTATTATTTTTACAATTTTTCGTAGCCTTTATTTTAGCCTGAATATTGATATCAAGGACAGAATGAATTCATTGGTAATGTGATAATTAAGACATGAGACAGATTTGGCAAACCATTATTGATGACATTGAAACGAAAAACACTAGCGACACCTAGCGAGCGACAAGAGGAATAATCCCACATCCAAAACAAGGCGAGGTTATAAATGGGGCAGGTTATCTGATTAATGGTACGCGGTCTTCAGGCCACAAGATCGATAACGCCACCTAACTCCGACTAGCCTAATTGTCAACCATTTCTAAATAGCTAATTCCACTTCTATCCAATGCATTAAATAATCAATTAACACTGTCATTAAAGAAATCATAGATATATAGGTAGCTGCTTATTAGTAAAATTATTATTATTATTAATAATTCAGCGCAACAACAAAAGAACGCGTCCAGGCCTCCTCAATCATTAATCGCGAGTAGTCCCTGTTGAGTGCTGCCATCCAGTTGTGGACACCCAAGTTCCTCCATTATTAGTAAAATGCGTTTTAAAAATTAACATTAATAATGAGATCCCAATAATTGATGGATATATCGTACAAATATTTCTAAAGTGACATAAGGCAAAAATCTACATTTTTGGAAAAACGGGCAAACTATTAGTGAGATTGGAATAGTATACACTACACTAGGAGTGACACAAGTGCCTTCTGGCAGACACGCTCTGAAGCTAGGCTGATAAACATTTGATGAGTGATAAAGAGATATTTACCTATCTCTTTCATCGATATAACTCACCACCAAAAAAACACCGATGTGTCACTACAGAAATACTACAGACATAGTTATAAAATAAATAACTAGTTTTGTCGATTTCTTCAATTACGTTTGAAACAAGATAATGGGTTCATGGATTTTATCTCTTCAAAATAAAAGTATTTAAAAATAATCACCATCGAAAGAACAATAAATAAAAAATAATTATAAAAATATAAATTGATGTCAACGAGATCCCAATTAAAGTAATGTTCAACGAAAATTCTTCCCCGTTTTTACATCGCAAAAATTGAGAACACGGAGATATAGGATCGGTGAAGAGAATGGATTTGTCTGGCTTGGGTACGATCCTTGCAAGCTCAATGGCAGATTAAGTCCGGAGAAGCTAGCAATATGGCCAGCGAAGAATTTGACTAAACGGTCGAAACCAGAAGAACCCTTTGACGAATGGATTCAAGTAAACAAACTTATTGATAGCTGTATATTGTATATCATACAAAGAAATAAACCTCTAAATTATTTTTAATCAGGCAGACATTGAAATAATTTAGATCCAAAAGTTTAATCGAATTTAACAAAGATTCCTCATTCATAAACCCTTAAATAATAATAAGATATCAAAGAATATTAAAGAATGCAATTTAATTGAAAGCTTTACAAAATTAGTAGTGTGTTGTGTTTCGGCAATCATCTTGTAAGTGAATTCGGTAGGGGAAGAGAGAAAAAGAGAGTGAGAGAAAGAGAGAGAGAGAGAGAGAGAGAGAGAGAGAGAGTGAGAGAGAGAGAGTAGAGAGAGATTTTCATCAAAATCTACTTTGGCCGGGGCGGCGCGAGCTCCCCAGACAAAAGAAATATACACGCCTTATTCCTAACCTATCTCTACAGTTCTCTTATCGCAATGCAATAACTTACTGTAGACATTTATTACAGATCTGTATGTACTGTATTTTTTTTTATCAAGTATAATTTAAATACTATAAACTGTACGTCATTACTTGAGTATTGCAGTCTAATTGATAAAATCAAGAGAGTTAGAATAATTAAGTAAAACAATATTAATTAACAGTGATTAAAGCATATTCTTAATGAAAATATTTAAATGATTTCTTAAATTGCCACGTCCAATATTTTGAACCCTTTCATAAAAAAATTCTTCAAGTTTCGACTTACTTTCATCAGTCGTCAAACTTTTTTCTCCAACGTTTCGCTGAACATTTCTAGCTTCCTCAGGGCTTGACCTGAGAATGAAGATGTCCTTCTACTCGCCGATATTTATAACTTTTCGGGTCCGGAGACAGAGCCCAATCTTCCAGTGGTCTGTTAGGCTGCTTTCTGATTGGCTAGACCTCAACTGGCTGGTTCTGATCGTTTCACATTCTCTTTAAGGTTTTATATTTTAAAGAATAAACTTAATAAAGAACAAACAGATAAAAAGAAAGAGAAGATGAACAAATCAGAGGTCAGCCAGTAGAGGTCTAGCCAATCAGAGACAACCATATCGAATCCCATCCAATTCGTAAAAATATCGAAAGATAGAAAGGCATCTTCAGCCTCAGATTAAGCCCTGGGGAGGCTAGCAGAATGCTTAGCGAAACGAAGAAATATTTGATGAATGGATTGAAAAGATTTAGTTTTAAAAAACATTAACTAGTCAAATTAAAATAACTTATTTATATTGTAATCTTTATTGTCCTAAATATCATCACTATGATGGAAATCCTATTTTTAATTCGTACAGTGTTCATTTAAGATTTTTACTAGATACTTAAAATAAAGTTTTATAGTCATCGAAAGTTACTTGTTGATAACTGTAAATGAAATATATAATAGAAGGAATGAATTGTTGCAACTTTAAAAGAAAATTTGAGTTTTAAGCTGAGCCGAAACCTTTCCGTTAAAATCGACATCTGAGACCTTTATTACTAATTGATTTCGATATAAATCAAATAACAACAAAATTATTAGACAAATAAAAAAAAATGTTAGTGTAATAAGAAAATCAATCAAAAGCACCCATGATATTGATCCGGAGTATCCCAAAGTTGAGAAAAACTAAAACAAAAATCGGCGAAATTTCGAAAAGTTATTTTTTTTAATATTTTCGTTAGATCAGTCAAGCAATTTAATGCTCCCGATACTTCAGGATCAGATACGGACAAAACATAAAATATTGGCCGGTAACGGCGCTGACTCAAAACGAAACAATCAATTAACAAAGATTTAACACGCTAGTTACAATATATATTATAACTCTCATATAGTTTATATTACACATAAGTGTATAAGCGAGGAATCGTGAACGACCTCTCCTTAGGGACTCAACAGTGAACGCTACCCCTAACCACCCTTAGTCACAGTTTGTGTTTGTTCAACTCCGGAAGATCGCGGAACCTCCCACCCCCGGAGGCAGCCGAACATCGCCGAGGGCGTCCAAATCGATGTAAACAGCTTAGTGGATATCCTCCGTCTCTTCTGATCACTTTCTTTATCGCTTAATTCTGTCATTTCCAGTCTCCTATCTTCTCTTCTCCTTACATTAACATTCCACTTTATTTTAATTTAGATATCTGGAGAATTAAATGAGTTCGTTGTTTACTTATTTGAGCGTTATTTATTACCATTTTAATCATAAACCACTGACAGTGAGTTACTTTTTTTAACAGCTTCAAAATTTTAATTTATAATCCTCTATATAAAATGACTACTTCTCAGTGTAGCTCTGATATCGCTCCTTCAAAAGAACTTTTAAATTTCATATATTTAAAAAACCTTCGCATAAAGTGGGGAATAAACAATTTATTTCCTCTGGAAGGGGTAGTGGGCGATTCCTGGAAAATAGCCGGTTCCAGGCAGCTCTCTTCCATGGAATCGTTATTGATCGGGTGTTTATTTATGTGGAGATTAATTAATTTCTTAGGAAAATTAATTGATATGGTTCTGTATTTTAAGATGATATTTATTGTTGGTATATTATCGCTCTTTCAAAAGAACATCATAATTTAAAAAAACTAATTTTTCAACAGAGGTATTGTGAACATACGATTAAAATAATTGCATTAACCATTAAACAATTTTTAAAAGCTTGAAACATTTTAAATTCAACTCATGTCATTATTACCATAAAACTTCAAGTTCAAACAACTCAAAATATGATTTTATTTAAAAAAAAAAAAAACTTGTTTGAAATGGAATATCAGATATGTCGTCTCTGAATTAAAAAGCTTCAACCAATACAATTGCTACCCAACAATTGGCATTTTTGATTTATGTCGTTGTTCTTTTGAAGGAGTGATATATATTTAAAAAAAATAGTTAATACTTGGGTATTCTATCATACTGATCTGCCTTGCACCCCTTGATTATAAAAATTATTAGAACCCCATTTTATTGGCTTTTAGTTTGTTAATCCATTTTTAATGTTTGAAATTCACTGTTACACATTCACAGTGGCTTTGCTTCCATAGGATTAAGAATTTCTCAATATAATAGTAATTTTTTTCATAATTACTCAATTCCGGCCTTAATTAATTAATAGGCTTATGGTATTAGAGCTAATAGCATTAAGAGATACCTCAAGTAAAGTTGATTGCGGCTCCAGTGAAGGGATTTGGAGTGGAGTAGGGTGAGAAAGGGTGTATGTATTATGGTTGTAGGATATGTCGGGAGCAGATCATAAAATCGATGGTCATAATCAATAATCATATTATATATATATATATATATATATATATATATATATATATATATATATATATATATATACAGTAAAACCTCTATTAACGGACACCCTAAATAGCGGTCACTCCCCAATACCGGACGATTTTTTTTGCACCATCATTTTAATACAATTTTTAAGGCATTTGAACCTCTATTTAACGAAACCTCTCATTAACGGTCACGGACAGGCTGTGTTGGTTAGAAATTGATTAAAAAAACCTCTAAAAGTCGGACAGTATGACTTTATCCCTTTCCCGTTTCTCGGAAACAATTAGTTGTTTCCGGTCTAAGAAAACAGGGACAGCTGTGTTTACTTTTGAGTAAAGGTTTTCCACATAAATACTTTTTTTTTTATTCTCGAACTTGCTTTATTAAAATTTAGTTCTGTTCTAACCCTCGAGGTAGGCGGCTGAAAATGTCTCCCTCACGTAAGAGAATCACATTAGAAAAAAAAATAAATGTAATCGACGTTTATGACTGTGAAAAGTTAAGTGTACTTGCGCAAGCGGAAAGACTCAATATCGGTAGGACACAAGTTTCAGAAACACTCAAAAACCGTGCGGTGTTTTTTTAATTTTATTCTACTTACCTTTTAAACACATGGGAAATTGAATTAGAGAGAATTAATTTGTACAAATACATATTTATGAAAAAATAAAACCTCCCTTTAAAGGACACCTTTAAATAACGGACAAAAATATTTGCACCAGGGCTGTCCGTTAATTCGAGGTTTTACTGTATATATATATATATATATATATACGGAAATATCAATTTTATAGCAATCGATCCAATTAATTTTGAGGAGGAAATGGAGATTTGTCAATCCTAAATTTAACCACCAAGAAAAAAAACTATCACCAGCTTAAAATACGCCAACTTGTAATTCAAATTTTAACTTGAGTCTTTATTCCCATAAGTTCATACATTATACAACTAACAATATGGCTTTATTAACAAAATATGTTTGAAGTGGAATATCACGTCATTCCTGAATTAAAAACCTTCAACCATTACAATTGCTACTGACAGCTCAAAAAAGTCATTTTTTTTGTTATATCGTTATTCTTTTGATATTGAGATACTCCAACAGCACGGTAAGCACTCTAAGCACAATATATAGATGTAATAAAATCAAAACAAAAACCTAATAAAGATTTACAACAAAATAAATTAATTGCTATCGTCATGGAATACCATTGTTCACACTAGAGAAGAGAAAAAAGTAGAACAATTGTTAATTAAACTCTACGAGCTGAGATTTCCTCTCCAATATGGCCGTTGAAATTCTTCAATTAATTTTAGAATAGAATTGGGAATATTGAGCTCGCTAGCTATTTCTATCTTGTGGGGCTAATTTAGTCTCGTCCGCCCTTTACCTAACGGAATTTAGGTCATTAATCAGTATTATAATAACCTAATTAATTAATATTACAATGGATATTAATAAGGTTATATTTGCATAAATACAATTTGATAAAAAGAAAAACCCTGACGACGATAAGGACATCCCTATACTGTAAAATAGTCCAGATCTAGAAGTTATTTTGATTCAATATAAAATCCAGCGTGTATAGAACCAAGTATTTCGAATTTGAATCATCACATATTACTTATTACAGAACATAAAAAAAAACTTTAAGCTACTACAGCTTAGGATAACAGGAAGAGATAGTAAATAACAAGACCACCTGTGGTGTAGAGGTTGGGTTAACAACTTCCTACGCCTAAAGTTGCGGATTCGCTTCCCCGTAGGTCGCCCTAGGATTTTTTAAAAGGGAATAATAAATCCTTTATTATACCGTCCTTCGAAAGGGACGTCAAATAGGTATGTCGATCCTGTACTATGTCAGGTACTCGTTAAAAATCCTTATCCTAATTAACCCTGGATAGGCAAAATTGAGGATTCCCACTTTCGCATCGTCCGATTAACAATAGCAACATAAAGGGAAGTTAAATGATTAAACAAACAAACAAGGAACAAGAGATACTCTCTTAAATTGTCACGGCCAATATTTTATATACAATCATCACGTATTTCTTCTAGTTTCGGTCATGTTGTCAAGTTCAACCAGTGGCAACGAAGAAAGCTAAAAAGCTGAAAGAAAAGACAAACCAATCAGAAGCCAGCCAACCAGGTCACTGGAAGAATAGGCTCCGCCCCCGGATTCAAAAAGCTATAAATACCGAAACATAGAAGAACGTTTTCATTCTCATATTAAGCTATGAGAATAGCAGTAGGGCCACCAACACGCCGGCAATGGGCCTACGGTTGAAACCGTATTTCTTCAACGAGATGCATGGATTAAAAAATGTATTAGAGAGATATTACTATGGTGTGAGTAAATACGCCACCATGTCGTAATTGTAAAGCAAATAAAGGCATCTTCACAGTTAGAAACTAATTTTGTGAAATACTTCTCCATGAAAGGTTACTCAAGTTAATTTACGAACGGGAACTAGAAAAATGATGAAACAGGGGTGACTAAAGAAAGCTAAAGTAAACAAAAGCCTGAAAATATAATGTACATTTTCATATCCGTAATGAGTAATGATTGGATTTTAAAATAAGTCTGGAGTATTAAGTTTAAAGTGAATATTATGACCGTGGAAAAATTCCAACGAAAAGTCCGTAAGTCTCCAAACTAAAACAGAAATTGAAAATATCTGTCCAATATTTCGCCTATTCAGGCACCTTTAGAGTAGAAAGAGAATAACAGCAAATAAAACATGAATAATGCACCCAAGAAACATCCCACCACCTCCAAGGCTCAAATGCAACTAATGAATCATAACGAAGGTTACTCGACCCCACCTGGACAAGATTACATCAGCTGATAAATACTTCAGAAATTGAAAATTCAACATACACTCACCAAACTTAAAATTGAAAAGGGAAAGACAAAGAGAGTTGGTGCTTTTGCGGTTCTGTTGTGCTTTTTTTTATTCATGTTTTGTTTTGCTGTTATTCTCTTTCTACCCTGAGGACGCCTGAATGGGCGAAATATTGGAGAGATATTTTCAATTTCTGATTTAGTTTGGAGACTGTTTCGTTGGAATTTTTCCACGGTCTTAAAATTTATGTAAGATCACTTTTTACTTTTTCCTTTCCAATTTTAAAGTGAATACTTTAAGGAAGCAGAAACAAAGTAGAATGCTATTAAAGAAACAAGATGGAGGCAGGAAGAAGAAAAGAGAAGATTGACTGAAGTCTAATTGGGAAGATGAAGCAGGCTAGTGCAGCGAGGCCATTTCTCAATGACTTCTCTTCGGTCTGAATAATACATCAGCTATTGCTCCCCCCCCCACTCTCACTCTCTCTCTCTCTCTCTCTCTCTCTCTCTCTCTCTCTCTCTCTCTCTCTCTCTCTCTCTCTCTCTCACTCTCTCTCTCTCTCTCTCTCTCTCTCTCTCTCTCTCTCTCTCTCTCTCTCTCTCTCTCTCTCTCTCTCTCTCTCTCTCTTCCCCCCCTCTCTCTCTCCCTCCTATCTCTCCCCTATTTTTGGAGTAATGACCATTAATAGTTTTATGCACTTAATCAAACAACAACCAAAATACGAATGGTAAATACATCTTCTAAATCTCTTTGATATTGAGTTCTTTGTAAAAATAAGTGAAGGCAGTACTCCCTAGAAGACTTTCCCCAGTTCAATAACACCTGCCTGTCTCCCTCCCTGGCCTATTGTGCAAGCATCTTCAGTGTTCTGTCTAGGAGCCTCTCTATGGCGGACACATCTCAAAGAACACATTTAGATTAAAAATGAACTAATAAAAAAAAAAAAGGCATCATAAAATATTCTTGGACAACTACATCCCCTAATCGGGTTGAAGTAATTTCTAATACAAAAACATATTTATCAGAAATAAAAGGATTTGGATAAGGTATTTCAACTGTGCCAGCTCAGGCGCGGTAACATGTGACTGCTAAAGTGGTGACTTATGTAACAGGTTACAATACCTCCTTCATTTATAGCAGCTACTTTATGTAACTGTTTCAAAATATATCAGTTTGTCATCTGCTGGATGTATTTATTTAGAAAAACCTCTTCTTTTTTTATTTCTTAAGCTCCCTTTACTTGTCCAGTAAATATAGACAGGAAAATGAAATTACCAGATCAACTTAGATAAACTTATAAAATCCGGTATATAAAAAATAGATAAGCATTAATTTACATATTTTTTTAAATTATAACCTAGAAACGTTATCAAGAAAATCTATACAGACATCCGAATCCACAAATAGATCAAATGTCTAAGAATATCTTGCCTGAGAACATTAGGAGGAAACTAAAAAAAAGGAAATTAAACAGATATTGAGAATCATGCTGATTAAATATTTAAAAAAAAAAAGACAATAAATTCGCAGAGTGCAGAGTGATGCAGGTTTATTTATAATTTTTTTAATTATATTAGATTTTTTCATGTATTTCATTTTAAATCTTGTTTTATTCTAAGATTACAATTACAATAATGGATTTCATTATTTTCTTGGAGTTCATTAAATAATAAGTTACAAGTTAGCCAATTAAAAGTTTTCACCCAACTTTTTAATAATAATACCCCCAGGTTATCATTTAAAATTATATAATCCATTCAATAGTCTTTGAAGACGGCAGGCTTGACAATAACATATCTGTTTACCATTTTTAGTATTCAACTCAGTCATCTCAAAGATTTGGGCAATGTTCTTTGTAATTCTAGACTCTCTCTTGTCCTAAATTCAGTTTTGTTACAAATTTTTCAAATACTTTTAGCGTCGGTTCAACGTGAACTCAGCGATACTACATCCTTGTACAGCCGGTGCAAACAGTCTCTACCATGTACTAAACCCAAAATCTTTCATGGAATGTAGAGGCAAAATGTTTCTCATTTAACTATATCAATAAATATAGTTAAATATATAACCCCTCCCCCCCCCCTCTGGCTGCTTCATATTTCATACACCACGGCTTCATGGCTGCCGACAATATTGCATAATCCAACTGGCAAGCTGTTGTTGAGTATAGCAATATCCGAGCGAGCTGAAAGGTGCTGCTATCTATAGCACCCCAAACGAACATCATTTGTCATGTCATGGCGACAACTTTCTCGCGGTCCTTGCCTCGAAATATGTCTATGTAAATAAGCTACATGTATTTATATACATACATACATACCTACGTGTGTGTCTGTGTTGGGATACATGTATGCACGTGTACGTTCTGCTATTTTTTTCTTTATAGCTATTAATTTTATTAGGTATATTTTCAGATATTTTTCATAGTTACTTAGTCAATTTTACAGTTTTATCTAGTTATGTTTAGTCAAAATGCTGTTACTAGTTTCAGCTCAAATCTTAAACAATTTGAAATGTTATACATATTGATGTGACCTAAACCCTACCTACTTACTACTTGGGGTGGTTAGCTAGACTCACAAAGGCTTATGATTTTAGTACAGTATAGAGACTGTACTCTTTCGAAGCCAACGGCTAAAAAGGGTGGTGATTTGACCTGGACCATTATCAACCACCAGGTTTTTCCCCAATGAAGGGGCTAGGCCACTTTATACGGGTTTTAGAGCTTAAATGTTCGTAAGTTTGTTTAAAAAATTTCCGAATTTTGAAATTTCGTAATTGGGATTTGTGTTACTTTTAGATGTACTCCTATTTCGGTCAAAATATGATCACCTCTCTATACAAACTTTGTCCAAGAAACAATGCAGTCTTTAACATGTAATGAGCACAAGACCTTTCATGTATTGTAGTGGTAAAGGTTTAGGTTGTATCAATGTGTTTAACACATTAGATTTCCGTTGAAACTACCACCTACAAGTACTACTTAAATAAAAATCTAAACAGATAATGGAAAATAATAAAATAAATACTATCGAATTAAATTTCAAGACATTGTTAAAGCTGAAGATGCAGCTTCCGTTCCAGTTTTTTGGGCCACCTATTTATAGTTTAACAGGCCTGTACGGAAAAGTAGTAGCGTATTTTTTTCTAGGAAGGAAACAAACAAAAAACTATTTAAAATTGTATGGAATCCTCCCAAAGACGCCATAGACTATTGATAGAGAGAGACATCGCCCTAGAAAACGTATTTAGAAAGTTATTGATAGCTCGGTCCTTTTCATGTTACTCTTCCCTATAGTGTGCCACACCTCATCCTCTTCAGGCTTCCTAAAGTTAAGAACAACGTCTCTCCAGGTGACATCACCTGGTCAGAAAAAAATAAAGTACCATATCATACGTTATAATCAATATCAAGAACTACCATTACATAATATTGTTGGCTTGATATAGTAAAAACAGTGTGGAAAATCGGAAGGCGAAAGTCAATATTTAAAAAACTCTGTACCAATACAACCCATAGAAGGCATTGGGTAACGGGTGTGCAGTTAGATGTTTTTTTCTAGAGGAGGGTCCAAGATCTTAAAGGGTCAGTCCCTGACTGTTGACAGATTAAATAAAAGCTGCTACAGCCGGATTTGAACCCAGAATCTTCGACAAGGCAACTCAGCGGTCTCTATACCTCTGAGCCACTCCGCTCCCTTAAATCAATATTAATAAGTAGAAAAATAAACGTAGATATTAGAGTGGACCAAAAATAAAATTTATGCAGATAAAAAATTAAAAGTAACAGGAGAATTTAGGAGGTTATATAACGAGGAATTGCAGAGCATGCAATTGTGAGAAATATAATTGAAGTGTTAGTGTCACAAACGAATTCCTAAAAAGTTAAACGCCAGAGGGATGGACCGAGGCGTATGTGGACGTATGCATTTTCTTAAATGCAATCTTGCTGATTAGTTCCTTGTAGAGGTAATCTGTGAATAAGTAATAAGTTAGTAAACAGCGATTATTATTGGATTCGTGCTTTTGATTCTATAAGCCTTCATTATTAGTATTTTTATTATAATAAAATTTTACTAGAGAAATTACAATTAAAACTAATTTGGAACCTAAAACAACGAAATCAATAAAATAGTTTTGCCCATTTTTTTAAAAAATTGGTTAATTATTCCGCCGTGACCCGGATTTGAAGCGATGTCTTCGTCACAACATCTGTCTATACATGTTTATTATAATGGATATACATATAGACTTGGGTAGTAGTTCCGTATGTTGTCGCTTCGAGTTGAGTCATAATGATTTTTAACTTTTCGTTCGTTTCCCTTTTAATATTTTCCAAAAATACAAAATACAATGAGTATGAAAATATTTATACTCCGGTAATCGTTTCATATAGAAATTAACGTTCCAACAAACTGTTAGTTAAAACGATCTCATTACACATAATTACACTCTCTTTTTCATAGTCATGATAACTTGTATTTTTGAAAAATATTAAATTGAAACAAACAGTTAGAACTTGTTGTAACTCAACTCGAAGTGACAACCTGCGGAACATATACCATTATTAGGCCATTGTGTGACGCATTCGCCATGAACATGGAAGCGTGCTTTGGAACCCATCGGGATCTAAGACAGACACGCAGCAAACCAAACCCGCAATTACTATCACCACGATCTTCGAGGACAACCGCTCATTATCGACTGTTAACCGATCTCAGTGAGTTATCGATTCACATCTCGATACTGTGATCGGGAGCTGTGGGATGTTACCTAGCCGAAACATGTTTCCAAAGTTATGCACTTTTTCTTATGTAATATGTCGTGTGAGGAACGATATGCAAAATATCACTTCTTTACCAGGGCTTAGGGAATCGTTTCGGATGAAACGAAACATAGATTTCATAATATCTGGATATGCAGTTCACTACTGAGAAAAGTATGCGCAATAATCTATAAACTAAACAGAGAATGGATTCTATGTACGTAGTTGTGCAGTGATATTTAAGTTTTTGTTTTTTTTAAGGCCGTGCGTTTCTAAAGCGGACTAGCTCAGAGGTAGAGTGCTGTGTTGCCTTGCTGAAGGCCCCCGGTTCAAATTCGGCTGTGGCAGGTAATTATGGAGCCTGGGGAATCTGGAAACCATCCAGGGCCTCACCCAACGCCTTAATTGAGAGAAACCTGGCGATTCAGCTTCCCTTCCTGGACAACCGCTTTCCACGAAACAGTACAGTTTCTATCGCGTACTGAACCCAAGATTCTCCATGCATTGTTATATTTACAGGATATGATAGCCATATGATGGGCTATACAATCTTAATATAAGATATCAATAATTTAATTGAAGTAATAATTAGCATAGTTGCATTATTCATACCTTCTAACTGTATACATTTACAGATTTCATTTTCATACTTAAGCTCAACAATACTCAGATCATCTGGACTTTCAATCATTTCAAGACGCATGACATTAAACTATGACGAATAAAATCTTTTAGGGGAAACGAAAAGTTCAACCAGTTATTGAAGTTATTATTATTAATAATTATATAACTATTATAGCTATTAAATGACTTTTTAGATAAATATAATTATTCTTGTATGAAGGCTGAAGACGCGAGGAACCTGGGAGATCGCAACTGGATGGCAGCAGCACTCAACAGGGACTACTGGCGGAGGCTGAGGAGGCCTGGACACGTCAATGTGTTGTTGCGCCAAACAAACAACAACAATTGTTATATCAAAGTTATTCCGACCTTTAAACTAAAGTTGATTAAAATAAATCGTATTTTATTAACCATTAAATAAAACAAACCATGTTTAAATGCTTGAAACATTTTTGATTTTAAACATCCCACAAAATTTCAAGTTAAAACATGATACAACTCAAAATATGAGTCTAAGATTCACTTTGAACAATTTTTCTCATCAAATTTTTTTTTTATATCATGATGGTCTGTTATTGATATATGTCAATTTAATTTTAGATTGTGTAATAAAAACAATAGTGATAATAAAAGGCACAGCGAAGCCTAAGGCTCGATGCCGATATCACCAATGTCTCCAATTGGGGGCTTGTATTTTAATTCCGCGCTGTGTAATCTTCTTAATTCTCCAGTGGGCTCCATCTTTAAGATATAAGACCTTAAGATGTTCTTCGATGTACCCGTTTCACACCAATACAGAACATTTGAAATGATGATTGTTTTACCAATTCTATCTAATTTTTAAGTTTCGTATTAATAACAAAATGAGAAACACAAAACAAAGTATAGCACTAATAAAATATATTTACAATTCAAATCCCGGTCGAGGGCCTATCTTTTCTCTTTAAAAAATAAAAATATATTTACATTTTAAATGTATAAAATATATTGAATCACTGGCGATGCGAGTTCCTGTATACCACTCCAATCCATGAAGAATCTTAAGTACGTGTTAGATATTACACTGTTTGTTGGACAACGGATAACCCTCAACCGCAAGATTTTCCCCTGTTTCGGGTACCCACTTTTTAGAAGCTTGGTTAGCCCAGGATAGTCCCAGATCTCAAAGGATTCACCCCCGGACGATAACAGAATAAAAGTCTTACTAGCAGCGGGATTTTAACCCAGCACTTCGGCAGGGCAACTCAGTACACTAATACTTCGCCATACCCGCTCCATTAGAAAAAAAAATAAATAAATAAATAAAAAGTAGACTTTTATTAATGAATAAAAGATTATATAAGTAGATAGATAGAACAAGGCTGTATTATAAAATATGATATAATCATGATGATGAACACTACTATAAATATTCTTACATTGATGGCTTTAATTAATGACATATATATAAATAAACAATCAATATTGATATAATCGCCTGGTTATGCGAATGCTAGAGATACAGACTGCAGCTATCAAATCATTTATCATACCGTGATATGAAAGGAAGCGAGTTGGCTAATCCAAGAGGATCGCATCACGAGTTGCCGACTCTGACCAGACAGTACACCTTGACCCGATTCGAAACGACGTATTCTTAACATCTGTTTGTATATATGTTTATTATAATGGATAGATATGGAAAATATACAATAGATTATTATTTAAATATAGTAATATAATTTAAAAGTAGTAATATAGAGAGGAATAAATGGTGGTGGTGAATGATAACTTGTTATATATTAAGCAATAATGCGGAATTTTGAATATATTATTGCATTGAATATATTGAATATATTATATATTACTAATATATATATTGAATATTAGTTGACCTTGTATAAACGACCAAGAAAATGGTCCAGGTAGAGGTGAAAAAATTCACTTAATTAGGGAGAACCTTTCATTGGAAAGCCGATGTTTCGACCAACATTGGAGGTCTTCTTCAGGGCTAAAAGTGCAGCATAGTCAACTGACCTAGAGTTGTACCTTAAGCCCAAAGTATCTTCCCTAATTCCGATTTTATATATATATAAATTTAGAATCATAGACAAATTTACTATTCTTAAATGCTGCAGTACCAGTTTCGCAGATTGTCGATTCGATTTGAATCACAAGTTCTTACTTTTCATTTTTAATATTCTAGAAAATAAAAATAATCGTGAGTTTTAGTACGGAAACAAATATGTAGTTAAGGGCTATGTTTCGGTAACCGTATCATCTAGAAATAAGCGTTTCAACAAACACTCCTAAGTATACACGGTACTTGTTTGTTGAAACGTTGATGGAAGAACTGAAATATGTGGAAGAAAGTGGTCCGGGTAGAGGTCACAATGAATTTCTCGTAGAATTTGAGAAAAACTTTATTGATTAGCCAACGTTTCGACCTACTTTGTAGGTCTTCTTCAGGGCTGTATGCAAAATACAGACAATTTCAGAATAAAAATGATACAAATATATTAAAACATATTAAATATAAACAAATAAAAGTAAGGCGAATACAGGCAATAAAAATGATAAAGATGTACAGTAAGGTAAATATGAAGGTTAAAATGTATGAGTGCATACTATAAACAACCAAGTGCCAAAAAGGTAGTAAACTACATCATGAAGAAAATAATAATAAAACAGAAAGTGTTGAAAAGTAAAAAAATAAGGTAATACAGATAAAAAATAATAACTGAATATAAAATAGAAATGTGAAATGATATGGGTAAATGTAGAAAATGATAAGAATTACGAACTAAAAATTGTAGGTAATAAAAATTGTAAAATTATAAAATTCTAGAAACCGAATTATATAAAATAAAATATAAATGAAAATAAAAAATAAAAATGAAAATAAAAAATATTTTAGAAAATACAGTATTGATAGGTAAAAATACTTTATACAAGTGTAAAGAATATTAATTGCATAAGAGAAAATGTAAGAAGAGACTTTATATAAGTGTAAATAATATCAATTGCATAAAAGAAAATAAGTATGTTTTAAGTAAAGTAAGTGATAATACAACGAAGCTAACGATTATTTGTATTTGTAATAGGGCTCACCGAGCCACTATATAAATTAGGGGGGAAATCTAGCGGATAAGGTGGGTCTCTTCCAAATCACCTGCACAGCCGTTGATTTAGAGATAGTACAAGGTACAGGCCTTAAATTATGTTCACTATAAATAAGGTAAATACTAACGCTTGTTGTATTTGTAATAAAGGGACCATCAAGGAGTAAACAAACGTCAGGGAGATAAGCATCAATTACTGTTCTAATTCGATACAGATAATTTTCCAATGGCTTTACCGATGGCCGATAAGCGATTTAATAATTTATTTGCCCAAGCCGATTTCGGACCTACAAAATAGTAGCAATGAAATCGTAAATGAATGTCTTGAGTTCAGTATATCGTAAACTGTTTCTTGGACCACGATTCTGCAAGGAGGTGATTTGTTCTAGATCACGCTCAATCCCGATATTTATCCAATTTATAGAGGCTGGGTGAGCCCTAGGAGGGGGCAATCGCTATTAAGTCTCACTCATTATTATCTCCTTACTCATGAGAGAAGTATGAGAGAAGTAATTTAAATAATGTATGTAGATTCACATATTACAGAAACAGCGTAACGTTTGTCATAATGTATTTTTTTACGTTAGTATTACCTTAATACCGGTTCCTGGAATAATAAAGGAACATAGGCATGTTGGTAACCTGCAGTGCAGGAAAAATGTTACAGCGTGATATTTGAAATTTAATCTTAAACGAATATTTATCCCTTAAGAGGTCACTCCTATACAGCTCCTAGATAGCCAAACCTGTTCCATTAACCACTTATTCTTGAAAACTATTTCCCAATAGCTCGTCCTCAGGGTCGCAGCCTTGATGCCGCCGATGAATGAAGAGATCAGTTTTCCTGACGTTCAGACCTCACAGCGCTGGCCTTCGGCTGCCTTGCGCAACTGATGCCATCCTAACCTCATTTTTCATTTATATTTGCCACTAATTAAAATATACGTAAATTATTCGCTTAGAGTTGAATCACAAGTTTCAGCTTTTCATTTGTTTCCCTTTAAATATTTTTCCAAAAATGCAAGTTATGACTCAAATATAAAAAAAAATGTAATTATGGGAAATGTGCAGGTATACTTCGGTAATCATTTCATCTAGAAATGAATGTTAAAAACAAAAATATATCATCTATACTTTATATTAAATGAAATATTAAAACTTTTAATCCTTGATGAAATGATTACCGAAGTCTAAATTATTTCCCCTAATTACATTCTCTTTTCCATACTATAGCTCAAGATAACTTGTATTATTGGAAAATATGAAAAATTAAACGAAAAAACAGTTAAATCTTGTTGTAACTATACTCGAACCGACACCTCACGGAAAGTACAGATAGACGGGTAGATGCTTTTTATGAATCACGAAAAATTATTTAGTGCAATAAATAAATAAATAATAATAATAATGACATCAGCCTAGCAGGTTGACACTTCCAGTATTACTTTTCTTTATAATAAATATAAAATAACCTTAAGCTGTCTAAGGAGTAGACCTTGACGCTACCTAGTCATCACAGATAGAACTAAAACACTATAAACACTGTAATTTAGTTAAATACACTTGTAAAAGTATGAATATGATGATCAAATCTACTTGCATTGATTTGTATGATAAATTATGAGGTCTTAAGTATTTTAATTCTTTCGACGGTGTCAGCTGCAAAGGATATTGCTTCAAGTCAAAACATTGATATAAGATCTTCACTTCGTCTCTCATAGCTATAGGTGGTATTTCTATTTCATAATTAATGTTTCATGCATAATATTTTAATCTGCAGAGGTAATATCAACTTTTTTAAAAGGATATATTAATATATTTCGGAAATATTATTGTAAATAAAAATTGAACTGAAGACTTTTGTTCATCGCGCTTTAAGTAGTAAAACATGTAGGTCATCAACTCTGGTTTAATTTAATGAATAAATGAATTTTATATAAAATAAAGGTAAATATGACACACTCACACATACTATCTCTAATTCACAAACTCGCATGCTAGCAAGCTAACAGACTGACTATATGAAACAAATGCAGATAAGATTTGAAAAAATATTACGATTTGGACAATAGTCGATTTGTTTAAAAAATAAGGTATCACAGTTACGCAAGTTAACTCACAACAATTTTTTTAACTTCGCATTCGTTTTATTTTTTATTTTCTAGATAATAAAAAGAATTTTATTACTGGCTGTATATAGCAGCTCTTACTGACTGAATATATAGATAACAGAACAGACTTACACCTACTGTTTAGGTTATATTATCATCTGTACTTCGAAATATTTCTTGAAACTTTCATTTCTTGTTGAAATGATTACCGAAATATAAACATTTCCCATAATTAAACTATTTTTTTCATAAGAAAGCTCACGATAATTTTTATTTTTCTGAATATTAAAAAGGAAACGATTAAAGAGTTAAAACTTGTGGTGGCTAAACTCGAAGAGACAACCTGCTGAACTGATATCAGTTTGTTAGATTTATCTGTCCTTTATTGAACCTTTTGTGATTCCCAAAGTATCAAGATCTTTATAGATTTCTGTGAAGAATTTAGAGGTGTTTTTATTTTATCAGAGTAGGCAGTCTATTACCACCCATTCTATAAGTGTGAACTAAAATCATAACTCTTCCTTTTTATATCTATCATATCTACCTATTAAATAGAAAGCGACAAGCAGCGGAACTCATACCATAAATTATATAATGCTACCAGATAGACACGTCATCTTTATTTCAGACGATTCACGTAAAATAATTTATTCAATTTTTCCAAACTAATTGATTTAATAATTAAGACGCTCTCTACCTACGCCACTGATTAAATTAAAATTACTAAATATTTATCACTAGCGAGACTCAAACCTGGTCCGTCTTAAACTATCCCCTCCTTGCAATGATGAGCCTAGCGGAGTAGTCTATATTAATCAGAGGAGTTGGCTGAGTCATCGGACTTGAAGTAGTTTCCTCGACACGATTCCATTCTCTGTCGGCTCTAATCGATTGCTTCATCTACATCGAACTAAACCCACAATCGATACTTACCGGCATTTGTCTGGTCCTGGGTGGTCCCTTCATGTCGCAACAACCCTTGATAAAAAATCTCATTGATAGTAGAGACAATTTAAAAATTTATTTCAAATTAATGAGTGTCGCAACAACCGATGAAGGTTCTTTGGTTCAGTGCCTAAGTATTTCTAAGTCAACGGTTGTGTATGGAGGTGATTTAGCCGAGATCAAACAAACCGTTTTCCCCGAATTTCAGCTCTTCATACTTACCTACAATGTTCCCCAACAAATCGCTAAAATGTTATATTGATAATATTATTATTAAAGTTTCGATGCCCAAACCACAAATCTCAGTCCAAGTATCGCCACCAAAATCAAAATCTCCCAAGATCACCCTTTGCGCAGTCCTCCCATCTTGTTACTTACTAAGCCCAACAACTTTACCAACCAATCATAACCTTCCTGACGCTTTCACCTCAATAATACTAACCGAGTACATGCTTCGCAATTTCATCGCGCGGATCTCATTCCCGCGTAGAGGAGCGCTCCACGGGTGGCGGATGTGGGAGTAGTCGGTGGAATTTCCCTAGATGTTCCTCCCGGCTAAGTCCTATGGACTCGCTGAACAACAATGAGAGCGTCCTTCCAATCTTGCTGGAGGGACGTGACATAGGTTTGAACGCACTATTCCCATAATATTTTAGTTCACAAAATCCCACTAAAAATCATGGATCTTTCTGAGGTAAAACCCTCATTATCCGAAGGTAAACTAGTCTACTAGTCCGTGGGGTCTCCGGGTGGAGACTGGAAGGATTCATTTTGCAAGTAGTAATATAATAAAAAATAATATAAATATAATATTAGAGAAGAATTGGTCGACTGTATCTTCTAATATAAGGAAGAAATATTTGGGGGTGCAGTCAATAAAAACACCTAAATAAGTGTAACTTATTTATTGTGTGCCGACGTTCGCTCTCAAACATCGCTCTGAGGTCGTCTATCGTATTCCTTGCTCTACTCCCAACTGCAACTCTTCCTACATCGGCGAAACCAAAAACCTCCTTACAGACCGCATTACCCAATACAAATACTCCATTTCCTCCCACAACCCAACCGCTTCAAAACTCTCCGAACACGCCCTATCCTTTAACCACATTTTTGACTTCGAAAATACGTCGATCCTAGCCTCCGTTCCTAATTATAATAAACGCATCCTCTCAGAAACCATTCACATCAATTTAGATTCCTCTACAGCTAATACCAAGACCGACTCCCATCACCTATCCCTAACCTACTCCCCAATTTTTAATTTACTAAAATAACCTTACATTCTTAAATTATTCTAGAATCCTTACGTGTCTATATATCATCTCTTATATACACATTTATCACCTATTTTCCATTATCATATTATCTATATTCATATTTTATTTTCCATTATCTATTACCATATTGTTCTCCTATCATCTCACCTACATATACACATTTTGACCATTGACTTTTATTTTTTTCACGCAATTTACTTTATTTACGTGTCACTTATATTCACAGCATCTGCATTTCCCCTTCCCCCTTCTTTGTATTATTGTTTTGGCCGTCAGAGATCGCGGTTAGCGTTTTCGACATTCTAACGTATTTTTCACTTGGGCCTTAGATCGCCTAGCCGCCCCGTGTTTTATTCGGTTAGTACACATCTTAATATTTATCTTATCTCCATCCTTTTCACCTTCACCTTTCTTCGCACCTGTTCTCACACCTATTTTTGGTATCCGTCATATGTTAATAGCATAGAGTTCATTATTATTTAGCCTCATATTTTTCATTTACTGTATTTCTTTACCTATTTTCTATATGTTTATGTTATATTCACATCTTATTTTATATTAATACAACTTCTTTCTAACTGTATACAGTTATATATTAACTTCCCTTTCTTATATTTTCTATTTTCTTTTCATACTTTAGAGTTCATATTTATAACAACTATTTTCAATTTTTAATTTTTGAAATTTATCAATCTTTTCTTTCTATATAATCTTCTATTATTACATTTTACCTATGTAACCTCTAGATGTCTAGTATCATATCCATATCTATGATTAAACCAGTTTTTTCTAAATCCTTCATATTCCATCCCCTTTTTTCCAAATTTTAATCTTCTCATTTTGTATCTTTCCGTTTACCTCCTCACTTTTCTTTCCCTTTATATTATGTTTACATTTTATCCTTTCTGGACATTTATTTTCTGTTTTTATATTCGTATTCTTTAATTATTATATCTGTCACTATTTGAATTTCTGTTCATCATCTACAATTTTATTTTTATCTATCACTATTTTAAGTTTATTATATTCTGTAACCACTTTTATATTTATTATCTTTATTTATCATACCTATTCACTATTTCATCATATCTAGTCACTATTTTAATTTCCACACTTGTACCACTTTACTACATTACTTGAAACTATATTCTTGTTACTGCACGTTTTTTATATATTTCTGTTTGTGTCTCTCTCTTAGCCCTGAAGATGGCCTACATGGTAGGCCGAAACGTCGGCACACATAAGTTACACTTATTTAGGTGTTTTTATTGACTGCACCCCCAACTATTTCTTCCTTATATAAATATAATATAATAGATCGCCAGTATAACCTGGGCATTGATAACCATTAGCAGTTTATTCTCCTTAAAATAAAAAAACACAACAAACAAGTGTAAATAAGTGTGGCAATTTACTCTGATTTCATTATTATTAGGTGAAAGCTCGAACTCCAGGTTTTCCCTAATTAAGGCAAATCACTTTAAACAGGCTGAGTGAGGCCCAGAAGGGTCAGTAGATTCCACATTAATATAATAATAATTCATTCTGCCAGAGGCAGAACCCGCAACCCCTACAATTCTGTTACTCAGCGCTCTACACAATGAGCCCTCACACTGTAAGTAAAAGTATAAAACAGTTAGTTACCCAAGAGTGTCAAGATTGCCGGTCATTATTGGCTAACACACGTTCCTTCTTTGTAATTAGCATTACGTACAGAGTAACATTTTCTCAAGAAGGTGCACTCACAATATTTAAATATCACTAAATGTCACTTCTTTTAGCTCTGGAGTGTGAAATAACAACGTGTATATACCGCCCATTTAAATGTATTTATTCTAGAATAAACCAACAATGTGGGAGTATTACTTTAGAGTTAATTGGAAGAACGATAAGAAATCCGTTACAAGCTTTACAAAACAAATTCGCCTTCGTAAAATCCTCAATGCTCCTTACATTGTTACGAACAAATTCATCCATAATAACATTAGTGTCCTATTTATTGATGATTTGGCCGGAACCCGATATCAATCTTTTCATGAAAAACTTTATTCCCACTCAAACTCACTAGTTTCAAACCTAGCTACTTCTTCGATTCTCGATAATCCTGCGAGGCGACTGAAAAGAAGATGGTCTCGTGACCTTTTAAGTTGAATTTGTTATTCGAGTTCTGCCACTGGGTAGTTTCTCTACTTGCCTTTATCTTTTGCCATTATTTATCTTACATTATATTTACTTAATTTATTCAATTATACAGTTGTAAATTTAATTAAAACATTTAAAAATTACAACTATTGAATAACTATATTATGAGTACAGTTAAAGCTTTAAGTGTAAAATTCTTCTTATTGTCTTTTACTGCAATTTTAAGACGTTCTCTGAGTATAGATTACAGTTAATTATAATTAGCAGTTGCAATGATTTTTTGGATCGTGTAATATCTTATGTTGATGAAAATAGAAAATAGATGCACTCGAATAAGTTGGTAAACTATTCAATTAATATTATTAATTGTTAAAAAAATATTTGAATAAAAAATATTGAATATTCGGGCATTTGCTAATGGAAAGACAGAGGCTCTATAAAACGCTGACGAGGGCCAGATCAGCAGAAGAGTGCGCTGACGTGGTCAGTTCCAATGTCAATTAGTTTTACACTCCAACCTAATCCATTAAATAAATCTTATTTTTTATTATATTATAAAATAATAAAAGAATATTAATAACTTAACGTAAGAGGATTAATAAACAGGGGAGCAAAACAATGATTTTAAGTCCCTCTGGCATGGACTTACAATTAGTGAATAACGGCCTGATTTTTTTAAATTCCTCGGTTTCTCAGTTCCACTATAATTTATCAATGAAACCGATGAAATGAAGTTATAGATAATAGAATACCTATACTTATTTAATACAAATAAACAAACCTTAGAAATAAAAAAAAACTGTATTCATAAACCAGCTCCATGGAGAGTCTACAAAGGTCTCCTGATCGGAATTGGAGACTTCGTGTAAAGTGACAAGACTTTAACAAAATGTATATTCATTTTTGGTAATGGAGTAGCTTAGTGATGGAGCGCTGAGTTGCCGTGATGAAGGTTCAAGGTTCAAACCCGGCTGTGGAAAATTTTATTTAATTTGTTAACAGCGATGGTAATTTGTCTTGGAGCCTCCTGGGAAAAATCTCCCCGTTGAGCGTGACGTAGGACGAATAACCTCTTTACAGAACCGTTGTATAAGAAACAGCACAGTCTCTACCCTGTACTGAATCCTAGACTCTCCATGAGTTGTGGATGTACAAAAAAAAAAGTAAATATTCTATTATTTTTTTTTGGCAAAACAAGATTATGAAACATATACACACATCAGAAAGAAGGGTTATTGATGTCCAATCACCTAACTTTACTTATGTAGAAAACATAATTATCATTAAAGTTAAACATAAGAAGAAATCGAAAGTTAAAGTGAGAGTTGGTAGGATATTCGATATGTATATAGATTTAAACAGACGATAAACATAATTAAGGAGACAAAAATAAAACAGAAAACAATTTAATAACGCACACAAATAACTCAGATGAGAAGAGTGATAAGAAGAGGTTACTCAAGATAAGTAGGTAGGTTTCATGGATACCGGCTAATACACAAGTGCTATATTTAGCCGAACGGAACGTGAAATTAATCACGTTTCATTATCACACTTTCCCTCATTGACAAGTAGCACGACAGGTGACAAGAGCTATCCTATAGTCCTGTACAGGAAGGATAGAAAGCGCCACTACCTCCGCAGTGGGATGGTGTGGGGCTGAGAGTGATGGTTCTGTTGGCACTGGCTTCAGCTTCCACTTCCGCTCAGCTGGGTGCCCCCCTCCCCCCTTGGGTCTAATTAAAATTATAATTTCTCTCCCTTCCACTCCTTTTATCTAACTTTCCTTTTATTTAATAAGTTTTACAATTTCCAATTCCAGATTGAATAATTTAACTCGTCAATTGTAAAATATTATTCTATAATAAATACTTTCTATAACTATAAATATTTGTATGAGTAGTATAATATTTAGTATAGTAATATAATATTTATTTTGATATTTTCAGATAATCAAAAAACTAGAAAATATGAATGGTGAATTTTCATGCACCACTTAACCCTACAATCACCTCTCAAACTCCCCAGTAATTTCGTCTTTATTCTAACAATAAGGCTCAGCGAACACGAAGGTTCGATGCCGATACCAGAAAACTTTGCTTACATACTTCCCTCCACGGATCACTCTCCAAACCCAAATCCGTCGGATCAAACGCAATCCTCTCACCTACGCCTCGGTCTACCCCTCAGACGTTTATCATTCGGCACAGAGCTTATTATTTTTTTTTAGTCCAGCAATTTTAGAAGACCATTTTAATCTTCGTTATGCAATTACTTCAATAATATTTACCCGATATATGCTCCGCAATTCCGCGTTATGCTTTAGTGTTCGATCTTGTCTTCGAATACCTTAAAATGTATTTAATCCTAGGGATTAGCGGCTAATTTCCATATCCGTAAAGAAGAGTTGAAAGGATGATGGTTTATCTAATATTCTAAGATATATCCTATTTTTAAGACCTTAAAGCATGATCTTCCTTCATAATGTCAATGTTTGACGACAATACAGTTGGATGGAGTTTTTATAGATTCTAATTCTTCGTGTTTGGAGTGCTACCGATGGGTAGTTTCTCCACAAGTGTTTTTCATCTCATATTGTACATATTAGCAGATTTACTTATTGTAATATTATTATAGTTATAAATATCAATAAATTAAATTTTTAAAAAAATTCTTCGTAAGGACAGTGCTGTACATTCAAATAAATATGTATACACAGAGTAAACGATTGTTATTTAATTTGACCGTGCAATTTTGTAGTTTGTGACTGGTCTTAGAAGGTGAAATGACAGGAGATGAGAAGGTGCTGGGAGCGGACCGGAACTGAGCGAATCCTTTGTGAGTCCGATCCGATCCGATCACAAAGGCAGAAAGCTATTCCCGCCTTCCGCAATATCCTCTCTTCAGATCATCCCTTCCACCGTTTACCTTTCCAATTACAACTGTTATTCCGAACTTGTAATGGATCCACTAAATCTAAACACTGATCATCCACTAAATATCAACACTAAAGAGAATATTAGAGAAGAAATTAGTTGACTGGAACTTCTAATGTGAGGATAGAGATAGTTGGAGGTGCAGTCAAATGAAACACGAAATAAGTGAATACTTATTTATTAAGTGTGCCGACGTTTCAACCTACTTTATAGGTCATCTTCAGGGATATGAGAGAAAACAGACAAAACAAAATAACTATAAAAATACATTACATTACAGTACCAAGAATATAATAATATTACATGTAGAGTATTACTAATATACATTACTCTACATATATTATTATATTTTTGGTACTGTAATGTAATGTATTTTTATAGTTACTTTGTTTTGTCTGTTTTCTCACATAGCCCTGAAGATGGCATACAAAATAGTTCGAAACGTCGACAACAACAAGTATGGTCTAACAGCTCGCTGTTTCTGGCTACTTCAGCATATACTAGATAAACGCTCTAAGCTCCCAATTCATTACAAAAGATTCATATACATGACTATTGTAAGACCTAATAGACTTAGTAGACTTACGGAGCTTTAATAGGACTTACGGAGTGGAGTCCCAAATCCACTAAGCCATCGAATTCCTCTCGAATCCAATTCTTATAATCCAAAATCTTTCTTAAAACCCTCAATGCTCCTTTCTTAACAAAGAATAAATTAATTCCTAATGACTTTAATGTCCCAGGGAATACCTCCTAACTGTGTGTTAAGGTATGTCTAGACCAAATAAACACAAAGGAGCAATTTGTTGCTGATTGCCGTAACCTGCTTAGAAAACAGAAACAATAACAAAAAACTCATTTTAGTAACAGTGTCATTGTGGTTGCTGCAACTAGAAACATTCTATCTACTTCAGTGTAGTGTATGTTTCAATATTCGTAAGCAATGTGGTGCGAAGACGAATTACAGGGAGCAATAGCTGCAATTGTCATTATTTCGAAAAAGAAAAAAAAAAAAGAATGTTGGACTAGAGGCGCCGTACGCTCCATGAGTTATGGCGTTTTGATACAGTTTAATTAAATTTATAACTTTTTCTGTTGTCCACTTGAACGAAATGTTTTTAACTTTTTTTGTTAACCTGTACCACTACAACCCGTGAAGAGTCTGGGGTTCAGTACAAGGTAGAGACTGTACTGTTTCATGGACAACGGTTCTGCAAGGTGACTTGGTCTAGGTCTCGCTCAACCGCCAGATTTTCCCCCTTATTTTGGGAACACTACTTTTATAATATTTTATAGAGGCTGGATGAGCCCCAGGAGGGTCCTAGATCCTATATTTTTGTTAACATAAACTATAAATAAAATAGAAATACGCTGATCGCTATACACACGACGCTATAATTTCCGAATCAGGTTATAACGTGTCCATACAGCGCCTGACAAACTAAAATGTATACCAATGTTTCTAAATTTCGTATGATCTATGCCGCAAAATACGGAAACAAGCAACTCACAGGAACTTAAAATATTTGTATTTGAAAAGAAAAGATATGAACAATCTAGAACAAGTTCCCCAAACAAGCAACAGAAACACAATGTTCACATGTGTTGATTATGGTGTGGAATTTAAGATCAACATCTTAAGAAGATGGCTACAAGTCCTGAAGAAAGCAGGAACTTAAAAGCATTAGAAGAAAAGTGCAATAGAAAGGCAGGCCGTTATCCGTACTACTTTCACCACGAGCGCCATTTTTCACTTTTATATCAGGATCGAGAAGGCACTGGCAGATTTATGAGACAGTGGTTCGACTTTATTAAACCATAATTATAATAATTACCCGTATAGATTTATTCACAGCTGATCATAAGTCCGTCGAGTAAGTTTGAAAGAGATCATTGAAAGAGATTGATTGATCATCCATTATTATTTTGTTTAGGAAGCGGATCAGTGGTAGAGAGCTGAGTTCCCCTGCCGAAGGTCCTGGGTTCAAATCCCGCTGCTAGCAAGGGTCTTATTTTGTTAGCAGCATGGAGATGGGTCCTATAGATCTAAGACCCTCCTGGGGCTCACCCAGCCTCTATAAAGTGGTACCCAAAATAAGTGGGAAAATCTGACGGTAGAGCGTGATCTAGGACAAATCAGCGAGCATGGGTTGTTTAACTAAATAAATGATTTAATCTGTTAACAGCAACGTAGACCCTTCTGGCGTTCACCCAGCCTCTATCAAGAGGATACGCTTGATTGTAGGGGAAACTGAGGGTTGAGCGTAATCTAGGACAAATCACCTCCCTGCGCAACCATTGTCCAAAAAACAGTACAGTCTCTACCATGTATGAACTCCATACCCTTCACGAGTTGTAATGGTACAGGTAAAATAAAAATAAATATTTTGTTTCTCTATCTTTAATCGTGCCTGTTGTGGTGCAAGATTCTGCAGCTTTAAAGGCAGTGTATTACTGTATATATAAGTTCCCATTCATTTTTATCGATCTAAACAATACTTCTAGATTTCTCTAGACTAGATCACCCTAGACTACATCGCTCTAGACTAGACCGCTCTAGACTAGAGTAGACAGCACGTGCTAGATACTATCGACCGGACTAGAGCGCTCTACAGCCACCCGGTTTATTTTTAGCCAGTGTCTCATTGTGCGACTGCATTACTCTGATTCTCTCCTTCATCTTCTTGAATTATCTCTTTAAAGACTTCCTGAAGGGTTTGATCCTTAACCCTCAAAGTGCTGTCAACTGTTAACTGTTTTTCAATTTTCCAGTTTGCCATGTAATAATTACACGAAATTATGATTAAAATATCCCGTATTATGTGAAAACATTGTATATGCATAACTTTAGCTACGGCATCGAAGGAAGACAGGATATTATATAATGAGGTTTATAGAAAAAAAAATTATTAAAAAGTTTATATGTAGTAGCCATGATTTTTATTTAGTCTGTTTGCAGCGCGAGATGGATCATATGGGATCTAGGACCCTCCTGAGGCCCACCCAGCCTCTATAAAATATTATAAAAATAGGGTACCCAAAATAAGGGGGAAAAATCTGGCGGATGAGCGTGACCTAGGACAAGTCACCTCCTCGCAGAAACGTTGTCCATGAAACAGTACAGTCTCTACCATGTACTATAACCCAGACCCTTCATGGATTGTAGTGGTGCAGGTTTTTTAATTTTTTATATTAGCTAAAATATTCTAATATTTTAAATAAATTTGATAGTACGTATAATTGATGTATTGCTCGTAATAGACCCCAAATACCTGCGAAGGCACTCCAGATTTTTTTTTAGACAAACGACATAAATTTTACTCATTTTAATAGATTATGGATACTTGGAAATTCAGAACGTTCTCTTATTATACAATCTGGTGCAAAAGAAATACAATAATTATTTATTAGTCGTTCCTTGAACATAATTGCTCAATAGAGCTGACACGAGCTAAAAGTATTCAGTCCACAGCGATGGTAAGCGATCAGCTCTCTGCACCGCATCGCTTGAGAGTAGACTGCACATTAAGGGTTAAAGCTGAAAATATAACTACATATAATTAAAGGCTTAACTAATTCGGAAGCTCGATTGTTATACCTTTAATAGCCGTTTAAAAACAACCGTTAACGGACCACCATTCGAACCCATATCCTTAAGGCAGTCTTTATTTCAATCCTCCATCCAGGTAACATTGCCAGGTCGCCAAACCTAATAGCCGAACAGAAGCCAGTTTGGCCGAACGTTTGCGTAAAGGAGCCGGACACCTTACATTATTGAGGATTTTTTTCACAGTATTAATAGCAAAGACAAATATTTTTATTTAGAATCAAGCTTTTTTTATTATTACCATAAATCTTGTTCAATTCTATTATTATTATTTAATTTTCATTTGCACCTGCGCAATTGCGCATCCAGCAAATTCTTTGCTATTCAATTCTAATGAAAAATAAATAAAAAATAATTAAATACAAAAATAGCACAAGCCGGACACCGTTTATTTTGGTCGGACACGCAATCAAAAAGCCTAACCATGTCCTGCTTTATCCGGACGCCTGGCAACCCTACATCCATGCCATCAGACATTTACGAGTCGGCTCAGCACTTAAAAACTTTAAATATATATATTCGTTGAATTGAGGGAACCAAATTGTCTCATTCTCGTAATTTTTGGCTTGAAATGGAATCATAATAATTCCTGTTCAAGCCAATGCATGACTTTATTCATTACGAAAATAACATGATCCAGGTTTCGTAATAAGAAATTCACTTAGGAAAAATGAAAATAAATAAACGGGCGAATTCTCAGCAACCCGCGTTATCTTATCATTTTAAGCTTTTCAATAGACTCCAATTTTGGACCTGATATTCAACCTTAAGAAGCTATAAAGTTCAAACCGCCTTTAGTCATGGTTGAACTGTTTAATCGCAATCAAAAAGCCTATGTCCTGCTTTATCCGGACGCCTGGCAACCCTACATCCATGCATCAGACATTTACGAGTCGGCTCAGCACTTAAAAACTTTAAATATATATATTCGTTGGATTGAGGGAAGCAAAATTGTCTCATTCTCGTAATTTTTGGCTTGAAATGGAATTATAATAATTCCTGTTCAAGCCAATGCATGACTTCGGAAGTAAGCCAGAACACAGTTAAGAACGAGGCAACCGCTTTGATATCCATAGACTGCACGGAGGCGTTTGACTCAGTGTCCCATAGCCTTCTATGTAAGACACTACAGGACAACGAGTTTCCCGAGCAGCTATATACTATCATAAGGTCCTTTCTGACACAACGTTCAATAAAGGTACGAGTCGGCGAAGAGCCGTCCAACCCCTTTCCACTCACGTGTGGTGTAACCTCAAGGGTCTGTGCTATCACCGGTATTATTCTCAGTTTATACGGCGGAAATCGTTGGTGCCAAATACAAAAAAGCTACTGTGGTGGCGAATGCCGATGACATCGCCATCTACAGTAGCTCATTGAATGCAGAGAGAGCTCTACGGCAGGCGGAGGTGGCCTGTGAGGAAATAACTAAAAGACTGGACGGATTGAATATTACAGTTAATCCCAAGAAGACCGACTGTATTATTCTCTCCTTCCAAAAGAATAAGCGCCCTCTACCTAAGGTTTATAGAGTAGCAGGCAAAGTTAACAAATCTGCGAATAGGATAACGTCTCTCGGTGTCACCCTCGACCGGCACTTGACGTTATCCCAACATGGCAATAAGAAGATCAGGTCGGTGAGAACCAAATCTTACAGGCTAAATCATCTTTTAACCTCACCGAACTTTTCACTCCGCCTCAAAATAATGATCTCTAAGGTAGTTATTAGACCAGCACTCCTTTATGGATAACATTTCGCCAACAACTTCAAAAAGGCTCCAACAATTTCAAAACCGTATGCTGAGGCGTATAGTAAGGCACACTTCTCTACAAAGGACGAAATCAGACATAATACACGAGACTCTCGGACTCCCGACGGTAACGGACTTCATCACACGGAGGCATATCAAATTCTTTGAGAGCCTCCAAAACTGCACGAACTCACTATTCAACGCCCTTACACCGACAGGACGACCTCAGCGCTGGCAAACACATGTACGTACAGTCAACATGGACTGAGTAAACAAACTCCAATCAGAAAGAACTAGTGAGCCCCATCACTCCTTCCATTTAATGGATGTTCAGAAAATCTTTCAGACAATCCTCTCTTAAAATGCACCTGGTGCAGTAAAAGAGATACAATGCATCATTAGTAATATTAATATGTTATTTTTCAAATATCAATAACAACCAAAGGGGTTAAGAAATAAATATAAAAATAAAAAATAAAAATGCATGACTTTATTCATTACGAAAATAACAAGATCCAGGTTCCTTAATAACAAATGCACTTTGGAAAAATGAAAATAAATAAACGGGCGAATGCTCAGCAACCCGCGTTATCTTATCATTTTAAGCTTTCCAATAGACTCCAATTTTGGACCTGATCTTCAACCTTAAGAAGTTAAAAAGTTCAAACCGCCTTTAGTCATGGTTGAACTGTTAAATCGCATTTAAGCACTTTTTCCTGCACCATTTATGTACAATAAGCTGAATTTGTCATATTTTCTCCTTCTTTGCTATTTATGATCTTTAAATATTTGAATCCAGAACCTTGTGCACGACAGCTGAGGGATGAGCACCGCCTTAGTGCACTCCGCTCCCTGATATAGAAATCGAAAATAAAACTATTTCAATAATGTTAATGACGTATACATTATTGTTACTTTTACGATATTATTGTATAATGATGAAAGAGAAAAAAGGTCACACCTGTAATTAGATGACGACGAAAGGTGTAAAATCCTGTGGGACAGTGGCGACTGATTGCCATGACTGATGGATCTTGCCTGAACCAGGCCAAGGCGACGCCAGCGGCCTCTGGGTGCCTGTTCTCGATTCACCCATTACCTGCCCCGCCATTGCCGTGCAGAGCAGAAAAAGTATACTCCCGATTCCGTCACGGCTGTTAAGTCGCAGGTATTTTTAGATGGTTCATGAAATCATTACCCTTGGAAACATTATGAAGTAAATTGCAGAGTGGAGGCTGTGTTACTGGTCCACGGCCCCAAGTTAAGAGACCGGTTGTGATATATCAACTATTGCTATTATTTACATTACCGCCTCTTTTCTTTGTTTGTTTTATCGCTCCTTCAAAAGGACAACGACATAATTCAAAAATTGATATTGCTGAAAAAGTAACATTTGTTACTCCAATCTATCATTATTCCAATTAATGTAGAATATTAATAAATGGTATTATTAATATTAATAACTACCAACGAATAATTTATTGAACAGGGAATAATGGAATCGAGATACAAAATTTTTCGACCAATTTCAGGTATCAAAAAAGGAAAACGAGTATTCCACGAATTTTCTTCAGCTTTTCCTCCTGCAACTAGGGAACGGGTAATTGAATTTTCACAATTCAAAAGATTTTCCTTTTAAAATAATATAGAAAGCGTTATTCTCTAAGGGTTTCAAATTACAAAAAAATTTGTTTATTAAGTTTGAAGCTTTTAATCATATTAAATTTCATTTGATGTTATTAAATTTGTCGTGACAGTATCATTATATATAAATTTAAGCATGCTCAAGTTGTTAGTTTTATTTAAGTTTATCATAAGAGATTTTAAGCGATAAGAGATTTTTATCGCTGCTTCAAAATAGCATCGACATATCTCAAAAATTGGAATTGTCGATTTAAGCCTTCAGTAGCAATAGTATTGGTTGAAACTTTGTAATTCAGGAATGGCATATCTAATATTCCATTTCCAGCATGATTTTGTTTTTTAATAAAGTCATATTTAGAGTTACATCATGTTAGAAACTTAAGTATTATGGGGATAATGACTAAGTTAAAATTAAAAAAGTTTAAAGATTTAAAAACTTTCTAACGGTAAATAAAATAATTTCATTACCATCATTAAAATAGGAATGATTTGCTTAAGCAATACACAGATTTTTATTTTTTTAACTCACATTGACTTTTAAATAGCTTTATCGAAAAATAAGATTGTTGAGTTATGAAGTTGTTTTTTTGAAGGAATGTTAAGTCATTATTAATAATTATGACTAAAAGATTAATGTTAAAATATTATTCACCAATATGGTTTAATCATTAATTTGTGAAATTTTATATCAAGCCTCTTATATTATTTTTTATGGATTAGGTTCAAGGGTAAAATTAATTAAAACAGCAATGCCAAAAAGGCAGGTAAATTATTTTTCCCGTTAAGCACCGTGAATCGACTTCCTCAGTTCCAGTGGTACAGTTTTTTTTTTTTTTTAAATCTCTCGAAAAAGCTGAACTAGTGGTATCTAGTGGGATTTTAGTTCAATAACTGTGATTAATATGAGCGATTAATAACTGGAGTGATTAATATGATTACTGCTTTTAATAGACATTATTAATAAGTTCCGATACCGGTCCGATATAAGTCCGGAAGTGGAAAGTAATAACAAAATTCAACCATTTTAATGAAAATTTTTTGAAAGTCCTAACACCCAATCAAATTTTGCCATTTTGTATCATATGAAACAACTTCACCCAATCATATCAACATCACACTGATAATTGCATTCAGTGCAATTATCAATCACTAGGACAACACGTGTTGAGTTTGACAACTTCATTCCAAATAAATTTCAAAATATCATGTTTTGGCAATGGGAATGTTCAAAGTATAAATGCGCTAATCAAAGAAAAAAATCCCAGAATCGTGTTGAATTATAAATTTTTTTGTCAAAATATTTTCCACCAAATATCCCTCGGATATGGACAAATGCCTCATAATTTTATGACAAATTTCTCAAGCTCGCTGCTTGGCTGCCCGAAGCCTTGGCTGCTACCAAGGAACGAGCTTTCGATTGTCATAAAATTATCTCGTCTATCAACAATGTCCTAGGGATATTACTACTGATAACGAACATTATACTTGAATACAAAGCAGTTAACAGTTGTCCTGTCCTGTTAACAGTCATCAATCCTGCTAGTACTAGTGCAACGCTACTGTAATCTGATCATCATCGATATATTTATCGAAGGATGTTTATGATAATACCATGCAAGACAATGAGGCAGAACTAGTTCATTGCCCTGGATATAGAGAGCACTGCATATCATTGACCGCGCCTCCTCAATATTTCTGTTTAATATTCATTACTTCCATTAATTTTATTTAATATTTACTGCGAATGATAAATATTAATATTCATATTTATTACTTATCGTTCTGGATCATTTAAATAATGTCTAGCATAAATCAGAATTAATATATTTTTATTACTATAAATAAAACTATCTTTTAACTCAAAATTTATTCATAATAGTCTTGCATGAGAAATCAGTCGTGTCGTATAAATATATATTATTTTATATATTCGACATTAAAGGGCTTATGTAATTTAGTAAAAGTATCAGTTCCACTGTTACCATTGCCGCATTCTGACTTTTATTTAATCTGTTAGCGGTCGGAGATGGATCATAAGAGATCTAGGACTCTCCTGGAGCTTATCCAGCCTCTATAAAGTGGACACCCAAAACAAGGTGGAAAACCTGGCGGTTGAGCGTGATCTAGGACCAATCACCTCCCTGCACAAACCGTTGTCCAAGAAACAGTACTGTTTCTACCATGTACAGAGCCTTCATGAGTTGTAGTGGCATAGGTTGCGCTAGTTGTCGCTTCGAGTTTTAACAGCAAGTTTTAACTTTTCCTTCGTTTCCTTTCTAATAGTCTCGAAAATAAATATAATCCTGAGTGTTAGTATGAAAAAAGAGTGTGATTATGGGAAGTGTGCATATTTCGGTATAATCATTTTATCAAGAAATAACGTTTCAACAAACATCTTCTTTTCAGACGCCAAGGAGGATTTTCGGGAATTGAAGAGTTTGCTAGGTTTAAAACTCGTGGGTTGGAGTGGTATTAATGTTGGTCATGAAAACATTGATATCGGATTCGGGCCCAATAGGCATCAGGTGGGGCATTGAGGTCATTATGATTACTTTATTCGTAACAAAGTAAGGAGCATTAAGCAACAAGGAAAAAATAATATTGGGTCACCATGGCAACAGTACCAGCTTTCAGATCATTGAGTGCATCCTAATGCAATGCTATCGTGCACTTTCTCTAGAACAAATACCTGAGTGCTCGAGGGAGCTTAGAGCAAGCAACATCAGCTCTTAAGAGGTTTATTGTCTTGTTTATAATGGTTAAGAACATTTATAAACTAAATAATGTAGTCCGGTTCGGGACCGTCAAGCATTACTTGATTACGCTAGCGGAAAATGTGAAAACAAAATTTTCGTCTTCTCTGTTAAGTTAAAATTTAATTATTGCAAAAGTTATTTGACATTTTTAACTTAAGAAATGCTTGTTATTATTCGGTCCCACCATTACTAAGCTCCTGCCTCTTGTCCTGAAATTTATAAAAACATCATGCTTTCAACTCTTCTTAACGGATGTGAAACGGCCGATAACGCTGAAGGATGAACAACGTCTTAAGGTATTCGAAAATAAGGTGCTGCGTAGAATATTCGGACCGAAAATCCGGATGAAACCATTTAGGAGATTATACAACGTGGAATTTCAGATCATGTACACCATTAATATGATTTAAGTAATAGCGTGGCGAAGGTTGAGATGGTCTTGTAAAGTTGCTGGGCTAAGTGATGAAAGAATTCCTAACAACTTAATAAGCACTGTGCCGAATGGAAAGCTTCGAGGGGTAGACCGAGGCGTAGGTGGGAGGATTGCGTCTAGAATGATCTGGCGAATTAGGGTATGGATAGTGGTTCGTGGACAGAAGTTTGTAAGCAGAGATTGGTCGTATCGGCATCGAGCCTTCGGTTTTGCTAAATATTATTATTATTACAATTCTTCTCACCGTTCTGTGTAAGAATGGAACTTGAGCACTAACTATTGAAGTATGAGGTATTCGAAAATAAGTAATATTCGAAAAATGACGTGTCCCCTATGATTTCCAAGTACATTTCCTATAAATATGCTAATTGAGCTGAGCTAACTGTAGCAAGATCTATGGACTCGTTCATTAAAGGATCTAAATTTAAACTCTAATTGAAAAGAGTAAACTGGAGAAGAGAGAGCTAAAGCGATCACTAACCAAGTCAATTGGAACGAACAACAAAAGCGGCTTGTTAGTGAAGTTGCATTGACGTCAGTGATCCTGCTGCTGCAACAATGTGCAACGTTGGGTCTTCTTTATATACAGTTTGTTATTAACACAGTGTTTAATATAAGTCTCATTAATATGATTAGCAAGAATAATATTTATTATATCGACCAAAATAACATATTCATATAAATATTCGTCGATTTGAAAAAGGTATTAGTTCTGCAGGTTGTCGCTTCGAATTAAGTCCCACCAAGTTTAACCTTTTCAAGCGTTTCTTTTTTTCTCGGGAACAAAAATTATTTTTTTTACTGAGGAAGAAAATCTCTTGAATAAGGAGAACTATTTATTTTAAAGCCAAAGTTGCGACATACATTGCTGATCTATTTAAATTACATGAAGTTAATTGAAGAAATTTAAGAAGAGTAGTTCTCGCTAATGCTCCCCGCAGTCAACAAAATCAAATTTAAAAAAAACCTGTACCAGTGTAACCCTTAAAGGATCTTGGGTTCAGTACATCGTCGAGTCTGTATTCATTCTAGGATAACGGTTGTACATGGAGATGATTTATCAGAGATTAGAATTTAAAATAAGTACATTCTCTAGTTCATCTATATCATCTCTATATCAAGTACAACTGCATAATCATAATAATAATAATAATACATCAAGTAAATAGAATGAAAGATGCATAATTGCCTGGATAAAAGCAAGTAGAGAAACTACCCACTGGTAGTACTCCAATAACAAATTCAACTCACGAGTCCACCTTATTTTCAGACGCCTTGGAGGATTGTCAAGAATTGGTAAGTTGCTAGGTTTGAAACTAGTGGGTTTGTGCGTGAATTAAGTTTGTCTTGAAAGGATTGATAACGAATCCAGCCAAATCAGCAACAAATGGGACATTAAGGTTAGGCGCATTATTAAGGGTTTTGGATTGTAAGGATTGTATACGAGAGGAATTCGAAGGCTTAGTGGAGCCGCAAAGCTCTAATCTGTAAGTCAACCAAATAGGTATTATAATAGACACGTATATGAGTATTTTCTAATTAATAGGGAGCTTAGAGCGTTTTTGAAGTAAATGTAAAAGTATCCTGAAACGGCGAGCAGTAAATTCATTTTTCAAGAAAAGATCCAATATTTATAAATTTCTACTAAGATTTTCAACTGAAGTACATTCGATTATCATATAGTTTACTCCTTTTAAAAAATCCTAGGACCACCTGCCGGGGTGCCAACTCGCGATCTTCGCCATAGTTGGTTCTTATGCTAACCAATACTCCACTTGTATCAAGGTAAAAAAAAATTCTCTAGTTCGTACTGTACGATCCTCCTTAACCGATGTTTATCCTGAAATACAATTATACAGATTTTATTATCCCCTTACCTTCGAGATGGCGAAAGATCAGGATTGGTCAAACTGCAAAGTCGAACTCCATAAGCAATCGAATAAATTCAGTATTGCAGAGCCGCAATATCCGATGCAAATGGTTCTTTTAAATTCCACGACTCATTCTTTGTCTGACTCCATCACGACTGTGTTGACATCGTCAATGTCTACAATAGTCGTTTGATAATATCTGCGAATCGATTTTGTTATATTAGTTATTTTAGTTTGTAACCAGCTGATTATAGATGTCATAAAAGCTTGAAAGGTCAATGGAATTTATTTGCAACATTTCGAAAGGTCAATGGGTTCTCGGGAAATCCACAAATGGAAATCGCAATTAAACTCGAATTAATTATATTATGATTCATTATTATTAATATTTAAATAAAACGATCGGAGTAGGCAGAATGCGAGGGCCGAAAAGTGGAGAATAAAAAAAATCATTTCTAACTGGGGTCTATATAAAGTAAAAAAATACATATCGTATAAATTATTGTTCACTGATTCACTATTTAATTATTCGTCACGACAATAATTAACAGGTGTAAATATCAGATTGAAGATAGACAACTTTAAGCCTGTAAAAAATAAAATCATATAACTGTAGAAAAATCTCACACATCACACATCAATAATTTAAAATAGGTCAAGGCAAAGAGAGACGTCTCTACACGACAGTTCTAAATACAAAGAAGGAAAAGAACGATTTATTTTCTTGTAAATAGATTTCTTGTATTAAGACAGTGATGGAGTGTGGGGTAGAACCCTAGGAGCTGACCGTGGCGTAGGTGGGAGAATAGTGCCCTCAGAGAGTAAAGCCCTAGGTTACTGGTCCGAAGGTTCCGCGTTTCATCCAGCAGAGGAAGACATTGTTTAATCTATTAACCCTATGGAGATAATAAGATGGACCGTATGGAATCTGAAGATTCTTATGGGGGTCACATAAGAGGGAAGACACTACGACTCAGCGTGATCTGAAACTAATTACCTCCTTACACAACCGTTGTCCGAGAAATTTTACAGATTCAAGAACCTTCTTAGGTTTTATGGGTACAGGTTTTGTACTTATATATTTCTTCACGAAAGATCACGCTAATATCACTACTTTACATTCTCTCTTTCGTTTATATCTCTTTCGAGTCTTTCGTTAATATCTTTCTACTTTACATTCTTATGTTATTTCAATTATTATACTAGGATATAAATTATGAGCTCATTGAACGAATCAATTGAATGAGGAAGAAAAATCATCTAGTTTATCGAAATATTAAAAAAAAAAAATTAAAGGTTTAGGTCTTTTTTGCCTTTTTTTTCTTAATTTAAAAGATGCAAAAAGCAGCTAAGGTGAGATCCAGGACAGCATCTTGCATCTGTAACTGTTCCCTCTTTAACCATCTTAGCTGTCGTAAACTATTATACTATTTTATTTATTGAATATTATAAATGTATGTAAAATATAATAAACATCATGTGATTGAGGAGCGTAGAAGCACCGAGTCAGACTGTGACCGATAAATCAGTTAGCATGGACTCTGTGGGATTTACAGATCCTATTGGGGCTCACCAAGCCTCTGTAAAGTGGGTAAATTAATTAGGGAGACAACCTGGTGGTTAAGCCTGATCTCGGACATATTCCCTCCCTCCACAACCGTTACCTTAGAAACATTAAAGACTCTACCATGTACCAGCGGTACAATTTTTTTTTAAAATATATATTATATTTTACAATTATATAGTACTGTAGCTGTATTTTATTTTTATTAAATATTCCAGGAAAGGACGGGCGAAAATAAACTTCACAATGAAGGCCGCTCGTCAGGAAACTCGCAATATTTCAGATTCGCTTCAGCTTCGTTAGATTTGAAATTATTATTAGCCTCATTATTATACGACGAATTAAAAAAGTCGTGAAATTTCGCAACATAAAATTATCACCAAGGTTTTTCGAAAATGTTAAGGATTTTTAAAAACATTTCATAATTATTTCAACGAGGTCAATAAACAAGGAAATAATTTACGTAGAACATCGATTATCCGAACGTTCATTTGTACGAACTGGTTTCGTTGAAAAAATACAAGGAGTCGAAAATTCCATTCCTAGATTATTTTCTTTAAATTTTTATTAAATAAATAAATAAATTGTTCCAATACAACCCAAAATAGGTATTAGGTTCAGTAAATGGGAATAGTTTAACAATATTTGTATATGGATGTGATTTGAGAACAGTCTTTCCTTACATTGCAGTAACCACTTTTAAAAAGCTGGATGAGCTTCGGAGAATCTAGCTGTTAATAGAATAAAAAAATTATCTGTCACAGCTCGTCTCCAACTCGGAATCTTGAACTCAATGCTACGCCTTAGCTCTGTCTTCAATCTTCTGTGACCTACTGATTTTTTCTAACACTGGCTCATCAATAAATTCATGTTAATTTACTATTAATTACATTCCATCAACTCATAAAGTCCATCCACTATTGATTAACGAAACTGCAACCTGATTTAACGATTTAATTTTAATTCTTGATCATCCTAAATTAATTTATTTTTAATTTATATCCAAAATAAATGCTGTGGCACTTGTATTGCTATTTTTTCCATTATTTAATTTCAGATTTTCTAAAGCATTCACTACTTGTATTACTTTAATTTATATTAAAAAGGTTACAGAGATGTTAAACTTGTATTATTTTTTTTAATGGGTTGTTCAAATAATCTGCTGAACATTACTGTCGTGGCAGTACTAGCAGACGAAGATTTTACGCGATTAATAGTAACTGAGCCATAATATTTATATGCTTACAGGAATAAAAACCTACCTTCACCTCTACAACTCATGAAGGGTCCGGGTTTCAGTGCATGGTAGACTGTACTGTTTATTGGACATTGGTTGTACAGGGAGGTGATTTGTCTCCTAGATCACGCTCAACCGCCAGATTTTTCTAGAATTGAAAGTATCCTATTGATAGAGACTAGGTGAACAACAGAAGGATCTAATGGTTTTACTATATTATTTTATATAATTATTAACAACCCATGGATTCAGAACGTGGTAGAAATTCTAATGTTTCTAGGAGTAAGGTTCAGCAGGGAAATGATATGTCCTACATCACATCACGCTCGACCACCAGATTTCCCCACTTCTTTTGGGTACCAACTTTATAGAGGCTAGATGAGCCCTGGAGGGTCCTAAATCTCATAGGATTCATCTCCGGATTGAACCCGGAGCATTGGGCACGGCAACTCAGCGCTCTACCATATAACCAATCCTCTCCCATAATAGAATAAACCTACTCAGTAATTATTATAAAGTTGATGACAGTTACTGGCAACTACACGACAGGGTGTTAATACAATTCCACCTGACCGCAGCTTTCCTTTCTATCTCGTTAATATACCTTCCTCTTTCTTGATACCTTGATACCTACTGGAATATTGATTTATTTTTTTCTAATTTTATTACTATTACTTTCTATTTGTTTGTCTTTTCTTCACTAACAATACAAAAAGATTAATATAAGTTCAAAGCATAAATGGCGTAAAGTGAGTAAACAAACATAATTATATTATTCCTTATTTTAAAACGAATTCATTGCTAATAATTTAAAAAGCTCTGTGCCAACTTGTAAACGTCCACAGGGTAGGCCGAGAAGTAGGTGGGAGTATTGCATTAAGAGCGATCTAACAGAGTTTGGTTAAACCAGCAATCCGTGGGCGGAAGTTTGTAAACAGCGATTGGTTGATCGATACTTCGGTTTCACTTAGCCTTTTATTATTGTTATTTTTTTTTAATTGATGCAGTACCTGTGTCACACAACTTGCCATTACCACTCAACAATAAGAAACATTTTTTTAATATTAGGTGATGGCCGGCTGACGGCGAACCATCCCCATTTTGCAAAAAAAAAAAAAAATTGTTCACTTAATTGCACTTCAGTAGGTACTTAGTAGGTGAATAAATCAATACTTCAATAAGTGGACAAGGGTAAGTATTAAACAAAGTTTATTTCTCCATTACAGTAATTCTTTCGGGAAAAATGTTTAGTTTTGATTTTATATTGGGAATGGAGTGGGTCAATGGTAGAGCGCTGAGATGACATGCCGAAAGTCCTGGGTTCAAATCCCGCTCCTGGCAGACTTTTACTAATATTTAATTAATTCGCAGCCGGAGATGGGCCCTATGGGATCTAGGACCCTCCTGGGGCTCACCCGTCATCTATTAAGTGGGTTTTCAAAATAGGGGAAAACAGTCTACACCACGTACTTAACTTAAGACCCTTCGTGGGATATAGTGGTCCAAGCAAAAAAAAATTGATGTGGTACTCTTGTCACAAAACTATCCCTTACCAATCTACAATAATAAACCATTTTCTAAAAAATAATTTTAAATAGTTCACATAAAAACAACTTGAAATATTTTATTGTGAATATATTTTTAATTTACTAAACTTGAAATTATCCGATTTTCTTAAATTAATTAACCTTAAATTACTTGGGCTTAATCTTAAATAAGGATTGAGACAATTTAGATTAATAAGTTTTATTTTTAGATTGAATTAGTCACTATAATATGACAATATTCAATATAAAAACAGGTATTTAACTAGGTTTTCCATACTTTTATATCTCACCATTTTACATTTGTAGTTGTTTTTTTTTATATCTTACTGTTTACCTTCTCATTTTTATTATTGCTTGACATTATCACCTTTCTGTACACTTATTCTGTAATCTTTTATTCATATATATCCTTAATTTATATCCATTGCTAATTTTCTTTACTTTTCAATATCTTATGTTATTATATTCTTGGTTCTGCGATTTTTTTATTGTTATTTTTGTTTTTCTCTCTTAGCCCTGAAGATGGCCTACAACCTAGGTCGAAACGTTAGCACTAATAGTAAATAAGTGCTCAATTATTTGTTGTTTTTTATGACTGCACTAATTCCTTCCTTCATTTGATCTTTCAGTCAACTAATTTCCTCTCAAACATAAAAACAGTAGCAATGACAGGCTAAGATGAGATGTAACCCTAAAGGAACGGTACGCCTAGTTCTTGCAGGGGACAAAAAGCTGTTGCCAAGGTAACGGGCCCTCAACCACCGCTAGTCCACGCTACCTCAACTTCTTATATCTCGGGAGTGGGCAGTAACATGCTTGGGTCTATAGCCTATATTTATTGTTTTATAAAATTATATTGTTATTGCTTGTTTTATGTTATTCCGGGATCACTTTCAGAGTTCAGAGTTTTCCCTCTATCAAGAGTATCCACTTTTTAGAGGCTGGGTGAGCCCCTGGAGGGTCTTCAGATCCCAAATGTCGATTACAGTATAGCCATATTTTCTTAGAATCTTTAATTTTTTTTTATCCGATACTCTCTTCCCGATATATCATAATATCAATTAAAAAAACAGTTGCTTTCTTAAAAGCTATGAAGAATGGTTTCTACAGACAAAAACGTACCCATAATGTGTTTAGTGTTCATGTAATTTTATCGGCTTGTTGAGATATTAGTTAATTTCAAAAAATAAAAATTTTAAACGTATAGGTTTATTGGCTTTTAATGTCAACCTATATTGAAATTTATCTAATGATGACAATATAATAAGTGGTGTAGCTCAATGTGTAGAGGGCTGAATAACTATGCTGAAGTCTCCGGATTCAAATCCAGCTCTGAAGTTGAATTATTAAATCTTTTAACAGCCACGTTTGAACTCTGTCGGATCCGTAGACTTTCTTGGGGCTCACCCAGTCTCTATAAAGTCGATTCCTTTAATTGGTGCGAAAACCTGGTAGTCGTCCAAATTACCTACCTCCACAACCGTTAGCTTTGAAACATTACAATCCCTGCCAAATACAGAACCCAATACTCTGTTTAGTAATGGTACAAATTTTTTAAATCCTTTTTCAAACATGAGCATAAAATTAATACCCATGAACAATAAATATTTATGCCTGAGCTAAATTATTTTTCTAGAAATCCTCACACAGAGGATCTACGTTTTATTTTTCTTCGATGGCTACAAGATATTAGAAGTGTCTGCAATACTGCTCGAAAAGTCTTCCTATGTCTTCACTGTACCATTATTATCTTCCCATCGGTATGTTAGCATCGATTGCCAATTATTAAATTGAAATCACAAATATTAATACTCCTATAGTATTACTCAATATAGAAGGTAGGGTTACATGTAGTCTAAGTAGGTACTCGGTTAGAATAACAACCTACTGTGCCTAAGATAGCGGGTTTGCAGGCCGGCTTTAGGATGTAGGATTAGGACAAGCGGGTTTAGGATTTAGTATGTATAGGGAGTAAACAAATCCTTAGTTATGACGTCCATCGGAAGGGACGTAAAAGCAGGGTACTATGTACCTGGGTAGGCAAAATATAGGACTCACACTGTAGCATCGTCTGACTAGCCTCAGCAGCATAAAATGACTTCAATTGAATAAATAACAAGAATACGGTAAATTATTTTAAAGTATTTTTATTCATACAAATAATTATTATTTTATTTATATATTATTTATTTTATTTTTATGGCATTACAACTCCATGACGAATCTAGACCTCCTTTAGTCCTCTATATGGCCATTATTTGAGATTATTTTTATTACAGTTGCGTCATTAAATGATATATTAAATGTCAATTATTATTATTTTTTATCATAAGTAATAATTGGAACTAATAGTTAATACACGATGGATCGTGAGCATGACACGATGTCTAAGTTGAGTCACGACTTGAAAGTATGGCCGTTCCAATTTGTCACGATACCGATTTAGACTAGTCTCGTAACGCTAACTATTTACACCATTATGATATATTATGTTATTTAGAATGATAAATATTACTAAGTATGAGAGGCAGGTATAACTATAGTTAATAATAATGTCAATCGTTTACATCTTTTTCAGGACAAATAATAATGTCCTTGGAGTAAACTAATGTTTTGAACTTCATAAACAATGAATCAGGGTTTTAAAATTCTATAATTTAATAACTCGAATTTATTTTAATACTATGAATTATAATTTAATATATCGCGCTAGTATTTCTAAAGTGACATAAGTAAAAAATCTACATTTTTGGGAAAATTGTAAAAACTATTAGTGAGATTAGAACAGCTGAACTTGACAACAAGAGTGACCCCAATCTTTCATGGTCAAAACCCATCACCGAAAAAACACCGATGTTTTAGTACCATTAATTTAGAAATATTTGTGCGATATATGTACTTATATAGCTGGTATTGATATCGACTACATATTTTATTAGAAAAATAGGAGAAATTTAGAAGTTATGAGTTCTTTTTTTTTTTTTTAATTCTTTGTATTTAGTAAGCTAATGTTTAAAATGAATTGTTTCAATAATATTAAATTGTGACTACACCCTAAAGTTTTCTATCCCTAAATATATTTAATGTTGTTATTAAAAATAAAAAATATTCTATTCTCATATTAAAAAGTAATACATAATTAAATAAAAAATAAAATGGAAAAATTTAAATAAATCTGAAAAGATTGATTCATTTTTGTTTTTATTTCATTGTTTCTTTTTAACACGAGAATATTTTTTTATTTTTAACAGCATCGTAAAATATATTTAGGGATGAAAAACCAGGGGGAGAGGGCCTCGATTTAATATTATTGAAAAAACGTATTTTAAAAATATTGCATATCGATTAGCTTACCAAATAAAGGAAATTGAAAATTAAAAACGAACGGAACCCATCATGGCTTCTAACCTTCTGCTATTCTCATAAAATAATCGGACTTTAATAAAATCTATTTTTTATTCTAACGGGATATTATTCGATGTTATTCATACGCAATAAACTGATTTCTTGTTTATTCAATTTTATAACCTAAAGTTGTTCAGAAAACTGTTGAAAGCTATTCCTAAATAGTTAACATTGTCTCCGAGCAATGTATTGACATATATGAGAGACATCTGTTGTAGTTTAACCCTGTCAACTACAACCTACACCAATCTGTACTATATTGATTTAGCGTTTTAGTCAAGTTGTGTCTGTAACAATTAGAGAATAATTGAGCAGCAAATGGATTTGAGAAGTAAAAACGATCCAGTTCTGAGGAGAAAGGTAACGCAGAGAAAGAAGATAACACTACTGGCAGTTCATCGAACTCGGCCAGCTCCGTACGGTTTGTTCGTCCAATAGGACGGCTTTCTTAACCCGATAGAAATCAAGGTACTTGTGTTTTAACCGGTACCCATGAAGCCTACCTCTTCTTATCATTAGAGTTATTTTATCTTGTTAATTATCTATTAAAATTTCTGTATTTTTTATCCTTTTAAATAGATTTTCCACTCCCATCCAAGACAAAAAAAAAATATCCTTTAGTAATACAGCCCATCAGGTTCAAAACGTGGTAGAGACTGGGATTAGAAAAAATACGTAGGTATTATTTTTGTTTTATAAACCTGACCCCACTGTATTGGGTTCAAGACTTGTTGGGATATACAGTTTTCAGGCCAACGGTTGTGCAAAGAAGATATTTGGCCGAGATCATGCTCCACTTCCAGTTTTATTAACCCAACTAAGGATCTACAAATCCAACAGAATTGATTAACAATCGTAGGTTAAACAGACTAAATAATATATCTGCAACTACCGGTCTCTAATTTGGAATCTAGGAATTTTTAAATATACTTACTTTTACAAAAAGAATTCCTGTAAGTTTTCTTTTACAAGTCAACATATCTGTTAAGGTATCCAGCTTTTTTTTTTTTTACAAACTAAGCATTTTTTACAAGGCACGTGGAACACAGCGGTCATCAGTTATTACTTTTGCCACTTAGCAAATACCGATGTACACTATAGTATAAATATAATATAATATATAATATAACAATAATAATATGATATATAAGTAAAAAAATGATTTTACAAAAACCTTTCCTTGATCTGAATCGTGGAAACTTTGATTTGGATGGATATAAATTTAAAAAAAATTTTCGGAGACATATTTTGAAAATATCCAAAGTTAGGGTGTTCATATAGAAAAAAAAAATTATCGATGTTTTTAATACATCAATTGTATAGAAATAGTGATACATTAATTGAAAATCGTCATTTTTATCTTTAAAAGGCGAAGAGAGTTTCTGTATAATTGAATTTAAATGTCGAAGGTCAAGCATTAAACTTGAAGAAGTGAAACTAAATACTGAATAAGGTTTTTAGAAAAACTTTCAAAGGGAATAAAAATAAATTGAAGATTTAATACAAAAGAGGAGATGGGCCACAAGCAGACAAGGAACAACTAAAGAACAACTTAAAACCGCTAAGACGATAGACAGTCAGTAAAAAGAACACACAACACGATAATTATGTTTTTGTTCTTAATTTGAAGATGCAACCGTATTTAGAAAATCGTTTAAAATGGAAATATTGGTCTTCGATACTCAAATTTGATCTGTACATTGAAAAAATCTGTTTATTAAAATCCTCTTGTGTTCAGTGCATTGCGGGGACCATACTGTTTCTAGAACGACGGTTGTGCAAAAACGTGGTTTGTCCGAAATCACGCTCAACAGCCAGGTTTTTCACCAATTAAGCATACCCATATCATAGAGGCTGAGTGAGCCCCAGGAGGATCTATAGATCCCAAAGAGTCCATCCAGAAAAAAAAACTGTAAACATTAACCTATGGAGGGTCTTGGGTTTAGTGTTGTGAGAGACTGTACTGTTTTTTGGACTACAGTTGATGATTTGTCCTAAAGCACGATCACTCGTCAGATTCCCCCCTTATTTTGGGTACCCACTTTATAGAGGCTGGGTGAGCCCCAGTAGGGTCCTAAATCCAATAGAATCCACCTCTGGCCGCTAACAATATTAAATCTCCCAGTGAACGGGATCTGAACCCTAGGACCTTCGGGGTGGCAACTCTACCTCGCTTCCCAACACAAGATACCGTGGCAGTTAACAATTTAAATGATTTATCAGCCAGAGCCGGATTTGAACCCGGAGCCTTCAGCATAGCAATTCAGTTATCTACACACTGCGCTGCCCTACTTAGTGTTCTTATTACATTACCTTCATTAGAAGAATTTCGGACGATATCAAAAGCCAATACACCGATACATTAAAAAAAATAAAGTTTAAAAAAACGCTATCAAAAATCAGTCTAAACAAAGTGATAAAATTACACGAAAATATGTGAGCTGTGGCACAGGGTGAGTACTCGTTAATCTGTAGAACCAGGTATTCAAAGATTTTAAAACAACAATCACTTTTTTTTAATGGAAAAAATAACACGAGCATATGAAGAAATTATCGGACGATATAAATTAACAAATTAATTTTTTTAATTTACTGTCTTGTCTGTTTCTTGTTTTGTTTTTTCAATATTTTTCTCAGTTTTATAATTTTAAATCAGGTGGGTCCTACCATAGATTCGCGTGGCACCTTAAGTGAAAAATAGATCATATATCAAAAATAAAGGAATTAACTAAAAACAATATCATCAAGAATTTTTTGATGCCATCTCATTCCTCAATCAGACAAAGTTCGCTTTATCATACATTCCAGATAAGAATGTGAAACTAGTAATTATATTAAAATTGATCACAATTAACTTTTCATTCGCTTCCTTTTTAATATTCTCGAAAACAAAAATAATCGTGAGTTTTAGTATGAAAAAAGTGTAATTATGGCAACTGTCTATACTTCGCTAATCATTTATTACCTCAAGAAGTAAAGGTTTCAACAAACATTTCCAACGATGTGTGCAAGTTGGTTCGTTGATCTACAAACAGTCAGTAATACAATTATTTTTATTTTCAAGAATTTTAAAAAGGTAACGAATAAAAAGTTAAAACTTGGTGTGACCTAACTCGGAGCGACAACCTGCGGAAATGATGTTCTCAAATTTTATTGGTATAATAAATAAGTATATATCTTTATCAAAATTATATTTTTTTTAATTGCCTAATCTTTTTTGTACTTGTTAGTCTATTAGTTTAGTTCTTTATGGTTTCTTTTAATGTTAAATATCAAATTTTTATCAGTTTACAACAGCTGTGCCCTAGATTCGCGTGGTGCATGAAGTGAAAAGTAGACCATATTTCAACAATTTTATTTTTTTTTTACCGATTGTTCCACGAATAATACTTTTTTGAGTTATGCCAAATTAACGGAGTTCTATTAAAGTATGAACAAAAAAATTAGCATTGGAAATTTTTAACTTATTCAGATTCTCACTTAAGCATTATTTAGGTTTTTTTTCTCCAAACTATTTTCATTTCTCTATCTGTTCTCTATCCGGATTAGTATATATATATATATATATATATATATATATATATATATATATATATATATATATATATTTAGGAAAGCTATATATATTATCCATTCTATAAAATGACCAAAAATCTTCTCTTCTCTATTTTTTTGTTTCAATTTCATCAGACGCACTTAAATTTCCTTAATGCTTCTGAGTCTAAATTGCTCATAATCTGTGATTACTGATTCATACATCTTCCTAAGAAGTTTTTTTTCAAATAAAACTGACTTTTGTTATCAGTTTCGTAGGTTGTCGCTTCGAGTCAAGTCAAAACAAGTTAAGAATAATTTAAATAGCAATTTAATTTTACTACTGACCGTTTATAGGTTAAAGAACCGCCTTACACATATTTTCAGGTTATATCATTTTTATCAATAATTACACGCTTCTTTTTTTGTTTTCATACTTAATCTCTCGATTATTTTTCTTTTCGAGAATATTAAAGAAAAACGAATGAAAAGATAAAATCGTGACTTCATTCTGATTGACAGTATGCCGAACTGATACCAAAAGTAATTTCGATTTGAAACAAATGTGGAAGAAAATGGTCCGGATGGAGGTCAATAAATGTCTCTTAAAAAGGGAGGAATGTTTATTAAAGAGCCAATGTTTCGACCAACATTATCGGTCTTCTTATGGGCTGTCGAGGTGGCGGGGGCGAAGTGAATTGGTCACAAACACACAACTATCAGTTATGTTATGTGTTTATGTGACAGTTATCAGTTAGTTATGTGTTTGTGTGACAGTTATCAGTTAGTTATGTGTTTGTGACGAATCACACCGCCCCCACCCCCTCCTCGACAGCCCTGAAGAAGACCTGCAATATCTTTAATAAATATTGCTCCATATTTAAGAGAAATTTATTGACTTCCACCCGGACCATTTTCTTCCACATATATACACAAGGTCAACTAGTATCATTCAAGAAGAAGAAAAAATCCTATCCTAGGAAGGTATAAGTGACCAGTAACCAGGAGTGATGAACAATTTAGAATAGCTATCTATTTTGATGAATAAATAACCAAACCTGGAATGGTTCACAGAAGCTTATAAAGATCTAGAAAGTTTAGGAATCACCAAAGGTAAAGTAAAGAACAGATTTTTTTTTTTTTTGGATACTTTCAGTACCGCAGGTTATCCTTTTTATTTTTTACTATAAAAAGATTGATAACGTTCAGAGCCATTTAAGGTTTGAGGTATAAAAAATGATTTCAGTATTTATTAAATTGTTATTAATGAAATGATTTTAAATCTGTTTCCATCCATTTTAAAAATCTTAAAAATTTTATAAGTGTAATAAATAAAATCGAAATGATGATATCCACCCACGAGGAGCCTAGCAATTGACGCAACGGCTACTTGCTAGTTACGTAGCCGAAAAAAAAGGAAATCGATTTGTTTGAAAGTCGATAAGAAGATTTCGTCGCTGCGGTCTCTAAATATAGACACGGGGAGACGGCACTTTCGATATTCGATAGATCGAAGCGTGCAACTCTCTCTAACGGGACACAGAGGTCCGGGAGTGGGAGTGCACACACCTGAGGACTCACCTCCTTATGGAAGAGAGAAGACGATTGGCCGGATGTGATGACGTAGGAGATGGTTAATCCAATGAGATTCGATCTTCTATTCTATCCTGCTCACACTTGACACATGAAACACGACTGATAGTCTTCGCGATCGAGAGGAACGGATCGCGGCGGAGCTGGGACGAGCACTGACTGAGCCGCTGTGGTGGGGGCGATTCCCCTCCCTCCCCCCGCTCAGTGGGGTCAAGTCCAAGGCGATGTCTAGGCGTTTAAGAGATGTGATAATCGATTGCAGAGTGATTATAATCGATAATAGCACATCGATGCGAAAGTATAACAGTTAAAGTTTCGAGAATAGTAGCTGACACCATCGATGTGTTGAAGACTTCGATAAAAAAAGCTCTGTTCTTTTTAAAAGTATCTCGAGAAACTAAGACATAAAAATTTTATTTATGGAAAAATACAGTATCAGTTTCGCAGGTTGTTGCTTCCGAGTCAGTTTTAACTTTCTATTCGTATCCTTTTTAATAATATTCTCGAAATAAAATTTAATTAATGTCTGTATATTGTAACCATTAAATACTGCATATCATCATCTATACTTCCAATTGTTTGTAGTTTATTTTATTATTATTTTTATTTTCGAGAATATTTTACCAGTTTAGGATAACAAATTTATAGAGGATATCCAAACTCCATAGAGTCGATTCTACTAGACCAACACTTTAAGCTCCGAATTACTTACAAAAGACTAATGTACATGACTAATATAAGACCCATTTGGACTTACACAGTTGAACTTTAGGGCTCCGAAAAGCAATCGAAGTCCTCTCGTATCCAATCCTTACAATCCAAAACCCTTCGTAAAATCCTCAATGCTCCTTACTCTGTTACGCATAAAATAATCCATAATGACTTAATGCCCCGTTTATTGCTGATTTATTTATTTTCCAAACCTTACGTTAATGACTTCATGACGAACTTTATTCCCACACAAACCCACTAGTTTCAAACCTATTGCAGGATGCTATTACGATAATCTAGGACATACGACTTCTTGGACAAATCACCTCACTGCACAATAGTTGTTCTTGAAACAGTGCAGTATCTACCACGTCTTGAATCATTTGTTGCTGTGGTATTTGTTCTTATTTTGATACAGCTACCTTTAGTGTACACACGATAAGTGGGTAAAAACACCTGCATATATTTTTGTTTTGCCTTACCATTGAATAACAGTTCCCGGACCCTCCCACTACAGATCCCCACAATCCTGTACTGGTTGGATAAAGGACGAAACACTAAGCACCCTAGAATGGAGACCGCCCACACACAGCTCCTCCGACTACCCACTGCATAATATTCCACCAACTTCCGCCTCCATGCTAATAAACCTGTGTAGTTCCACGAAGGGCCCTTCCTAAAAATATCCAATTCCCACGCTGTCCCAGTTTATCCAATATGTTGTAATGTGCACCAGCTTCCCGATGTAGGTGTTTCTGACCCTTAAATGGGGAAGAGGATATCGAAACGATATAATAATAATCATAATTATTATTATTATTATAAGGACTAAGAATCCAGAAAGGGTCGATGACCTTTCCACCAATATCTGCTTAGAAACTGCAGCCAACGGACTACCGCATAAGCTGAAAGTGACGTATTCGGTACTATGCGTTAATAATTCACAATAGTTCATGTTTGATAACTGAATTTATAATATTACGAATGTAATTGAAACATTTATAAAATAAATATATGCGTTTAATCATGCTGACAACCTAAATACTTAAATAAATCGGCCATATTGTTATGAACAATAGCTAATTAATGTTGGTTAGTAGTGACTGTTTGAGAACAGTACCTTAGTTCTGCAGCATACACACCTCCGTTCTGTAAAGGTTTCTTAAAATCATTATATATTATATTGGAAAAAAATAGTTTCTTCTTATTTTTGAAATTTTATACAGTATTACAAATCCAAGACGAAGAATTAATATTAGTCTAATAATTTTTTATAAAAATTTCAGGCAAAAATAAAGTATATACCATTAGTGAATGATTGCATCTTTATTCATTTATTGATTGTAGAGTCGTATTACTATAACTTTAATTGTAGAGTCGTATTTTCCAATACATATAGCTTAATTAGACACTGATCGGTTACCTCCGAATACTTTTGGAACTGTTAGATACGGATCGCGATAACAGGTTATTTATAATCTATAACAGGTTATTTATAACCAATAACCAGTTATTTTTCATGAAAAACCGATTCTACAGTCTGTCCATAGTGTGTTGTCAGATTTTTAATAATGCTTAACATAATTCCTAACCAAATTATTACAGAAACAAAAAGATACTTAAAATTTCTAATAATAATCAACAGAAGTGTAACAATAGTCTCAACAGTAATATTAACTGGTATAGTCACTGCATATATTCATACTAAGAAACTGAAAGAGCAATTTGTTTTTGTTTAGGATGTAATGTTATATATTATCAAGTAAAATGTATTTAATATTATATTTCAAACAATAACTTAGTTCTAACTACTTGATTTGCAGAGATATTTCATGGACAAAAGACATTGTTGCTAATAATAAAATGGTATAAATTTTATCTATTTCAATAAATTAAATTTCATATTATAAATTCAATTTAAACATATTCATTTTTTTTATTAAAATGCAACATTAACAAGCTATAATATCCTGAATCATGCCTCCGGAAATCAAGAGATTAAGAGTAACTGATTAAATGAACTAATAAATTAATAACATTTTAGCGACGGTACCTATGTAAATGCATGTATGTATATATATAGGTGGATAGTATAATATTTTTAATAAAAATATAGTTTGGGAAGCCTGAATTCTTGTAATATTTCACACACAAAACAGTATTACTAATCTTTTCCTAGTAAAACTTTTAAACATTTTTAAAAATTATTTTCATATTATGTTTAAAATGTTAGTTTAATATGTTAAATATAATTATATGTTTAAAAAAAAAGTAGTCGATACTATAGAAGTCCAAAAGATTAAAAATTATGTAATTTTTCTAATTATTAAAAACAAATTTTGCTATTTAGGCTATTGAAAATCATATTTATAAATCTCTATGAAACTTAATTTATTTATTTTTTAATAATTTCTTTTTCAATGAAACTACAAGCTATTTTGTTTTTATCTGTTTGATAAAATGCAATAAATAACGCTGTAATACTGTAATATAAAGCAGCGAGTTAAATAATTAAATGAACTAATAATTAACAGGAATAAATAAATTAAAGCTTACATTTAACTATAAAAACTTAAGGAATAACATTGCAATAATAATTAATTGTATATACATATAATCATTTATTAGAAATTAAAAATCAAAAACGTAAAAAATGATCTTACAAGTGAAATCCCATCATGACGAATAATTCCTTCATCAAGTACACTTTCACTTATTTAATTTTTTTTTAACCACACACATTCAACACTTAATTAACACTTAAATACACATTTAATAACGAAAAACTCTGAAATACCGGAACGGAAACGAAAGCACAAAATTATAGAACACAAAACATAATATATTTGATTTAAATTTAAAAGATATGAGACAACTGAACACTGGCACGAACCGAGAAAGACTGAGGAATATTCTATATGAAGTAGATGTTGTTGCTATGAATACTAGATAATTAAGTTAAAGGTAATGTCGCGTTCTGATTGGACGGATTTGGCGGCATCCTTCCCCCACCACTACCCATCAGCCCTCTGTTCTTTGCAGTATTTTAAACGAATAGTACATTTTCTAATATCATTTCATTCTCTTCAGGCGGCACTGGCTGAACTGGTAGGATTTTCTTTTTTATTTTATTTTGAATATTAAATTAGGAAATGAATAAATAAATATGGTATTTAGTATAGATAATTAAAAATGTTTTATGCTTATTTTTGTAATTATATTTATTTTATTTCATGTTACAATGAACTGACTAAATTGTTTTTCCATAAGAAATTTAACATATGAATAATATATTAGATCAGAAATATAGTTCAATAACTAAATGTTTTATACATATATTTTTAGGGTAATTTTAAAAGCTTAATAAAATTCAATAATTACAAATATAGACTAATTAGTATATAAAATTATATAGGAATATCTTTTTAGTAATTAAATTAACGAATCCAGTACTTTTTATTGAGATGAAGGTCCTATCCAGATTAGATAGATAGATAGCACTTACAATTAATATTTTTATTATATTAAATATTTATTATATCTATATTTAATTTAATAATAGTGGACCCTAAGGCTCGATGCCGATACCTACAAACCCTAATCCTTTGCCGTCAGATCATCTTTAGCACAATCCTTCCCCCTACGGTTTACCTTTTGAACATTTATTATTCGACCAAAAGCTTATTAATTTTTTTGTTATATATGAGTTTTTTCAATTCGATTATTTATTTTATATATTATATTAAAGCGAAGTTAACGTTTTCTCAAGTTTTAATTGTCATTTAATTTGACAAGGAATAACGAAAAACTACTTCCATCTAAACTAAATCTGAGTATATGTCATAAAAATATTAATATTAATTAATAATATTACCTTAATTATTGTTTTGTCTATTTAAATAACATTTTTTTAATCATTATATAATATCTACAGACCCAGACAAGTTTTCTCAAAAATGAGTTTCTTGTACTTAAGTAAGCGGAATCGAGTTATTTTAGTAGTGAATAAGGGGCTAAGTAGGCCATTCGCTTGAAAAGGAGTTATTGCTTATATTACAACTCCATTTCAAGCCAAAAACTACGAGAATGATAACATTCCGGCTATCTGAAAGCAGTTAACTCTCTCTGGAAAGAAATTCCGACTTAACCACTAATTAATCGGGGCTGTAAATATAATATTGACCATGAATATAAATGAGCCCATTTGGGCATCGGTAACCAGAAACCCTTTAAAAAATGGCTTACATGAACAAAACTACTTTGGATTAAAATACAACCCATTTTTTCAGTTTTTCGCTTGTCCAACTTACTGTTATATGTTATTTTTAATTTTAATCTGTCTTTTGATTTAATACTTTTTTTGTATATATATAAAACGACTTTATTACAGCAACGAGTCGTATGTAGTAGTCTAAATCACTCAAGCCCTGCCGCAATTTCTTTTTATTATTACAGTCCTCCTCTCTAAGTCCTCTTGCCGCTATTGCCTCCGGGATCCCTTCTATCCACCTCTTCTCTGGCCGACCTCTCTTCCTCCTTTCCGATGTTACATGTTTCAGTACCGTTTTAGGCCATCGGTCGTCCGTCATCCTCATAACATGACCAAACCAATTCAATTTTTTCGTTTCAACTGAGTACAGGATGTTAAGTGGTCTGTTTACTGTTCAGTAAACAAATTTTTTTAATTAAAGGAAAAACATCGGTTAACGAAAGCCAAATTTTAATTGAATCGATACTATAGATTAACTGAATAGAATGAAAATTTATATTTAAAAAATATCGATTAATTTTAAAAAATATAATAATATACATGTACCCCTAAATATGTAGCATCTGTACCCTTCCCTGGTTGCTAGGAGACGCGGAGGCTATCGGATTAAACCAGCACTACTTCCGATCTTTGGATTATTATTCATTTAATAAATCTACAACAATATGTCACAATAAATTTAACTATATTATTTAGAAATGTTAATAGCTATAAATTCTTCCTACACTTCTGGATAAAATCCATTAATACGGAACAAGTCCAATAAATCGTTTTGTAAACATTTAAAAATAATCCATATACCTTCCTTCAAGACCTTGTGACCGTAAATAAAGAGCTATTAATAGCGATCTTGGAGGAAATATGAGCAAACATCGAAATGATCCCACGAGAAGGTCGATGTATCGATATCTAGGACAGGAGAGGAGAGATCCAGGCCAAGGAGAGCCATCGACTTGAATAATCGATTTATTGAAGAGTATCTGCTTTTCTTCCTCGATTTCCTCGATAACCAGTTGGTGGAATTGGCTGGATGGTGTTTTGGACTTAAATGGGATGTTTTTTTTTTAATAGAATTAAATGAGACTTCGAATGAATCAATATATAAACATATATATGTATTGTGCTATGTATTGTCGGCACTGATGCCGGTGGCAAACATGAAAGACAATTTGTTATGTTATATGCAATCCTTTTTATATATTAAAGTCTAAATCATTAACCTTGTTTAAAATTGAATAAATAAATGATCCTTATTGCAATTCTTTTGGAGCTTACATACCCAAGATGCACTATTTATTTATAAACAGTATATTGAAGGTATAATAGATGAGTAAATTGGTAAACACAACAGGAACAGACCTTTGGAAAGGAACCCAATTAAGATTAAGGCATATAAATAATAATTTGAGTACACATCCTAAATGAGACTCCCATGGCATCCCAAATATCAACCTACCTATTCAAAATATATTTAACAATAGAAACGTAGCAATATGTGTATATATATATTGATACATGACGCAACTATCGTCTAATGAAGAAAATATAATCATTCCTAGAGAACATTGAAGAGTTTAGGGGTCGGCAGTCTTACCTATCCCTTCCATAGATAAAACATCCTCTTCAGTTCAACCCTTTCAACGAGTAACATAGGAGACTTCAGTTCAACCCTTTCAGCGAGTAACATAGGGCACTTCATTTCAACCATTCGATCAATTCAGTAATATCAAGCGCTCCATCTCAAGCTATGGAAGAAGATTGACCATCGCGGGGAGAAGGATCACCTCGTCTATCAACGCAAGTACTATATATCATTATTCTGCAGAATACGTCGATAGCTACATTTTGTTTAGAGCTCATAAAATTTAAATTAAATAAATTCAAAGCGCTATATGTATATAGATTTAATCTGTTAATTGGTTATGTTTTAATCATAAAGACATTTGATAGTAAGAAATTAATAATTATATTTAATATTTGATAAATGTAAATTTTCAAGATCAATTTCTTTGATTTGTTCATTATACTGTTTTCTATTGAAATTAATGTATTCATTATATTATTTTATATTGAGGTTAATCTGTTTATTATATTATTTTTCTATTGAGATGGATTTGTCCATTATATTGTTTTAAATTGAAATCAATTTATTTATATTATTGCTTTTAATTGTGGCTAATAATAAATCAATGTTAGTGAAATGTATTTTGCCTTATCTATTGATTGCCTGATGTTTATCCGTATTTATATTCAAATGATAATAGATTTATTAGTAGTTAATAAGAGTAATTAATCAATTCAAGGTAAGATTTTCAATTTAGCTTAAGTAATTTATTCCAGTTCTTATCAGTGAATATAGATAATTAAAATCTGTCCATTTAAACCCGTAAATACCTTAGATAAGCGGAAGTAATGAGTATCAATTAACAAAATAAAATTGTTATCACTGGTAGGAATGGAGTAATATATATATACCGGATATATTAAAAAGTATGTTTTTAAATGTTATCCCATATGAGGTGTTGGGTTTCAAAACCGGTTACATCCGTTTTCAAAAATTTTCCGGACTGATTAAAAAACTTTTTTTTTTTTAAATAATAGATTTAACAAATTATTTTTAATATGTTTCGTTATTTTGCTAACAATGCACTTTAAAAATTATTACTTTTTTTGTTTATACAAGGTGGAAATCTCAACCTGAGGCCAAAAAGTCCTCAGATAGTGTGGGACTCCAACCCACTACATAAAACCATCTTGTGCAACATCTGAGCTATCCCAAGTCGCTCCTCTTTCACCTGCAAAATCTCGGGTATGAGATATAGACCATTGACTAATCTCCCAATTTAGTGGAATTAATCTTTTGTTTGGAGTTTTAATTTATTTATTTTAATTTAATAGCAATTGATTAGGCTTCACTCTTTTAAGCCGCCTTATTTGATGCAAAGCCTCCTCAGCTATGCTCTGCATTTCTGGGTTTACGTGGATTTTAATACTTTCGTTGTGACTATCCGCAAACCTAATTCGTAATTTGCCACGTTTTCCAAGGTCTTCATCCCGCAATTTCCGTGTTTTTGCCGATTTTCGAAATTTTTACATTTTCGTCAATATCTCAAGTTTCGCTATTTTTTACTTCTGTCGGCAGTTCTCATAATTTGCCTACTTAATTATATGTTTTTTATTTTTAATTAAATATAGCTTTTCTAATTGATATATCGAATTATCTCCTACATGGGCTAGCAGCCGGAGATTGATCCTATGGGATCTAGGACTCTCCCGGGGCTCACTCATCTCTATAAAATTGGTACCCATAATAGGGTGGGGAATTCATCCGGTTGAGCGTGATCTGGGCCATATTAACGCTGTGCACAACCGTTTTCAGAGAAACAGTACAGTTTTAGTGTTTCAGATAAACAAAAAAAGATTATTATTTAATTACTTGCGAATTCCTCACGGTAGTATCCTTGGCCAAATCCTTTAAACAGTTTATACAGCTGACATCCCAACTCATCCTAATACTATCCTGTTATTGCCACGTTTGCTGGATGATACATGTGTATTATCAGTCGACACCAATCCAGTTATTGCATCCCAAAGCTTCCAATCCCATATCACTGATCTTGTCAAAACTGGAGAATTAAAATAAATTTTCAAAAATCGCATCAAATCACTTTTACCTTCCGTCGTAAACCAATGACTTCCTGCCCTTCAGTATCCTTTAATAAGACCCCACTGGTGCCTGTAGAACAGATCCGATACTTAGGGTTGCATCTCGACAAAAGATTAACCTGGAATCCCCATACAAGACTGAAAAGGCAAGAAACTGCTCAACGTTTCAGGCTACTTCAACACTTACTAGAGCTCTAAGCTTACCAATTAACTACAAAAGACTAATCTACATGACCATCATACGACCTATTTGGACTTACTTTGGGGATCCACTTAGCCATCGAATTCCTCTCGTATCCAATCCCTACAATCCAAAATCCTTCGTAAAATCCTCAATGCTTCTTATTTTGTTAAGGATAAAGTCATTCATAACGACCTCAATGTCCCATTTGTTGCTGATTTGGCCCGAACCCGGTATCTATCCTTTCATAACAAACTTCATTCCCAATCAAACCCTCTAGTTTCAAGCCTACCTTCCTCTTCAATTCCCGATAATCCTCCGAGGCGACTGAAAATAAGATGTTCACGTGACCTTCTTAGTTGGACTTCTGATTTGAGTACTACCAGTGGGTAGTTTCTCTACTTGTCATTATCTCATATCTTTAAGTATCACTTAGCCTATTTACTTGTTGTATTATTGTAATACAGTTGTAAATATCAATAAATATATAAACAAAAATTACTTGCGAATATAATAATTATAATTCCCCACTGAAAGAAATACAATACAGATAATTGAGTGGTTAAGAGACATCATTAAGGGGTGACGCCATCCTGCCGAAGACAATCATCAAATTCTTCGACGGGTTCGAACAATTTCGACGGTGTGGAAATCAGTAATCACTTCCGGATACGGAGAGTAGTAAATTGGCCGCCATGAATGGAATAAACTATAAAAGTTAATTATCACATGTTAATAAAAATGAACTATCGAAGGATACATTACAATGAGAAAGTCACACAATTTTATAGAACCACATTCTTTAACATAAGTAGGAGTAATAGTCTGTAACTATGTATTAAGAAATAGATTACATAATAAAGAAGAAATTGTGGCTTATCAGAAATCGATCGATAACTACCATGGAACAAAATTAGAAAAAAGTGTTTACAAAATTACATGGCCTTAATGAAGGTCTAAAACATATGCAGGAATTTCATCACTAGGTTTTTATTTGCTTGGTTCTTCAACGATATATCTTCAGATTAAACAATTAACCTTTCTTGTAAACTAATGTGCATAAGATCGCGAGACCGCAGTCCGGCAGGTGGCCTTAGGATTTTCTATTACCTTAAAAAAAATCTACGGAGGTGACGTAAAATGTCGGTCACGATGCCATTAAATATCCCCATCCTAATTATAACTGGATAGGCAAAATTTAAGGCTCTCGTTGCAGCATTGTCCGATTAGCGTTAGCAGTATAGATAGAAGTGGCTCAAATGAAACGAACTAAATTTTAAGACTGTGGAAAAATTCCAACGAAAAGCCCTTAACTTAAGCCCCAATGTGTTGGACAGATAATTTCAATTTCTGTGATAGTTTGGAGACTTATTTATGTAAGGTCTTTTTTTACGTTTCAATATTAATCAAACTAAATTTTCTTTTTGATCTAGCAATTGTCTATAATTAAGATTAAAGACGCTTTATATTGTTATCCTTCATGTTATTATTTTAAATAATTAGGGATGTATAAATAAAATATTAAAAAACTATACCACAACAGCCCATGAAGAAATTTTCGCTCTGTACGTGGTGTAGAGCTAGTACTGTTTTTACGCCAACAGTTGTGCAAGGAGGAGATTTAACAGAGATCAAGCTAAATTAAAGACATCTATTTTATAGAGACTGTGTAAACCCCAGGAGGATCACTAGATCTACATGATGGTTCCACTGCTGATATAATTAGGTATATATTTCCGTTACATACTGAGTCCTGCTCCAATACCTACTATATATAGTTAATTGAATTCTTTCTCGTTAAAAATTAAAATTTCCAAAACAAATTTCCGATATTCTCTCTAAGCCAACGGTTGTGCAGGGAGGTGATTTGGCCGAGATCACGCTCAAAAGCCAGATATTTCGACCTATGGCTATTAAAAGGATATTTAGTTAATAATATAATAGTTATTAATAATAGTTAAATTATCTGCCACAACCTAGTACGAACCCACGATCTCAGCAACTCAGAAACAGGTAATTTTGATACTCAATTCCAACTTTACTCTTAGATAAATCTATACGACAACTTCGGCTCTCGCAAACTGCACCGATAAAAAAACGACCTTGGAATGACCTTGAGGGATGGAAGACTGCAGCGTGAAAAGATAAACATACTACATACAACATAGATAAGAGTTGACAGCTATATAATGAAAGCCTTCTGATAGGAAGAGCACTTATGGTGTTAACGACTTGAATAAGGCTATGACATGAATAACAAATGGATAATTTCTAATAATCACCGTATGAACGTCAGATCAGGGAGCAATAACCCGTTGCTTATTACCTAGCACCAAGGGCAAGGCCGTGTCGATGTATCGATACGTGTTAGTATGCTGGTTTCTGAAAAAGTATCGATTAGTATTGAATCTATATTTTTATATAATGGAATACTTATTCCAAATAAAAAAGTGTCATATTCCTATACTTTATTATTCCATTGTATGTATCTATGACAACCACTGAAAACAACTGGCCGTAATTTTCCAGCGTTTGCCATAGATAATGTACATACATTGTGTACTTTTATAGTCTAGGAATATGACCAAAATATTTTTAAAATTTAGTTTACGATATTCAGATTATAATATTTCTATGATATAGTATATCTAAATATATCTATAACTATAATTATTATAACTAATTATCTAAATATTGAAAAATAATGGAGACTTACGGGCTTTTCGTTGGAATTTTTTCCACGGTCTTAACATTTATAACTAACTAGCTGACCCGGCCACGCGTTTATATTAGTTAAAATTTGAATTTAAAATAAATAATGAGTTAATGAAAACACGAATTAAATAGATTTTGTTTTTACATTTTATTCATCTTATATCTAACTATATTATATAATATACAACACTCATAACTGATAAAATATAAATATGAGTTTAATGAATGGGGCATATGATGTTTGATTTTTAATTATGGATAGTAATAATATATTAAATTATAAATATTTATTTCAATTTAATTGATGGCTAATCGATGCACAATATTTTTTGTTAATCTGTGCGTTTCTAATACAAATATATTAGATGATTTACTAATACGTGAGCATGCAACATATCATTGCCATGGGAGGAACATGGATATTTTAAGTCCAAACTGCAAATGGACATTGTCTGGCCTTGAGACCTGTTGATGGGTATAGGAAAACCCAAACATATATGAAATTGGAATCTTTTGAACGGTATTATGGGTTCTGATGGTATTATTGAAATACGTTCCAACACGACGATTTCTTCTTTAAAGATTCCAGTCAACACGGCTGCTTCAATAACAATTCCAGTAATATTTTGTATGACCAAACGTGTACCATTGCATAATTTTGGTAGATTCAAATTACGCAGAAGAATAATATGTAAACCATTATTCAACCGAAGATTGCAAACTTGGATATACACTGTTCAGACGTGCCCTTACAAAATATCAAAAATGCAGCATCATCAAGCGTCCCTGCTACGATCGACGTTTAATCGCTAATAATAACTCCGAAAATTTCTTGGTTTTCGGTCGTTAATCGAAATAAAATATAGCCTATATTTTATGTTGGACAATGTTACGCATCTGTGCCGAATTTAATTAAAATTAGCCCGAAAAAACATCGTGACAGGAGATTTATATATATATATATATATATATATATATATATATATATATATATATATATATATATATGCATATATATATATATATATATATAGAAAGATTCTGGTCATTTGATACATGAAAGGGCTGAACTCAGGTTCTATTAGACCTACAGAGCTGCGGTTGGGTTCAAATTGTACAAAATTAAATATTCTTTAAAAAAGGTCGACTACGTTTTTTAGACATATAATTACTTTTTTTCTAGAAATTTTTGGACATTTTTTCAAATCCAAAAAAATAAAATAAAATAAGAAAAACAAGTTAATAGAAACCTTCCCTAGAGTGTACTGAAAAACTTCCCAAAGTTTCATCACAATCGGATGATTGGTGTAGTAATGCATATAAGACAAACACACATACATGCATTTTTATATATATATATATATATATATATATATATATATATATATATAGATTATCTATATTAATTTTTTAAATATCGATATTTTTTCCGAATTCATAAAACCCTTTGAAAACACCTTTTTTCCAGAACTACAGCATATGAAGTTTATTTAGGTTCTGTACATGGCAGAGGCAGTAGTCTTTCAATAACAACTGTTGTTCAGGTAAGTGATTTATCCAAGATCACTCTCAACTACCAATTTTCCAACAATTAAGCTTACACACTTTATAAACTCTAACTGAGCTCCAGAAGAGTCTGTAGATCTCACAGGATCTAGTATTATTTAATCCGGCCTAAAACAGATCAAAGTGGTTAATAGGAAATGGATTTAAAATACTTAAGCCCAATATTTCTATATTTTTTTATGCATAGAGGTATTATAATACTATATCGATACATTAAAACTATCGAAATATTATATTTATCGATATATTTTCTTCTTAATATTCATTCCTATTTTGGTTGCACATTTCCGTTATACTCTGTTCGTATATAGAGCTATATCTCGATATTCATAAATCAACTTTTCGTTCGTTGCCTCTTTGTGTGTGGTTTTTAGTAATGTATTCTTGGCACAGATAAGGTCGTACTAAGGTCGTTTCATCTTAATATTTCTTCATAATAATGATGATGACTTTATCCACGGATTGTCAGCTGACGAACCGGTATTACATTTTTTTAAAAACAATTACATTTTAAATAATAAATAATATTTTTTCATTCAATTTAATTCGATATTACACCTTTAAAATTTTTTTTTTAAACTTTATTGTCTTCTTGCGAATGGAGTATTACAGTGTTTAGAGGGCTAAGTTTCAATGCTGAAGGTAATGTGTACAAATCCGGCTGTGGCAGATCAATAACTTAGTCTTTTAACAGGCATGGATGGACCGAGTGAGATCTACTGTCTCCCTTTGGGCTCGTCCAGCCACAGGATACTCTTGATTGGGGGAATACCTGGAAGTTGAGCATGACCTCGAAGGAATCACCTTCCTGCAAAATAGTCCAAGAAACAGAATAGTCTCTACCTTGTACTGAATCCATGATTCTTCAAGGACTGTAGTGATGCAGACTTTTTTTCTTTTTTTTTTAATCTATCTGAATACATTCCTTATATTATATTATCTCGCCATCAAAGATACTTCATTACTTCGATATTGTTGAGAAGTACATACGCTTTTATCATTATTAATTCCGTTTATTCTTCAATTAAATTCCTTTAATTAAATTGTTTTTATCATTTCCTTGTTGCTATCTTATTATTATTGACTTCCTTCTCATTGCAGGAGTAATTTCCACACACACTAAATTTCCGGCATCACAAAACAATTATATTTCACTTAATAAAATTTTATTACGTATTAGTTAACGTTATGCTAGGTGCTATAGTGATTTAAAAACGTGTTTAATATACAATATATAATTTTTAATTAATGGTTTTAATTTTGTCTTGTCTGGGAAACGATTCCTGGTAGCTCAAATGGTAAGAGCGCTGTAACGGAGAGACGAACGACCCGGGTTCGAATCCCGGCCAGGGCAATATCTTTTCTCTTCAAAATAAAAATATAATATGTATATAATATTGAATGATAATTATTGACCTTGATAATATATGTGGAAGAAAGTGGTCTGGGTAGGGGTCACAATGAATTTCTCGTAAAATTGGAGAAAAACTTTATTGATTAGCCAACGTGAATTATGTGTTTCAAGCTAGTGAGGACCTAACCCCCAGCCTCCCTTCACAGCCCTAAAGAAGACCTACAAAGTAGGTCGAAACGTTGGCTAATCAATAAAGTTTTTCTCCAATTCTACGAGAAATTCATTGTGACCTCTACCTGTATGTTGTAATTGTTGATCTAAGTTTTGATGGATTGCGACCAGAGATTATGGTTTTATGAAACTAAACTGTATTACACAATATCTATAAGAATGAGAAAAGATAACATGACATAGAAGGTTACACACGACATATCATATAGATTGAACAGCTGGTTGCCATGGATACACAAATGCCATCGATTGTCCAACAGTAGTTATTAGGGTTGTTGGAAAAATAAAGATTTATAAAAATATCATACAGATAATATCGTCCCATATTTTGTATCATATCAATACTTTTATATAAATAAAAGTTATGTTTTCGATAAATCACAAAAATAAACTTCTGTGTTGTGTGCTGCTGTTACTTTAGTCACTATGTTCCAGTCAACCATCTCAACCGTTTTAAGCAATGCTGTATCGTTCGTTCAAAAGAACAATGTAATAACTAAAAAAGAGCTAATTTTTCAATAGAGGTATTTGAAACTAGCGTGAGTTAAAAAAAAAAAAAAATGTTTGTATTGCTAAAGTAAAGGCAGTCCTATTGGAATGATGGTATTGAAAATCTTTTATTAATATATATATTAACACTATATTGAAATATTACAATCTGCCACTTGTGGGCAATAAGTAATAGTGCTATGTAGCGTTTTTATTAATATTTAGAAAATTTGTAAAAGCTTGAAACTGTTTTTATTTTAACTTATGTCATTATTCCCATTAAACTTTAAGTTTATATTTTGAAATAATTCAAAATATGAATTTAAAAAATGTTGAAAATGGAAAAAAAGATATATCGTTCCTGAATTAAAAAAATTCAACCAATGCTATTGCTACTGAAGGCTCAACTCAAAAATACCAATTTTTGGGTGTCCTAGTTCTTTTGAAGTAGCGATATGTTCTTTACTACTTGTTATTTTTCAATTTTTTCTTTAAATTTTATTGAACTGTTTTCCTTAAAAATTGAATTATTAATTCAAGCCTAAAAATATGGTTTTTGACTTTTATATTAAATTCAATGTAAATCCTCATCACCTTTTAATGGTAAGAAACAAGGATATTTTATTGATGTGTGGGTATTTTGATATAATCGAATAGTACGTATCGTACATACATCGACATTCCAGTATTCCAACTCGTTAATAAATCGATACTAGACATCGACGCGCCCTTGCCCTTGGTGCAAGGTAATAAGCAACGGGTTATTGCTCCCTGATAGGACGATTATATGCTGGTTATTGGTAATTATTCCATTTATTATTCATGACGCTATAGCTATTATTGTTAACACCATAAGTGCCCTTCCTATCCGAAGGCTTCAATAAAGCTGGCATTATTATCAAAGTTGCATGCAGTTATCTCTCCAGGCTGCAGTTCTTCATCGCTAAGATCAAGAAAAGGTCATTCCAAGGTCTTTGTTGATTAATCCGTGCGTTTTGCGAGAACTGGGTGTCATGGTCAATATTTATCCTAGAGTAAGGGTTCAAGGTTTTCAAGATTTATTAAGGTTCAATAGTTTTTGTTATTTCATTAAATTCATTACTAATATTCTTTTATATTTCATAATACACCAAGAAATAGGGATGTAGAGACTAGTGACAACTAAATTAGCATTATTTATTTAGTAATATATATATATATATATTTTTTTTTTTTTAAGTAATCGTAACTACAATTTTACTATTATATTTTGCATTTTTATATAATAAGTATAAGCATTTTTATGTATTTTGCATTTTTATGTAATTTTTTGTATTCACTCACTCACAGACGGGCACTATAGTCCTTGTAGGAGGGCCTCCTACTATACAACAGCCTACTCCAATGTTCCCTGTCTGCGGCCTTCTGTCTCCATCGCCGCACTCCCATTCTTCGCAGGTCGTCCTCCACATCATCCAGCCATCTTAAGCGTGGCTCCCCTCGTTTTCTCGCCCCACATGGATGGTCGTACATCAGTTTTATGGGGAGCCTAAACTGGTCCAGGTAATAATATCGGGCTCTGTAGACAACTCCGTGAGCTCGACATTTTTCTTCATTCTTATGCGTTCGCCATCACTGTCTGGTCCATAAAGTGTTCTCAGGCCCTTCCTCTCCCAAACTGTAAGAGCTTCCTCCAGTGACTTGGTGAGGATCCAGGTTTCGCTGCAGTAAGTGACTGCAGGCGGGATAATAGTTTTATCCATGATTTCCTTAGCCCTTCTTGAGAGATTCTTATATTTTTAAACTTTCTGAAGGGGAAAGATACATCTATTGCCGGCAGCCAGCCTCGCTTTGACCTTGATAGTAACGTCATTATTTATAACTTGTTATCATTCCGACGTAAATTAACAAGGAAAAAAAAAGTTCATGATATTATATTAAGTTATAAATCTTGTATATAGTATCTGTAATAAAATTATTTTAATTTTTTATTATTTTTATAATTCCTGTTAATTTTTTTGTAATAAAAGGCTTTATTCATTCATTCATTCATTCATTCATCATTCCGACTAGGTATTTGAAGGAATCGCATACATTTGTTGTATTACTTGTGATTTATTTGTTTATTTTAATATGCATGTATCTGGCAAGAAACCGTTGTATTTTATTTTTTATAATCCAATATTGTTATTATTGTTTGTCCCAGAATAAAATTAGCTTTTCTATTCTATTGTAAGTATTTTAACCAAGCTAAACAAAGGTTGCATGTGAATGAAATCAATACAATGTATCTTTCCTTAATTTTTTAATTAAATGAGTTTACAATTTAAAAATTCACGAAAAATTATACATTCTTCCTGCATAGATTCATACACAATCATTTTTTCATATTGTACGCTGGCATAACATGGTGAAAATAGCTTAAAATGTTGTAATGGATGATCGATATGTTAGGACTGTATCCCGAGTTAAAATTCAGTGGGGCAGATAAATTATTTATTCTGTTTACTGAACTGGATTAAGCCTGTGAGATGTGGAGAGCAGGAACTCGGACAAACCACTTCCCTGCACAACCGTTGTTCTAGAAACAGTACAGTCTCTAGCATGTACTGAGACTTGATGGGTTGTTGCGGTACAGGTTTTTAACTATAATTTTAATATATTTTGTATTATTCTGAACTAAGCAATAAACGATCATTTAAAAATACTTGATCACTTATTGATTTATAGTTTAATAGACCTCCAAGGAAGTCATTTATTGTCCATTTCTAATATTATCAACTGAACGAGACAATCTTGTTCCTGTGATAAACGCCTGTTTTTATGATATAGATAAATATATGGAATAAAAATGATGAAAGATCTTTCAGGTAATAAATGCGATATTGAAGGGAAGGCAGCTACCCATAAGGTCGCCCTAGATAGGATGATGGATGGTTTGGTGGCAACCTCAACCTTCACTAACATAATTACCTGCGCACACCTCCAGCCAATGTAGGTTAGGAATAATATTCACATCATAACTACGGCTATAATGATATTATTATAGTATAATTAAATTATATGATAATATTCTTAATTTATATATATTGTAAGATCATATTAACGCCCTTCGTATGGGGTGACCAAGTATTTCCATTTCTTGTTTTTTTGACTTGATCGAAGACTTATGAAATTAAAAATAGATTTTCTTGTTACGTTGTCAGGGTAACATTTTCTATTTTGATGTTTTTAAAAAGTGTTTAACGATATTTAGGAATACCTTATGTGAATATAATATGAAAACACGAATTAAAATTCCGCATGTATGTATTGTATAAACACTCTCTGTAGTCTAAAAATGTGCGGGCATTGGAAGCGTGTTGAGAGAGGAGAGTGACGTAAGCAATGAATTAATATAATATTGGGATGATATAAAACAATAAAATCAGAAATACATAAAAGCATGAAGGATAAAACTGTAAAACTAGAGAAATAAAATATATTTTACAGACCGAAACGGGGTTTTATATATATATATATATATATATATATATATATATATATATATATATATATATATATATATATATATTTATATTCACGCTGGAGGGATATCCAAAAACCTGAAAGCAAGAATGATCCTAGATCTTGCATATTTTAAATAATAATATTAATTTTTAGAGAACCCAAAGGCTCGTTGCCGATACCACTAATCTCTTCTTACGAACTTCCGTCCATGTATCATTATCCAAACCCAAATCTCTTACATCATTCTTAACGCGATCCTCCCACCTACAATATTCCTCGGTACAATATGCCTGTCTCTTCAGGAATTATCTTTATTGGACTAAACCCAACAACTTTAAAAGTCCATCTTAATCCTCGGGTCACTATCGATTCATTTATATTACCAGGATGCATGCTCTCCTATTCCGCATTGAGTATCATGAATATTCCTAAATCTTCCCTCTCCTATTTCTCCAGTGGTCTCGTCCTTTTATTCTACGCAACATCTTATTTTCTAATACCTTAAGGCGTTGTTAATCCCTCATCATTAACACCCACTTTTCAAATCCATAATGAACAGTTGGAAGGAATATGGTTTTACTTATCTTACTAATGTTGAGACAGAAATGTAACAGTAATTTCCTGCCCTTACTCAAGCCTAGGTTAGGTTAGGTTTTATTGCTTATAGACGCACAACATCTATGGTCATTAGCGTCTTTCTTCTTTTGATTCAATATTTAGTCCTTTATTATTTTTTGGTTTAACTTTTGTTTCCATTTAACTTATAATTATTATATTTTACTGAAAATATTATTTTTTCTAAGAAAGGTTATCACTTTGTCTATATTTGCGGCGTTATTTCCCAGGATAGTCGAGGTTTTCCTATCAATTCCCAAGCCATGAAAATATGTTTCATACAGGGGGCATTCTTACTCAAGCCTATATTTCCTCTTTAGTTTTATTTTTTCTATTGTCACTGATCTTTAGTACTTAAACATTTAAGTATTTTTGGTTCAGTTTATCTCCGTTTGGAAGCAGTGTGGCTCACTGGTAGAGGGCTCAGTTCTTCTGTGCCGAAGGTCCTGGGTTCAAATCCCGCTGCATGGCAGAATTTTAACCTCCTGGGGCTCACCCTGCCTGTATGAAGTGTGCGCCCGAGATAGGGGGAAAATCTGGCGGTTGAGCCTGATAAATGAAAAATCACCTGCCTTCACAACCATTGTCCAAGAAACAGTACAATCTTGACCATGTCCTGAACCCAAGGCCCTTCACGGGTTGTAATGGTATAGGATTTTAGACTCAAGATTCTAAGTACGAGTATTTATGGTCCGTATTGTGTCCAATGTGTTCGGCGCCTCAGAAATTATCAAGAACTGCAAGGATGACGTGCAGGGTGGGAAGATGGAAGGATGCCTAAGATAATAATGACATAAAAGAGGATCTGGCAAGGCTTTTAATAACTAGATGGAGGCAGCAAGTCCTGGATAGTGATGTAGAGAATAGAATGGTACAGTAAGCTTATGTCCACCATGATCTGCAGTGCCGGTGAAGCGGAATAAATGGAAATAGTTTATAAATTAATTTTAGGAAATACGACAAAGAAACTAAGATTAACGATGTTATGAAAGAAGTGTGTAGTATTGCATCATGCAATTCAATAATCGTTTAGATAGCTGCATTCTCAACGCGCAAACAATTTATCAACGCATTTATAGTCGAAAACATCGAAGAAGGAAGAAGCCGATTATTGTTTAGTCGATTATGATTTTTTTTTAAATAAAAACAAGATAAGATCACTTAAATGAATAACGATGATAAAAAGTCTTCCACCACCAACAGAATAATACAACTGAGCCTATGTTGTGTGGCGTGTGTGTATGTTATCTCGTGTATGTTGTATGGCGTGTGTGTGTGTATGTTATCTCGTGTATGTTGTATGGCGTGTGTGTGTGTATGTTATCTCGTTTTAAAATCTCTTTAATTTTTATGTTGATTCTGCCGTTTTTCTTAATTTTTCTTCCTACAATTCAGTAAGCATTAAAATTAAATAATGGTAATTAAATAATATGATCTCGTTCAAATCACCTCCCTGCACAACCGTTGATTAAAATCAGCACGACCAATACCTTGTGCTGATCCCAATCCCAATACTCTCTCGACCAATCGATAACCACCAACCAAAGTTCAAGCACTTAAAAAGCATTCCAGAAAAATATTTCACGGCCATAAATCAAACTTTTTTTAGACACGAAAATGCCCGAACTTCATCAGTTCAAGGCAGGCCGTCGGCTTTAAAATCTAGTTCAAAAAGTCGTGAAAACGTCTTTTAATAGGCCAAGATTACGACGAAGGTCGGAGGATGGAAACGATGATAAATCGGAAAGTTGAGCCCTTGAAGACAGAAATAGTGCGAGCAGGAAAATTGGTTTAAACTAGTCTTGTACTATTTAGTTTATTTAGTAATAATACTTATTTTACACAATTTTATGTATTTTTTATATGTTTACAAAAAATATTTTAATTTTAATTTTATTGCTTACAGCTGAAGCCTTCTTAATTTTAAATGACGTCAACTGTTCTTCATTTCTTCTTGAATGATAAGAGTTGACCTTGTATATATAACTGAAAGAAAATGGTCCGGCTGGAGGTCAATACATTTCTCCAAAGTAGAGAGAAATGTTTTTTAAAGAGCCAACGTTTCGACCAATTTTTTAGTTCTTCTTCAGGGCTAAATATGTAAAATACAGACAATTGAAAATTACTAAATTATTAAAAATGACTGAATTATGGTAAATATAAAAGTTGAAATGTATAACCATCAAGAATATTATTAACAAGGTGACAGGAACTGAGTACGAAAAAAATTATAGAATAGAATAAGTAATACGAAGTAATAAAAAAGAAGGTTTAAAAAATTACAGAATAGGTAATCAAGATAAAAATTAAAATTACAATGGTAAATGTTAAAATAAAAATAAATAAGTATCAAGGTACCTGAGTGGTGGAAAATAAAGATGAGGGGGGGGGGTAGAGTGTTCAATGTAGAGTGTTAATAACAAAGTGATAAGGAAAGTAACAATGAAAAAAAAAAAGTTGTGTGGTTTTATGAAACCACGATGCAAATGAAACTTTTTTTCGGTTTGTAGGCAATTAATCAAAACAATTTGGAAACTTATTCGATTTAGAATATTAACATTGCGTTATTAATCTTAACTTAATTATTGAAAAATGAAAATGATAATGGGAAATCAATAGTAGACAAAATATTCAATTATAAAATTTAATTTTAATTCGCGTATTAGAGTACGGAATACATAATTAATACAATCATTTAGATGATAAACGCATATTAAAAAGTAAGGGCAATGTTATATAAGATGGATATTCAGAATAAAGTGTTTGTTTATGATTATATATTGATGTATTTTATAGATCATTGATGTATTTTATCATTATACAAACTCTAGCTTAACCCTTGACTTATGTCCAGGTAGGTCCATTCTCTGGTAGAAACCGAGAAAAAGAACAAGATAATAATAATAATAATGTCTTTATTTATTCTGGGACAAGTCCCTTTAGAATAACAATACAGGTGTTGTAAGCTATTATGCCTTAGAGTATAAAAATAATTAAATATATTATTATACATATATCAAAATGTAAATGTCTTTGAAGAGATTTGTTATCAGTAAACAAATCGTTTTTATTTATTTAAAGTTAGTGAACATTAAAGCATTTATGATAAAGTAAATATATGCATTTACATTAATACACAGATCAAAAAAACCAAATACCGCGGTACAATTGCAGGAATGAGTGAGAATATAAATGCTACACGGTCAGTTGACTAGGCGACGCCATATTGGCCTAGGCTGTCCTGTCATGCGCCATTCACTTAACACCTTTTTTTGTCTTATCTTCTCCTCCTTATTATTTAAGCCTGATCTATTTATCGAAAATATAAACGATGCTAATATTTCTGTGTATATATATATAGTTTGGAAATTTCCATTCGAACCGACTTTGTAAGGTGGCGGCTTGCAGATATCCTAAAAATGTTCTCTGAGCGGAAGTGACGCCGAATCGTTATCATATTAGACTCTTGCCGCCCTTGACCCGCAGCCACTCGCGTATCTTCACCAGATCCTGCTGGTCTTTCTACTTCTATGTCTCTAATATTCTTTAAATAATATTAGAGCAAAGTATTCGAAAAAGTGTGATAAAATAATGAATATTAAGGTATAACGTAGAAGTTAGTAAAGCGCTAGGTTGCCTTCACTGCCCTAACAATGATCTCAGTCAAAGTTGAGATCCTTTGATCTGAATAGTATTTAATTAATAATATGGGATGCGATCATCAGATCCTTGCTACCGAAGTGCATTAATACTATATCATTATTAATTTTAAAAAATCCTGGGGATCTGTTGTCTAGTGGTTAGCATAACAAACTGCCCAGCCCAAGGTCGCCGGTCCCTACCTCGGCAGATGGGCATAGGGTTCTTTAAAAGGAGTAAATAATCCTTGGTTATGGCGTCTTTCGGAAGGAACGTTAAACGGGCGTCCCGAGCCTGTACGATTTCAGATAACCGAATCACGTTTTATTTGCGTAATTATCTTCAGTAGAACAGTTATAGAAAAATTATAAACGAAAAAGTTACAAATGCGAACTCTTGCCCCGTGGATAGGGTCGGTAAACCCGAAGTTATAAACGTGGTAATCGTACCTTATTATTATTTATATGGTTTGATGTACTCTGTAATAATGATTAGTAATAAGTGCTAATTTAATTATACCTGATGTTCTAACCTGCATATTTTAATATTAAATTGGTTTTTAATAGAGCCCACGATTCATTATTAAATAGATGTTAATGGATGTCATGCGTTACCCACGCATTCGGTAAGAATACATGAAAGATATCATAAAATAATTCAATAATATTCTATCAACAGGTATAAGTGTTATAATAAAAATATTTGCAATTTGAATTTTTATGCTTGTTTGCTATTAATAATAATAATAATATAGATCGATAATAGAAATATTTGATTTTTTTTCTTTGAGAAGGAGAAAAATAGAATTTTTTAACAGACATAACTTAGAAATAGACTAAGCGAATGAAGTTTTTATTTCTTTCGTAAGAAAATGAAACTTGAACAATGAAAATGAAACAAGAAAAAAAATTGACAAAAGGAATTGGATGAGGACTTATTAGAACTACAAATCACAAAAATATGCTCCTGGATATAACTGAGAAAAATTTAACTAAAACAAGAAAGAGGCCATCTTTGACGAAGATAGGATTCCAAGATAAGAAAAAATGAAACAACAAAACTGGGTTAATAGAGAAGCACAGAACATTCAAAAGCAATCGATTTAGATGCGAAGTTGAGAGAAACGAAAACAAAAATATTTACGTGGTTAAGTCGAATTTTATCCAAAATGAAATAATTGTACTGAGGGAAGCTGAATCAAGTCATTCTCGAAGTAGCTACTAAGCCCAAGATGCGGGTCGTAACCCGGCAGTTGGCCCTAGGATTTTTAAAGAGAGTAAGAAATCCTTGGTTATGCCGTCCTTCGGAAGGGACGTTAAAAGGGTCCCGAGCCTTTACGATGTCAGGTACTCGTTAAAAACCCCTATCCTGATAAAACCTGGATAGGCAAAATTTAGAGCTCCCACTGTAGCATCGTCCGATTAGCCATAACAGCATAAAGTGATGTTAAATGAACAAACAACAACAAACATTCTCGTAGTTCATAAGTGGTTAAGTCAGGCCTTGGTTTCAAACAATAGCACTTGAGTTATTGTGCTTATATTATAATTTCATTCCAAGCAAAAGAATAACATGATTCCGCTTCCCCACGTACAGTTAACTCATTTTAATTAATCTTGGAATGTCCAGGTATGAGTTCCGCAGGTTTTCGCTTCTAGTTAAGTCACGGGAAGTTTATACTTTTCATTCGTTTCCTTTTTAATACTATCGAAATTAAAAATAATTTCATACTGGCTCCATATAGATTAAATCCTACTATGCACATACCTACTTGCACATACTGTTAAGCTTATACCTACATCATGTATGTATAGTTCGAAATGTTTGCTGAAAAGATCATTTCTTGATGAAATGATTACCGAAATATAGACATTTCCCACAATTACTTTTTTTTTATATTAAAATTCACGATTATTTTTATTTTCGAGTATATTAAAAAGGAAAGGAATGTAAAATTTAAAACTTGTTGGAACTTAACTCGAAGCGACAACCTGCGGAACTGATACCGACTTCGTTATTAGATGTTCGCGAATCGGGCATGCCTTCTTGATTGAGAGGTTTTCTATAATAAAAAGTAAACTAAATAATTACTCCTCGGACAGACAAATGTATCGAGGAGGCCTTGGATTCCCTTCTCTTGTTGGAACACGGTCAAGCATGGCTGAGCCCGCTGAGAATTAGCATTTTAGCGATGACCTTGTTCAAGGTCGGCATTTAAAAGGGTCGGGTTGTTGCACTCCGAGGTCATCTTATTTTCGTCGAGGTCACCATTTTCATTACTTTTTATCATTGCATTGAGGAGTAGTGACCGAGGCGTAGGTGGGAGGATTGCGATAAGAGTGATCTGGCGGATTTGGGTTTGGGTCCGTGGAAGGAAGTTTGAAGCAGAGATTGGTGGTATCGGCATTGACCCTTTGGGTTCGCTAGACCTTATTATTATTATCATTACATATAAAATAAATGACACAACATATACCATAGAAAAAACGAATCTCACATCAAAGCACACCTTAGAAGCCTATTGATAACACTGGCCCTCCATTGAAAAATAAGACGTGATGTGTAGTGCGGTTATAACTTATTTCTTTAATATAAATCGAACTATCTTAAGGTGATAAACGATATCTATTTTCCTAATTTCTTTTATGACCTAATCAAGTGAGAGGTACCAACCTCTGTGTATTCCTACCATATTTTATCATCTGATGCCCGAACAGACTAATCGCTAATTCTTTGTTAATTAAAAAAGGGAATCAAAGCAGTGATCAAAATTCATTAAATTTCGAGATATTGTTATTAACTCTCTATTATCATTATTGTTAGCAAGCGAGATTGTGCAGAGAAGTGATTTGTCCTATCACGGTCAACCGCCAGGTTTTCCCCCTATTGTGGATACACACTTTATAGAGGCTGGGTGCGTACCAGGAGGCTCCTAGATCCCAAAGGATCCATCCCGGCTGTTAACAGACTAAATAAGATAAAATCTGCCACAGCCTGATTTAAACCTTTGGCACGGCAACTCAGCGCTTTACCACAGATCCTATCTGCTCCGTTGTATATATTTTCTCACAATTGTCTTTGTGTCATTCTCTTAGTTTTTGGCGGTAGAAAGATCTGTAATATAAGCCAATGCAAGACTTAACCCCTTATTCAGTACGAAAATAACGGGGGCGACCTGTGGTATTGTAGTTCGCATTACAACCCACTTTGCCCAATACGTAGGTTCACATTCCTGCACATCCCCTAGGATTTTTTGAAAGGAGTAAACAAATCTTGGTTATGCCGTCCTTCTGAAGGGGTGTAAAATAGGTGTCCCGTGCGATGTCAGGAACCGTTATAGATATCTATCTTAAATTAACTTGGATAGGAAAATTGAGTGCTCCCACTGTAGCGTAGTCCGACTTGCCAAGGCGGCATAAAGTGACGTTAAAAGAACAAACAACAACAATACCAACATACGATGAATGCACTACCAACGGAACAAAAAGCAGTTAGTTATTGGCCTCAGTAATTTTAATGATTGTATTAATTTAACTATACACACACACACACATATATATATATATTATTATACCAAAAGAGAGAGAGAGAGAGAGAGAGAGAGAGAGAGAGAGAGAGAGAGAGAGAGAGAGAGAGAGAGAGAGTGAGTGAGAGGGGGGGAGCGAGAGAGCGAGAAGGAACCGGGTCATTAGCGAACGATCCCCGTCCAATGGCGGTAGGATTTACCAAAACACACCCTCACTCATTATTATTTCTCTCATTCACTTGCATAATAACCGCTTAGTTAAAGCTTTTTCAATTTGCTTTTCCTCTCAACGCTTCTTTATATCCTTATCGATTAATATAGTTCTGTAATTTGCATATTCAACGCTGGGAAGAATAAAATACTATTGTTTTATCCCTGTGAAGTCCAATTAGCAGCGCTGTCTGCTCAGTTTCTAGCAGTCTTAGACTAATCGCTGATGATAGATCACTAAACTTATTAGCCTTAGCTGGTTTTATTACTTTATTTATTACTCTACTAGCTTTTGCCACTGAATTTGGTCTGCCACATAAAGTCTCGTGATAGATCATTTTAAATAAATCATATAATTTTGTTTAAACTATAAGTCGAAATTTCAGATGTGTAACTTCAAAACTAACGGATTCTATACAATCTTTGAACCCCTATTATATTAAAGGAGGGGGGTGGAACTATCCAAATTTCATTCTTAAATTATACAAAGAACCTATCTGAAAATTTCAAGATGCTACGTTCCTGATTTGCCTTTAATTATTTACTATAATGGATTCTCCACAGTACCTAAAAAACTGTCAGGGTGGCACGCCCCCCCGTGTCTCCTCATAAATTCGCCCTTGCTGTTGCCTATGTGTTATTCTGAGGTATAACCTATATTACTGTAAAGTTTCATCCAAATCCTTTCAGTAGTTTTTCCGTGAAAGAGAGACAAACATACAAACTTTCGGATTTATAATATTAGTAGGATTTAATAATTGGGCTTAATTTCAAAGTAATTGAAGTATTTTTGTAATTAATATTTTTTTATTGATATATTGAAGTGAAAACTTCTACAGCCGTGTTGAGTGATTTTCGGTAGGGAGGGAACTTAAGTTGTCGCGTCATCGACATACGGCTCGCGTATGAGCTATACTATTTGTTTTAGCAACTTTAGTTTAAAGGTTAGAATTCGAGTGATGTATGTTAATATTATATAACCAACAGCTCGTTTCATAGTTGCGAAATTCATACTAATAATAACTTGAAACGTCAATAACTAGTTTAACTTTTCCCATCTCCTAAAATATTATATTTGTTATGGTTTGTCATGCATTGTTTTTAAAGTTGCTGATAAATTAAAATACACAATAATTTGAATAATATCTAATTCTTAATTAGATATTATCCAAATTAAGCTGTATTGATATTTTGTATTGAGCTTGTGAAACCTATCGTATGTTTTGTTTAATAAATAAACTACTTGAAATGGTATATAAATATTGTTCGAAGTGTAAAGAGATGTGAAACCCAAACTAATTTTAATAATTTCAATTTACAAATTGGGAAATTTAAATAACTCAGACTATAATTGATTTATAAATTTTAAAAAATAATGCATTTATCCCCAAGTTCCGAGTTTTCACTTCTTTCGGCAGTCCTCATGGCTATAGCTATCTATTTAATTTTTTTTAATATCATACCAATGAATGATAATAATAAATTAAATTACATTAAATATTTGTTATTATTGCTATCGTATAAAGTTGCACGTTAGTTAAGACCTGGACTCTGGTTGGTCACAGATAGGGCCGTCGCCGTGGCAACATCCTTTACGACCCTTCCGAGGCTCTATATAGGGGGGGTATAAATCACTGTCGTGGTCGGAGGGAGGTCTCTTCTACCCTGAACCATGGTATGGGTCTCCTGAACCTTATAACCATGGTATCGGGTGATTAGCTGCGGTATTATGGCTCTACTTTGTCACTCTTTAGCTAAAAGGTTAGTTTTAAATTTTATTATAATAATAAATAAAACGAAAAATACCAACTGTGAAGCCTCCGATTTAAAATTAACTCTAAAATATATAGAGACATTTCGGCTGTTGAAACATTGTTTTAACCTATACCACTACAACCGATGGATAATCTTTAGCTCAGTACGTGATAGAGACTTCGAGGAAAACGTTTTTTATTGTTCAATATCACGCTCTACCGCCTGGTTTTCTACCCCAGTTTAGTGTACAAGCTTTTCAAGGGCTGGGTGAGCCCTAGAGGATCCGTGATCCCACTGGATCCATCCGTGACAGATAACAGGGTAAATGGGGTCAGTTCCGCAGATTATAGCTTCGAGTTTTTTTTTTGTGAATGTGCATATTTCAGTAATCGTGTAATCAAGAAATGGACGTTTCAACTCATATTTGATCAACACACTGTAGATCTATACACAGTCAGTAATAGTTACTAAATACAGTCAGTAATTAAATTAACTTTATTTTCAAAAATATTATTAAAAAGGAAACTAATTAAAATTTATAACTCGTTGTGACTTAACTCGAAGTGAAAACCGCGGAATCTATAACCATTAAATTATTTATCTGCCACAACCGGATTTGAACCCCTAAACTTCTATGTAGTAATTCTCCACGCTGAACTACCCCGCTCTCCTACGTGGGTGAATCATATATAAACGAGACTTTTTTAATTTTTTTATTTTTACATTGAACACAAAGAAAAGTACACCTCATTTTTCTACATAGTCTCCTGATTTGGAAATACATTTTTCTCAGCGCAAAGGTAATTTTCCAATTCCGTCCTCATAGAATGAAGTAGGTTGTGTCTTCAGCCAATTGAGCACGTAGGCTTCAACCTCATCGTCACTGACGAATCTCTGACCTCCCAAAGCTTCCTTGAGTGGGCCAAACACGTGAAAGTCACATGGTGATAAGTCTGGACTGTAGGGAGGGTGTTCTAGCGTCTCCCAGCCCAGTTGCTCCAATTTTTCTCTCGTCAGGGCCGCAGTATGCGGGCGAGCATTGTCCTGAAGAAGAATCACTTCTCTCATTGGTAGATCCCTTCTTTTGCGGCGATATGCAAGTCTGACTTCATTCAAAATGTCGCAGTAGTATGCGGCATTGATAATCCTGCGTTCATGCAAAAAATCAAGATGCAGCAAGCCACGCTGGTCAAAAAACACGGAAGCCAAAACCTTCCCAGCTGACAGCCGTGACTTGGCTTTCACTGGTCCAGGTTCCCCTTTCAGTTTCCACTCCATACTCGCTTGTTTTGATTCAGGGGTGTAATGATGCACCCAAGTTTCATCACAGATGATAATGTGAGTGAGAAATGAGGCTCCCTCAGCCTGAAATCTTGCAAGAAGACCTTCACAGACCTGCAAACGGTTCAGCTTCTGCTCAGCTGTGAGAAGTCGAGGCACCACCTGGCACACACCTTACGAAACCCTAGCTCCTCTGTGAGTATGGAAAAAGTGCTTCCATAGCTTATTCCAACCTCACTTGCAATGGCACTGGTGGTTAGACATCTGTCATCTTCAATAAGCTCATGTTGTCTGCTGTGATGCTGAAGCGGGGTCTGCGGTCATGGCTTTCATTCTGAACACGATCACGACCCTCCACAAACTGTTTATGACATGCAAACACTCTGGAACGAGAAAGTGTCTCTTCCCCAAACTGTACAGTCAACCTTCTCAAGATTTCAGCCGGTTTTACACCTTCAGCAGCAAGAAATTTGATGATAAAACGTTGCGCATTCGAGGAGGATACATCCTGCTCAGACATCGTCACGACGGTAACTGGTGAGTTCGAGCGCATCCACCCGCCTGCATCCCCCACTCCTGGCATCCCCACCCAACACCCCTAAACGCGGGAACGTTCCCGTACCTTCGCTGGGCTTCCAGGACAAAAAGTCTCGTTTATATTTGATTCAGCCACGTATTTAAGAAATTTGGAGCACCACCCAAACCCAAAACCGCCAGATCACTCTTAACGGCATCCTCTTCTACGCCTCGGCCTACCCCTCAGACGCTCACCAGTCGGTATAGGGCCTATTAACATCTTAGGAATTCGTTCGTTACTAAGTCCAACAAATTTACCTGACCATCTTAATCTTATGTTTCACTATATTTAAATTAAATAAATCTACATGATTATCTCCGTTTTGATTGCATTCATAAAAACAAAAAAACAAGTATATTATTATAATAAAAGTTCTCAAGAAAACTTAAATATATAATTAACTACTATCGAATGATATAATTTTTTTGGCCACTATTATTTATGTTCTAGTTAAAATTTGGAAACTAAATTAAATATTTGTCGCTTCCTTGAGATATTCCGTACCATATGATGCCTCATTAGTCAAGCCCCAATATCCCTGAGAGCTGGAAAATAATCTATACTGTGAAAAAGAATGTAACTACCGTCCAACTGTATATAGCGAGGACCAGATGAACTTGAGAACTATCATTGGACGGGGTCACTTGTAGTGTAGTGGTTAGCATAACAATCTTCATTGCACGTGATTTTTTAAAAGAAAATTTAAAAAATCCTAGAATGTTGAGGAGACGTAGGGTAAAATGTCACTCCCGAAGAGCCAAGGCAGCTACTCTTTAAAGCTTATTTAGAAGTCACCGCATATAATCGTCTCATGAGCCAGGCGGCATAAAGTGACTTTAAATAAATAAGCAAACAATACTTGAACAATTGAAGTGCTAATAATAAATAAATATTTAAATGCAAGACATAGACACTAACAATATGTGGTCATGTAAACCCGGAAAGAGAAGATTAGAGAAGACGGCCAAGGGCAAACCTAGCGCCGAAGATCAATATCACATATATATTCCTCTCTTCTTCTCGCGTCCCATTTACAAAATCCTTAATGTAGATTCTGGATATATGACACTGTGATATAGCTTTATGTTATTCGCTGTCATGCCAGTATTTGTCTTAATTGTACTATCATGTGTTTTATCAGCTGTTCTATATCCGATATTTTTCTCCTGGTCGCCTCGCCAACTAGACATTAAACATACGGTATCAGACCCGCAGGTTATCGCTTGGAGTTGAGTCATATCAAGTTTTAACTTTTTATTCGTTTCCTTTTTAATATTCTCGAAAATGAAAATAATCGTGTTTTATTGTGACCAAAGAGTGTAATTATGGGGAATGTGTATATGAATTTTGCTATAAACATTTCGAAGTACAGATGCTGATATAATTTTCGATAATATTATTAAAATGAAAACGGATAAAAAGTTGAATCTTTTTATGACTTTTGAATGAATTCAAAGCCACAACATGCGGAACTGGTATGTATATATATATATATATATATTGTTGGTTCACCAAGCTTCTAAAAAGTGGGGAACTTATTAAGTGTGTCTTCGAATTCATTTAGAAGTCACAACATGCGGAACTGGTATATATATTGCTATAGGTGACAATAAGGGGCCTAGGCCAGGTAGAGTAAAATGGTCCTTAGGGTTCATGACTTTACTTTGAAGAGAGGGGGTAGTTGTCGGTACGCAGCAGCCAAGTCAAGACGTAAGGAGGAGGATGGAGAATGAGGCTCCATGTATCATAAGTCACCTATAGCTTCCCGTTTTCATTGTAAGTTGTTTTTAAGTCTGTAACCATGATCAGCACAAATAAAATATAATGTTCTTCTATAATTATTCTTATTTAATAAACAACTCCTCGTCAGTCAACCACGTTAACCTTTGGAGAAGACTATACCATATAAGTCTCTTAATTATTAATAACATAAAATTATTACATATTAAGTATAACGATCTCAGGGTGGCATCCCATTTTAGTATTTAATTATATTCAGATAAAAGGATCTGACTTTTCCCTGAGATCATAGCTTCGGCAGTAAAGCCAATATAGCAATATATATATATATATATATATATATATATATATATATATATATATATATATATATATATTATTGGTTCACCCAGCTTCTATAAATTGGGGGAAAAGCTGGGAGTTGACTTTAATCTTGGCCAAATCAACCCCTAAACAACTGTCGTCTTGTCTACAGTTCAGTCTCTATCGTGTAGTGAACCCGCGAATCTGCATGGATTATAGGTATTGTTTTGTTTTTTTATATATTAGTTTTATAACCTGATCTACTATAAAAACTGTAGTTCATTTTTAGTCATTATGCTCGTATAAAATACTTCTATTTTCAATATATTCAAACTTATATTTCATTTAGAATATTATGTGACATTTCAATAGCATACATTTAAATTAAGGTAATGCACAGACCTGATCTGAAAATAATCCGCTGAGAGTTTATAACTAACTCCCTTGAGCGGAAGTGAAGCTCCTCTTCCGCATAGCATCCGAAATTCTTTCAACTTTATGGTAGATTTCCCGGTTGCTTCGCAGTTTCCTATCGTCTTCATTCCGTTTCGCGTGAAAACAATTGAATTGTCCAGAGTTTCATCCTGAGCAGCCTCCATTCACTATTTTTTCTTGTCTTTGTTTTTGGAATAATATCAACGTTGCACTGCTTCGTAAATTTAAGGTTGAAGTTGTCGGTCTATTCGAGTGGCATTCTCTAAGATTGTTATGTCATGATACTATTACTTTTTTTATACAGTAGCAGTCATCATGACAACAAATGACATAAAGTTTAGGCCGTGATTATCATAATGTAATCGGACTATAGGAACTTAAATCTTAGCATTCTCATATATTATGGTAAATTGCAGTGGTTCCCTACCTGGGGGCACAGGGAGGGGGTAGTACAAAAAAGTTTGGGAACCCCTACCACATGCGGATATCGATTAATGTTATAATTGATGATTGTAAGGAAAATGCTCAATAACGCCTCTGATCTGATCAGACTGGATGATGTCGAAGAGGACCTGAAAATGCTGGGTGTACGAAACTGGAGGATAGCATAGGATCGCGGGGATTGGTCGGCTGTGGTGTCGGAGGCCCGGGTTCTTGCAGGACCGTAGAGCCAAAATAATAATAATATTAATCAATTACTATTGCAATTAATGTTATTATTAAATTAATATAGGTAATTAATGCTATCAATGCGGTGGGGTATCGATTGTGAGTTAAAAAATCGAAAGGGTTAATGTTTTTTTAGAGGAAATGTTTTTTTTTTACAAATTGATGTTAATTGTGAATATCAACGAAAATAAGTATTATCTTTTCGTTTAAAGACCTCCAACGCAAATGTTAAATTAGCAATCGTTCTGTATATATATATATATATATATATATATATATATATATATATATATATATATATATATATATATACCACAAACATAATTAAATAGTGGATTGTTTTATCCACAGCCCACTTGATACCAAAGGTTTGCTAGGCAACAGTTCAGTCCAGAGAGGCAGAGACCACCGCATGGAGTGACCTTGAAGGGAGCTTCATTTAAAATGCAAATGATGGCACTCGCTCCGGTCTTTCCTTTTATATTTATTTCTATTGTCATCTTCATTATTTCGAGGGAAGGGGAGCTGTATCTATATTACATCAATGGAAACAATAAACAAAGAGGTTTTTACATAATCGTACGTAACGGAGCTATGGATGAAGATTAAAGAGGATAAAATGGTAAACTATTCTAGACAAACAATATGTTATATTACTTATAGGAAGACAGCTAAAGAAAAAACCTTGTAGGCGGAGCATAAATTATAAAATAGAGGTTAAGATCAGGTTACATAATAGTAGTTACTGTGCTGTAGTACGTATATGTAACCCATGACAGTGTTACTACACTATCGTACTATCTGATTCAATTTAGTAAATATGTGCTTTATCATGTTATCTCTCGCATCTTTTCGGCTTATCAAAATAATCTTGTCTTCTTATCAGCTTGAACTTGACATTGTTTGTAAGTAATTTAGTTGTTTAATTCTTGAACGATGAATAAAACTAAGTAAACGTTTTTTATTTTGGCCTTCATTAAATAATGTAATTAATTTAAAATTATATGAAGGTGTGTTTCTTTTTTCATATAATTTTAAATAATAAAAAATTCAAGAAGCAATAATTTCAAAATTTCAAACGAACATAAATTTAAACTTTAAAAAATCGCCGTTTCAGGCTACTTTAACCCTTACTAGTCCAATGCTCTAAGGTCCCAATTAATTACAAAAGACATATATATGACAATTATTAGACCCATCTGGACTTACGGAGTAGAGCTTTGGGGCTCCACCAAGCCATCGAATTCTTCTCGTATCCAATCCTTACAGTCGAAATTCTTTCGTTAATTCCTCAATACTCCTTATTTAGCTACGAATAAAGTCATCCATAATGACCTCAATACCCCATTTGTTGCTTATTTGGCCCGAACCCGGTATCAATCATTTCATGGCAAACTTTATTCCCACTCAAACCCGCTAGTTAGAGCCTAGCAACCGCTTCAATTCCTGATAATGCTCCAAGACGCGTAAAAAAAAAGATGGCCTTGGAACCAACCAACTTCTAGGGTTTATTCCAGAGGGTAGTCTTTCTAATAGCCTCTTTGACATATCATTATATTTCATTCATGGCATTTACTTGTATGGATCATTAATGCAGTTGTAAAATTCAATAAATGAATTAGTGTCAGTTCCGGCAGGTTGCCGCTTCGAGTTAAATCACAAGTTTCAACTTTTTTGTTCGTTTCATTTTTAATATTCTCGAAAATAAAAATAAATATATTGCAGACAGTATATAGATTAAACAACCAGCTTACTCTTGTTTAGGTTAAACCATCATTCATAATTTTGTCAATGTTTGTTGGAACGTCCATTTCTTGATGAAATGATTACCGAAGTATACGCATGTCCCATATTTACACTTATACTAAAACTCACCATTATTTGTATTTTCGAGAATATTAAAAAAGAAACAAATGAAAACTTGAAACTTGTGACATAACTTGAAGCAACAACCTGCGGAACTGATACCTAATGGTCATTATTTTATAAATGGTCGACTTTATCTTAAATTGAAACCTAAAAATATTATTATTGTTATGCAAATGCCTCCTAGATTCATACGTTACCATAACTACATATCTATGTTATCAGAAAATGGGGAAGTGATAGCTCCTGCAGTGAATTTATAGGCAGTGCATGGGGGGCAGGAAATGGGAGCCGTTTAGAACCTAATCCAATATCCGTCTAAATTAATGTTCTCCTTTGAGCCTCTGCATCTCTAGTCCACGTGTTATCTGAATATTTTTCACATCCACAGCTTTTTATGTACATCACTGGCGATCTTATATGGAACACTGTGCAGCCATAATGCCTAATGTTAAATACAGTGGAGCTGCCTGTGGTAAGGTGTCGTAACTTTGTTTTATAACGACATGTTATAACATGATAACACTAAACTTTATTCATGTTGTCAACTGATTTATATTTTATTTATGTAAGTAAAAATAACCTCACTTTTTATTTATTTTTCAGTTATTTCTTTTTAATAATGCCTAAAATCGATGGCGATACAAGTTTATATGAAAGTTTACCTAAGAAATGTTTCTTAAATTACTTGGTACCATTTACGCAGGTTGCCTATAGCAACGGATCGAGAAACTACTTTTGGTTTATGTGGAAGAAAGTGGTCCGGGTAGAGGTCAAAGAATTTCTCATATAATAGGAGAAAAGTTTATTAAGTAGCCAACGTTTCGACATGCCTTGCAGGCCTTCTTCAGGGCTAAATGCAAAATATAGACAATCAAGAAATGGTACAAATATTGATTGTCTGTATTTTGCATGTAGCCCTGAAGAAGGCCTGCAAGGTTGGTCGAAACGTTGGCTACTTAATAAAGTTTTCTCCCATTATATAAGAAATTCTTTGACCTCTACCCGGACCACTTTCTTCCACATATAGTATCAAGGTCAACAATTATCATTCAGTACTTTTGGTTTAGTCTTTTTTTTTTATCAGCCCCTAGTTACTGATAAGAAAATTTTAGACTTAATTTTATAAAAATACCTTTTTCATATTTTGAAACCCTACACCTATTATAAAAAAATAAAATCTCGAAAACTTGTTTAACATTCTCTTGAATTCAAATAAAGTATGTAATAATTTTGGTCAATAGATGTTTACGGTCACCTGCGGTCTAGTGGTTAGCGTAACAAACTACTAAGCCCAAGATCGCGGGTTCGTAACCCGGAAGGTTGCCATAGTATTTTTTTAAGGGAGTAAAAAATCCTTAGTTACGCCGTCCTTCGGAAGGGACGTTAAACGGGGGTCCCGAGCCTGTACGATGACAGGTACTCGTTAAAAATCCCTATCCTAATTAAACCTGGATAGGCAAAATTTAAAGCTCCCACTGTAGCATCGTCCGAATAGCCATAGCAGCCTAAAGTGACGTTAAATGAACAAACAAAGAAAAATAGATGTTTATAACAAACCTGTGAATTTATGTGGCATTGATCATAATGGTTTAAAACATTTTTGACAAATAAACTACATGTGTTATAATGTTCATTAATTTATTTTTAATTGTAGACTTTTTTCGAATACTGAGCTGGGATTTGAAAAACATACATACATAAAATATTTCGACAATCATTATAATCAAATACACTTTTTGGTTTCCGCGGCCACTATTTACATAAAAGACTTCAGTGGTATCTTCTGGTTTAAACCGTGTCGCTAATTGTTCATTCTCTTTTCTGCCCTGAAGAAGTCAGCAGCATGTCTGGCGAAACGTTGACGAAAAACTACCAACACGGTCTAAACCAGAAGATACCTCTGAAGTCTTTTGTAATCATTATAATTATTACATCATTTTGTAATATGAAAATAAAGTAATACGGGTTACACATATATGTGCAATTGCATTAGTGAATGTAATAACTTATTTTTTCCGGGACTTCACTTTGGCACTTGAATTTTTTTTTTGTCATATAATCATCAGTTCCTTTATTCATTTCTAAAAACGTCTACAACTTCTCAATACAATTTAGTGCATAATTTTTGGTGATTGGTAGCCTCTCCAACTATTCTGCATTTTCTTGGTTTCTTCTTCTTCTTCTTGGTCGGAGTTGTCCAAATTTTCATTGTCACCTGTCATTTTAGATTTTTCTAGGATTTCTTCGTCATTCAGTTCTCCTGCTGATATCTAACTTCGTCAACCATGTGAACATACTGTTTAAATGTTGAAAGCTTCTCATAGTTATCTCCTATCACTTTTCCCCAATCGTGTGGCTGAAGTCCGCGAGTATCTGTTTCCAATTCTGTTTCCACATCATCATTAGCCGTGTTTTAAATTAAACAGTCGTGGAAACGTGTGCTTAATGTTTACGCTTTACGTACCAATCAAAACAAAACAAACCCATCTTTCTCTTAACGTTTTCTTAGTATGTAGTAATGGAAATTTCACTTATAGAGTTAAACACAAAAATTGTCTCATTTACTGAGGCAATTTCCACAAAAATTGATTCCACTTATAGAGGTGAAAACATTCCAGTTAAAGAGTTCATTTAGGGGGAAAACCATGGGACAAGTACTGTACTACTTACAGAGGTATTCCACTTATGCAGGTACCACTTATCCAGGTTCAACTTTATTTTTAATTGTGATTAATGAACCTTTTTAATCGTAATTATTGAACGCATTGCTTTTTAATTAATATTAAATGAAAATTGATTTGTTTTAGTAAATTTATTTTTAATTTTTAGAAAATACTAACTCGATTAGCCACACTAGATTATTTATATATAAATTAAAAACATGTCCAATAATTAAATTTTAATTAAGATAATTAATAATGATAATTATAAACAATCGATGACGTTTGAAATATGGAGGGAAGTTTAAAAATGTTGAGATTTGGCGCGGCTCTGTTTGAAATTTAAAATGCCTTCGACTGGACTGTTTACTAACAGGATCAGGTTATATTATAACCTCGTACTAATAAAAATATAGTCTATTCCGCCGCCAGGTAGCAGCACGTCCTGGGGCTATTTCTCAGCTATAGCTTTATTTCATCTTTTTTTACTTGAATTTTTTACTTTTTCATACAAGGCTTGGCTATTTATATAATATCAGACAATGAATAGACATTTGAATTTTATAAATAAATAATTTGGCGGACGGGGTGAAGAACAGTTTTATTATTTTTCTTCCAATCGGGCAGGCTTTGGTTAGTTTGTATCGAAGTGAGTCTTGAAATCACGACTGGGGAATAGGGGTATTTGCGATGGCTTGTGTCGGGTTCCCCAGGTACTCCACCAATAGTTTCTACGTTTGAAGGCAAGTCGAAAGGTTTAAATCGTCTACTGTCAAGGCACGTAACATCTCTACAAGCCGTATTTATAAATTATCTTTTGGAAGGATTGAGTGAAAATGGCGACCGAGAAGGAAGCATCCCTTCAATCTTGTGCTTCTGATCCGAATTTCGCCGTGATATGTTCCTTTTTGGACAAATTCGCAGCTTCTTGTGCCATCCCACACCCGACTTTTAGTGAACTTCAAGAAATGCTGGAAGATACTGAAGAAGGTAAGTCCGAGATTGTCATCGGAGCTTGTGATCCTCTGCTTACCGAAAAATGACAATGTCAAGTCATTTATATATTTTATATAAACGTATTTTTTTAGTTAGAATTAACAGTCGAAATACAACACTTTCTTATATTTAGTTAAATTTCTATTGCATATGTCAATTTTCTTATATACAATTATGTGACATTTAAAAACTCAGCCATTGGTGTTCTTCACTTTTCACTCTCTTTGAGAAGTTTTACTGCTTTCAATGTACTAGTTAATTTGTTAACTATTCCGTTAGTTGTTGTTCAAGTTGAATCATAAGTTTTGACTTTTCATTTGTTTTCCCTTTTAATATTTTCCAAAGATATAAGTTATCATGAGCTTTTGTAGGGGAAAGGGAATGTTATTATGGGTAATTAGTAGATTTCGGTAGTCATTTCATCTAGAAATGAATGTTCTAACAAGCAGATACCATCTATACTTCGAAATGTTAGTATGTTAGCAGATTATTAGTATTTTTTGGAAAATATTAAAAATGGAATGAATTAACAGTTATAACTTATAACTCAACCTGAAGCGACAACCTGCAGAATAATTACCTATATTTCATTGAAATTCACCTTTTTCTGACACAAATGTTTTTAAAAACTAATGGAGTTCTATGCACTTTTCAGTGTCTCAGGTTCTGATCGATTTACACATTAAATTGTTGAGGAAAGCTCGTAAGAGCTTCACTGCAGATAAATGGGAAAAAGCATTAGCCAAATTTTGTCACACCTATTCACAGCAAGACGGCTGGGAACTGGAAAGGTTCGGATACAAGAAATCGAGGCTCGGTGTCAAAGTGAAATTGTTAAAGGTGAGTGTTTTCTATATTTTCTTTCTGTCTGTCGGTTTATGAGTGACTTAAATATCGTGTATTGAAACATTAATATTATTAGGTTTTATTCAGTTGTCATAGGCTGTAAAAATTTGTGTTTTTACTAGTAATTTTCTGTACCTCTCTATGTAAATTTAAATTTAACAACAGACAAATCTTAACTATTTTTTAAAAATATATGATGGAATACAATTGTCATAAAAGTTTCAATCTTGAATTTTAGCATCTTAATTTGTTGTTTTATGATCTCTGATATTCTGATATCATATTTAGTTGTTGAAACCTCAATGTTTTATCTTCAGAATCTTACATTTAAATTTTATTTATCCTTTTAGATGCTTTGTATTTATAACTTTTTGGTAATTCTTACTTTCGAGTTGTTTATTGTTATTGTGGCTTGGGAATTCTAACCTAACTTCTGCTTGTGTTTGATGAAAATACTGATTTAAAACCCGATTTGTTATTATTATTATAGTGTTTTATTGTTATTTTTGAATTAATTATTATTAATTGTATTTAATTATTAAATGTTTAAATCTGGATTTTTACCTCATAATTAATTTATAATAATGTGGTTTTAAAAAAAATATATATATTTTCCAAACCCACCTTTAAGTATTACAGATATAGTTCTGTCAATAATACATGAACAATAAAAATAATGGTTTAAGGAGAGGAGTTTATGTTAAAGACTTTAATTATATCTGTTTTTGTTTTGTTTTTTGTTGCTGAATGTTATTTGGTATTTTAGTTATGTGAGATATATTTGGTTTTATCTTGCTTCTCAACCCATTTGCTGAAATCCCATGTTATGATTCAATTGCTTCTCAATCCATTTGCTGAAATCCCATGTTATGATTCAATTGAATTGTTGTGATTATAGTAGCACCGATGACCTTCATATAATGTCAGGTTTTTCTAGTGTTGAGATTTTTTTTTTTCTTTTATTAAATAATCCTCATTTAAAGATGAGAAAAGAGGATAAAACATTGGATTTTGATTATTTTTTTCTACCATTTACATATCAGCGTGATATAGGCACTAATGTCATTTTTTTTTAAGCAATAAATGAATTCAATTCATGGGTACCTTGTCACATAATATTTTTGTTTCATAATTTTTTTATAACATCAAAAGCTTCTCATTTACTCTTTGTATTTAGTTTGTTATCTTTTAATACTACCTTCTGATAAATAATTTAATAACAACAGTGGTTTATGTGGTATTACAATTATAATATGTTTATATATATATATATATATATATATATATATATATATATATATATATAGTATTAAGTATTCATAATTTATGAACATTGAGTGTCATACTCAAGAGATTATTGTCCCCAGTTCCATCTATTTTATTGTTTGTAGTTTGATTTTATCATATATCTGCCCAATCTTATCACTACTTTTATTTAAGAACTAGTTAGAATTTAAGAGTCCAGATTCTAATTGCTCACTTCTTTGAGAAGTTCTTGATAACTCTTTCATCAATATCAATTTCTCCTGGGATGAGGAAAAATGTTTTGTACTGTAATAATTCATAATGGTCATAATCAACATAATGTCTATAGTTTTAAGATTATAATATGTTATAAGTTTATGCTGATAAATTGTACCGTTAAATTATATTATAATTTAAATCATTTCTATAGTTATTTTATAATATGTTTATTATATTGTGTTATTTTTATTAACTTCTGAAGTCAGGTTACAAAATCAGTTATTGACTTTGTGAAACAGGAATGTGCAGTAAAGTAAATAATGTAGTGAACCGAAGATTAAAATATTTTACGAGATATTACTATTACTATAGATCTGTATTTTGTATTTGTGATCCAAAACTGGACTATTTTGATATCTTAAATCATCGTTTCTCTCTAAAAACACGTAAATCAATGTTGTACCACCAATGTCGTGCCAGCGTCACACTTATGTCTTATGTCTTCTCCTTATCTCAACTCGCCGAGTCTTGTGAGGAGTCCAGTTTCAGATCCATGCATCATTCAGCAATCCCCAAGATTATAGTAATGATAACCTGATGATCTAGGATTTTAATTGACATATTTCCTGCACATTCCTTATGCACAGTTGTTTATTTTTGTAATGTCTTCCTTTTTTCTTTTTATTGATGCACATTTATGTCATTTAGTTTTTACTGTAAGACAGCTGATTTAGTTAATATCCTTTCTTATAATGGAATTAAATCAGAGTCAAAAGACTGTGATTGTCCCTGCCATCGCTAAGTATCGAATGTGAAAAAACAGTTTTAGCAGTTGCTTTAGGATTGATAATTGATATAAAATCATATAGAGGCATTTACAGTCATAAAAACAATGTAAAACGATGTCATTGGTTCGACTAAATGCACTAATTTATATTGAACCTCGAAACTTTTTTTTTTTAATTCTCCTTAAAAGTACCGATTTTCACATTCGATAGTTGGAAATGGCAGGAACGATATGTAGTCTGACTTCTTATTTTAATCATATTAGATTATTAATATTGTTTTTAATTTAATAATTTTTTCAGCTTACATAGAAGATTCATTAATATTCCATTATTATATTAACTTATTTTGAGATTAGAATTAAAAAACAAATTTAATATGGCCATGCAACTTTGTTTATAATTTAGTATGAAATAAATTTAATATAGTTACCAACTCATTTAGTTGTAGTCATTTTGTTTTTTGTTACTCCTACAAAACATAATAATAGAACAATAGGTTTTCATGTTTAACAGAATTGGAAAAATTCTATAATTTAAATAAATTACTATTCGTTTCCTGTCAGACTTCATGGTATTCGATCATTGCATGTTTTGGACTGCAATCCAATTTCACTTGATTGGAATAGATAGTTTCAGACATAAAATTTCTAGCCACAACTCAGTATAAAGAATGAAAAAAAATGAAGTATAGGCACAAGGAAATGCAGGTGCACTATAAGTGCTTTATGTTGTACGAATAGGCTCATTCGCAAATAATAATGATAAATTACCATTTTCGTCCTCTTTTTACTTTAATAATACAGGTTTTAATTTAATTTTATTACAAATATTTTATTGTCTTATCACAATAAAATTGCTCGTTTCCCTCCTTTAATTGTCATTTTGTCTTGTACCTTCAGAAAACAATAATCTCAAAAAAGGATTATTTAATTTTATTTCATCCCTTCGTACATCTAGGCCCTGCTAAATATCTTAGTTTGCTGAAGACATTTCTTATTTTGTACTTCATACCAAGGTCACTGTAGTTGAAGATTAGGCAGATTGTATTTATATTTGTTCTCATAATGAGAGAATCATTCTTTTCTAGATTTTTTTTTATATTAGGTATATAACTATTTAAGCATTTAATACTTATTGTATGAATACCCCTATTATTAGAAATTAACACTGGTTATATTGTTTTAAATGATAGTTGGTATAAAATGTTTGATGTAAATATCAAAAGTACTCTTTCCTTTATGCTTCCTTAATTATAGATTTATTTTTATTCTTTAGGTTTTGCTTGAAACTCAATTTGATGTAAACGGAAAGTTTAAGTCTGAAGTGAATAAAGTCGGTGCTAAAGACCTTCGCTTGGAACCTCTCGGCAGGGATCAAAATGGCTTCCAATATTGGTGTCAGTTTGACAAGTCGTCTCATGTTCGCATCTATCGTGAAGATCTGGATGATGAAACTTGGGAAATGGTGGCTAGGTAAATATGCTACTATTTTCTGTCTTCTTATGCTTTATTATTTATCAGTGATTATTTATTCAGTCACTCTTTAGTTATAGTTGTGATAATTTTTAGTTTAACTCCAGTCATCTTATTTATCTCAGTCCCATACATGTTTGGTTATGTTTAAATGTATACATATTGCAATGTTTTTCCTGTAGTTCTTAATCAAATTTTTTTGTATTTTACACAATATATTACATATTTTTTCATGTGGTTTTATTTGTTTTCAGTGATCGTAACGGATTGGTGCAACTTATCGATAGTCTCTCCAATGGAGAGGGCCAGCTAGAACTCAATTCAATTCTTAATGAAGATTCAACTAGTCAGGAAATAGAAAAGCCAATTACTGATACCGGACAAGCAGAGGGTAAGCAGGAAGAAGTGGATAATGATGAAGATGGTGATGATGAGGAGGAGGAAGAAGAAGTAGAGGAAGAGGAAGAAGAGCTGGAGGAGGAAGAAGAAGTTAATGATGAAGATGATTTGAAAGAAGAAAATAATGAAGAAAAACAAGCAGTAGAGAAAAAGGAAGAACAAAAAACAGAACTGGTTCAAGTCAAGCCAACCGAGGCTGTGACTAACCAAGAGCAAGAGAAGCCTATCGCATTGACTAATGGGTCCAACGCCGAGCCCCAAAATCAAAGTCATGGATCAAGCCAGCCCTTTGAAGAGAACGTGTCATCGTTGACTGGTGTAGACTTGAGTATCAAATCTGATCCGAAAAAGTATCTGACAGCGCCTAACGATTATTACTCTCCAGTTCCTGATAGGCCTTATATACCTGAAAGAAACGATATTCTGAGCCAAATGTCCGCAAGGTTTAATGTTAGGAGAGAAGCAGAAGATTTGAGTTTCAGTCCAGCTAAGAAACTCAGACTAGACAATGATGACGAACAGCCGATGATGCTTGTCAAGAAAGACATCGTTGTCAGCGATGCGATTGAAGAACCTGTCAGGCTCGTCACTGGCCCGGGCTCTGGTGAGGATTGTCAGATGGGAAATCCTGAATTAAGTGAAGTTATTGACGGACCAGTGCAATATGTCGTAGGGCTAGGTTCAGGGGTGGAATGTGATATGGCAAATCCAAAGAGCCATGCAAGTTTAGATTCAAGTGACTCTGATGATAAGCAAAGTGTCATCAAAGAAGAGCCTGAATTTAGTGAAGTTATTGAAGAACCTATGCAATATGTTGTAGGGCTAGGTTCAGGGGTAGAATGTGATATGGCAAATCCAAAGAGCCATGCAAGTTTAGATTCAAGTGACTTTGATGATAAGCAAAGTGTCATCGAAGAGGATCCTGAATTCAGTGAAGTTATTGAAGAACCTGTGCTTTTTATTGTAGGTTTAGGATCAGGACAAGAATGTGAAATTGGTAATCCTAGGCTATATAATGAAGGCGAGTCGTCCAGCTCACATTCAGTGTCTACTTTGGGAATTGAATGCTCACTTAAAAGCTTAAGCCTGGCTAATCGTGAACCCAAGTTCAGCGAAGTCATTGAGGAGCCGGTAATGTTTGTTCATGGCTCGGGGTATGGGCAGGACTGTCTCACTGGCAATCCAGACGAAGTTGACGAGTCTGTTGAGGATAAGTCACCTGAAAAAAAGCCAAAACTGTGGTCAATCGATGCAATTTGCTCGTCTCAAAAATTGCTCAATGAGTCGTTAAAACAGAACTCTTCTGGAAGCTCTCAGAAAGATCCCGAATGTGAAGAAAGCACATCTAAGCTGTCTGATGGAAATGGCACTTTAAACTGCACAAAAGGGAATATAACTAATGAAAATATTTCTGCCTTTAATTTATCTAATACTATAAATTCGAGCCTTAAGCCTTTTTCCGGTGTCAAACCTATTTTAGAAAATATTCCTATGAAGGACAAGCCTCCTGATAGTATAGAGTCCGATAGTGGCAGCTTTGTACCTGAATTAAGTAATGATATCAGTAGTCATAGTAATGAGAGTAGTAGTAATTGTATGCCCAATGTACCCGCGGACTCAGATAAAAATCAAGTGCAAAAATCTGAATCCGCTCTATCAAGTATAAATGCACAGGCTTCCAGTAACGTTTCTTCAGGCGATCGTACACCTGACGAGAAGACCGTAGGCGAACAACCACCAATTACAAATTGCACTGCTAAAGCCAGTACAATACCTGTTGTCTCTGATTCGAAATCAGTTTTAGAAGATAATAGTAGGACTAGTATAGTGTCTGGGGATTCAGTAGCAGATAAAGAAAGTAATGCAACAGGTGACGTTTTAGCAAGTCATCCATTACCTAATGTTTTTATTAATAAAGAAAGTGAGGAATCTGCCAAAGGGAAGGATGGGTTGTCGAAACTCGTTACCGACTCTTGTCCTGAAGTGAATAGTGTTGAATCAACCAATAAAAAATTCAAGACTAGTAGGTCTGACGAGAACGATACTAACTCTGTTAGTAATGTATCTAAAACTGGTGATAAAGAAATCAATAATGAGAGTGAGATTAAAAAAAATCTTGTTGAAAATGACGGTAAATTAAATTCTCTTCTTGACAAGAGTAGCTTGATCAATTGTGAAAATGCTTCCAAGCCTATGGCTATTTCTAATTGCTCAGAAGTGTCTGAAAAACTTACTGATATGCCTTTGTCGAGTCAAAAAAAATCAAAACTTCAAAGCGGTACGACTGATAGCTCAAGTGCTGAACGCAGTTCAGACACGAGTAATCCGCCAGGAAGCAATCCCTCTGTTGCAGATAAGAATGAAGAGAAAAGGAAAAATGTCATGCTGACGAATATTATCGAAGTCTGCCTAGATAATGACAATTACAGCAAAGACGATGCCAAATCCGGATTGAAGGGGCAAATGAATGCAAAATTCAATGATCTATTTTCTGCTAAAAATCTACTTGAGCCAACCAAGATCAGCTTAAAAGAGGGCATCAATGATTTGAACGAAGTTCCAGAAGCAAAAAGTTATGAGAACTGTACAGCAAGTGATTGCTCTGATAAAAAACCTGAAACCCATGAAGAAGACAAAATCAATCCTGACATAAATGATACGAAAGGTGAAAATAGTGACAATATTAAAAAAGAAGATATTATAAACGAGGAAGTTGTACAGAATAGCTCAACAAGTAAATTAGAATTGGAAAACAAAATTAAGTCTGAAAATTGTGATTCCGTTAAATTGGAAGAAATAAAGGAAGAGAACCCAGTAAGAAACACCACCACTAGAGGTAGAAAATCTCGCACGAATAGTGTGAACAATGATGAAGAGAAGGAAATACCGAGTAAAATTAGAAAAACAGACAGCGTCCAAGCAACCAAACCGAGAAGAGTGTCCCGAAGAAACACGTCTTCTACTTCTCAAATTGATCCTGATGATGAAAAAGTCACTGTCAAAGAAACAATAACTAAATCTAAGAATAATTCTGCTACCATTATAAAAGATCCTGCTAAAGCGGAGACGGATCCAAAGGAGGAAAAGACTGAAAACAAAATTGAACAAAAAAACGAAAATGACGAAGCACCGAAGAAAGAAGAGAAAGAGGACGAGGCTAACAATATTCCAAAAAAAGAAATCAACGAGATTGATCGCAAAACAAACCAAGACAAGGAAGACAGTGAGCAAAAAAGTAGTGTTCATGAGAAGAAAGGCTTTACCCTGGCATCTTTTTCATTGGAGCAACCTCTAGAAGATGGTCCCTTCTTGGGCAAACCACTGAATTTCAAGTCGCAACCTAGTAGGAAAAGGAGGAACAGTAGAAAACTTAGTCGATCCGAAGAGGATGGTGGGGAGCTTGATGACGGTGATGAAGATGGGGAAGAAGCAGGTGGCAAAAAGCCTAGGCTAAGAGGTAATTATAAAAGTATAATTAATATTTGTTATAAAGTATAATTTATAAGTTTATTATTAATAAATTTGTTTTAAAGGTAAACATTACCTTCAGTTATGATACATAAGTGCGATTTCCTTTAAATACAAATTAAAAGTGCTGAAAAAAAAAATTTTTATGGAAAAACATTTAACAAATTTGCATTATACAGTGCCTGTATATCTGTTAAGTAGGCAATAGATATATTTGGGCCATTTATAATAATGAATAGAGCATTGTCTGTACTCCATGTGTTGGTTTTTTTTTTTCCGAGAATTATTTAAGGTCAAGAAACAGACATCGCACTTATTAGGGGTAATCAGGCTGCAAATAAATTTTTTTTTTTTACGCCTTGGGTTTGAAATTTAAATTGATAACTTTTGATCTTTCAAAAAACCACTGTAATAAAGTTTATAAATTTTAATATTAGCAGTATTATTATTTGTTAGGTTTCAGATTATTTTGCATGAAAACTCTCTTCAACATAACATGGCTTACTCACTTTCTTACTTCTCCTAAATTTATAAAACTTGATGAGGTTTAAGATTTTTGAATTAATCTCATTTTAAAATAAATTAATAATAGAGTTATCAATAAAAATAGAGTTATCATGGTTTTCTTGAACAACACCTTTGATTAAATATAGCATCTAATGATTTTTTTTTTCTTTCAGCTAAAACTCGTCGATCTAAAGGAACGCTTCCATCTACGAAACATGTTCAACCGAACGATAGTAGTTCTGACGATAGCCAAGCAGAAGAAAATACCGATGTGAATTCGAAGGATAATAAACGTCGCTCTCGGGGTCGACCGATGAAGAAAAAGGGTAAGCGCGATGGTCCTACACTGTCAAAATCAAAGCTAGGAAAGGCAAAAGATACAGAAAAAAATACTGAGAAAGGCTCAGGTTCGAACGAAGAATCAGAAACAGAAAAAGAAGATGCCAAACAAGCATCAACTAAAAAAGAAACAAGGAGAAAACAACAGGCTAATAAAGAGGAAAGTGAAAAGGAAGATAACAAAAAAGCTAAAAGTAAATCAAGAGGACGGCCCAAGAAAGAAGCACAATCAAACAAAGAGGAAAAGGGAGATGAATCCGGCAATGAAGGTGAAGAGGAAGAGAACGAGAGTATTGAAACGGAAGTTAACGAGAGCAAAGAAAAGGAAGAGGAAGAGAGCAAGCCTGCGGAAGGTGAACAACCTCAGCCTAAGAAGAAAGGAAGGCCCAAAAAACAAAAAAGTAATTTGGTTTGAATTTATTTTATTACTAGCGACCCACCCCAGCTTTGCTCGGGTAATAAGGTATGCCTTATTAATATGTTATGCCCACATAATTTGTCTGTGTAATGTATTTTTTTTTTTATCACGTACCAGCCACTAAGGACCAGGCGAATATCATTTCTTCTTTGGGAGTCGTGATTTTCTTTCTTCCCATCTCAGCTAATGTACTTTATTATATAGAAATTATAAAAATAAAAACAAAACCAAATATGTCTTTATATACGAATTTATTATCTTGCATGCTAGTTATGCACGGAATTAGGTGTCTATTGGGGAAAACTGCCTGAAAATCCGTGCAGTAGTTATTGAGTTTACCTCAAACAAAGGGGGCTGAGGAATTTGTTTTATAATATGTATAGATTATTTTTGTTAAATAGTTACTCATTTTCAATGGAGCTGGCAAATCAATTTTGTAAAGCAACCTTTTTTGTACCATGCACCCTTGTTCAAATGAAAGCCTCTCACACCCCCCTTGTTCAATAAATTGTATCGGCATATGAAAAAAAAAATTACATTTAAACATTACTGTCAACATTTTAAGTTTCAATTTAAGATGAAGAAGTATTTGTAAGAGAAAAAATAACCAAAACTATGTGGGAATTTTATTTAAATTTTCAACTGGTCTGGTGCACCCCCCCCCCCCCACAAAATACAGACAATTGAGAATTAAAAAGTGGTGCAAACATATTTTAAACATAGTAAATATAAATAAACAAAAGTATGGTGAATACAGGCAATTGAAAATAAAAATGATGAAAATGCACAGCATGGTAAATATAAATGTTAAAATGTATGAGTGTATAGAATTGACAACCAAGTGCCAGGAAGGTAGTGAAATACATAATAAAGAATAAAATAAGAATTTTTTTTAAAAATAACTTATTGATATTTACAACTGTAATTATATTACATCAAGTAAATCTGCAGTATGAACAAAGGACATGACAAAAAAAACACTTGTGGAGAAACTATCCATTTAGTACTCCAATAAAGTTCTATATTAGAAGGTCTCGAGGCCATCTTCTTTTCAGACGCCTCAGAGGGGGGGAAAAATAAGAATAAAACAGAAAGTGTTAAAAACTAAAGAATATGGTAATAATAATAAAAAAATAAAAATTGAATATTAAAAGACCTATATATAAATATTAAACCTAAGATACCTGATACCCAGGTATTTTAACTTTAACATTTACCCATTTTAATATTGGGTTGTTAATTCTATACACTCATACATTTTAACCTTTATATTTACCATTTGCTGTGCATTTTTATGATTTTTATTTTCAATTGCCTGTATTCACCATACTTTTGTTTATTTATATTTACTATGTTTAAAATATGTTTGTACCACTTTTTAATTCTCAATTGTCTGTATTTTGCATATAGCCCTGAAGAAGACATACAAAGCAGGTTGGTCGAAACGCTGGCTACTTAATAAACTTTTCTCCTATTCTAAGAGAAATTCATTGCCCTCAACCCGAATCACTTTCTTCCACATATATAAATATTTTATTATGTAAAGAATCTTTTTCTTTTGGTGTCTTATTCAATCAATGAATGTGCGATTACTTTGGCAAATTTGTCTCGATCTTTTGCTATTCTGATCAGTTCTTCATTCATTCTTCAGAGAGCATTTTCCTTCAATTTTACCTAGTATGATCAGTTACGGTAGAAAATACTTTTGATTTCTTATTAAATGTCCTATGTAAGATGTTTTGCGGACCTTGATGGTATGAAGTAATTCTCTTTATTGTTTTAAATGATCGAGAACTTGTCTATTTGTTACATGGCCGGTTGAGGGAATTTTTAATATCCTGTAAGTCCACATCTCGAAAGTATCTAATTTATTCATGGCAGGGATTCTGCTTCTTATAGTTGTACTGACCAAACAGAACAGTAGCCGAATAATAAATCCCAAGTTGGTGTGTGGGTCGTACAGTAGTTCTTTCATCATTTATGTGAATACATATCTGGCTTGTTCAATTTTTCATTTAATTTCTTGATTTGGATCCAGTTTATTGTTTATCCAGCAACCTTATTTGAAGAATACTCTCATGAATTTCATATTGCAATGTTTGTTCAGATCTGTTAGGACTTCTGGAATGCGATCTTATCCATTCCAAGCCGTCGCCAAATGAGACGGAAGGCAGTCGAGTGAGGCAGAGCCGGAGGATCGCGCAGATAAAGATTAAGGAAGAAGCTGAGAGGCGTGCGATTGAGGAAGCCACCATGATGTTGACGATGAAGGAAGTCAAGAAGAAACCTCCTAAAGTAAGTTTATAGATAATAAAATAAAATAACGATTTATAACAGTAAATAAAGTTTTTGTAAATAGGTATTAATTATAATTTTTCTAGAAAAACGTACACTAAATCCACTTTATTAGGCTGATAATAAACCTTAAGTTCCTGTTAATTAATTTCTTTTTCGATTTTCATTTGAAGATGTCTGAACTATCTATGAGGTGTTTCTTTTCGGTTGAAATAATAAGACTAATTTTATGCAAGGTATCAAGAAATATAATTTCCCATTTTCATTTAAGTTTATTTCTATCTCATCTGTGATGTGGCTCAGTGGTAGACTGGTGAGTTGCCCTGCCGAAGGTCCTGAGCTTATATCCCACTGCTTAGCAGACTTTTGCTTAAACTGTTAGCAGTCGAAGATGGATCCTATGGGATCTAGGACCCTCCTGGGACTCACCCAGCCTCTATAAAGTGGGTACCCAAAATGGGTAATCTGGTGGTTGAGCGTGACCTAGTGCTAATCATCTCCCTCCACAACTATTGTCTTAGAAAAAGTGCAATCTCTATCTTGTACTGAACCCAAGACTCTTCATGAGTTATAGTCAAAAACATATCAGTTTTAAATGTTTAAATCAATGTAAAATAGATTATTTTGAATAATTAATAATAATAAAAAATAGATTAAAGGTCACCTGTGGTCTAGTGGTTAGCGTAACAAACTACTAAGTCCAAGATCGCGGGTTCGTAGCCCGGCAGGTGGCCCTAGGATTTTTTAAGGGAGTAAATAATTCTTAGTTACGCCGTCCTTCGGAAAGGACGTTAAACGGGGGTTCTGAGCCTGTAAGATGTCAGATCCTATCCTAATTAAACCGGGATAGGGAAAATGTAGCATCGTCCGATTAGCCATAACAGCATAAAGTGGCATTAAATGAAATAACTAAAATAGATTATGTTTGTAGTTAAAAATGTTCACTTTTTTTTTTAATTGCTTATTATAGGAGGACAGCAAACAAACACCGAAGAAACAAAAAAAGAAAAAAGGAAAGACTGAGAAAGTAAGCTTGTAATTTATTATTTTTCTTTTTTCTGTATGCATGAATTTTGATTTAATTGTGTTTTTTTAAGCCTTTAAAACCATTGCTTACTATGGTACACTACTAATTTAATTACATTAATAATTTTGTGTGTATTAATGTTTACTTACAGGTTAGTGAGGAAGAAGATGAGACGTTCAAAGAGCCGGGGGAAGACAAGAAAAAAGGTCGTAAGAAGAAAAAGAAGAAAGGCTTGACCTACGATATCAACAAACCTTGGCAATCGTCCTCAGATGATTCGTATGTTTAATTTTTTATTTATTGTTATTTTGTTTTATTAATTGATTTTGTTTTAATAAAAAGAATAGGCCTTTTCTAAATTAAAAAAAATTGTTAGTTATTTCTGCACTATGTTTATTATAGTAAATTATATAATTCAAAGCCATGATAGGATAAAGCCTGATATTATTTGTGTATGACTCATCCACTACCCTGCTCTTCGGCCTAAAGAGGCCTGTTATGCTCGAACCTTTTATAAAAATTTGCATCCTAATAATTGAGGTATTGATTCATTTAAATGATGTAGTACAAGATATTAACACATAAATTATACTATAACATAATTTTAGTTGCATCATTTTAAATTAAATTATATGTAAAACGAAATTTGGATTGCAGTTCTGATGAGGCAGAAGAGGAGGAGGAACATTTTGAGGAAGAAGATGACGAAGAGGATATTCGAGCGAGTAAAGTCATCTCTGATCACGAATTTTCACCCGAGTCTGATTTGGAAAAGGACGAAACTGTAGAACCTATCCGTCGGGCTCGGACAGCAAAGAAAGGTATGGCGTTACATTTCCTAAGGATATTGCTTATAATTAAAGCATGTTTTGATTTAGTTGTTTGTTTGTTTATTTGGGCTTTAAGGCGTAAAACCCCAGGGTCATCAACGCCTGAAATTCGTTTGTTTTTATCAAGATTTGAGAAACTAGTTAAAATATATAGATATTAAAGAAAAAAAAAAAAAATATTGAGCTTATAAATGACATACATACACTATACACATATATACATCAATATATACACACACATGCATAAAAACACATACATAAACATATAGATATACATATTCTATATAGAAATTATTCATCTCTATATTTTATTTAACAGTTTGTGGGTTTTAAGAAAATTAAGTACGGATTGGATATTGGATTCGTCGTTGTTTAATAAAACTGAAATTTCTGGTTGGAGTCCTAATCTATTTAAACTTGAAGCGTAAAATGAACAGTCTTGTAAGATGTGGCTGACTGTAAGAGTGTTGGCATCTTGGTGGTGGTTCCTTGCTTATCAGGTGTGAATGAGTTAGGTTTGTATGTCCAATTCTGAGCCTGGCTATTGCGACTTCTTCTCTGCGATTAGTGCGATTTGATGTGGTCCATGGCTTAACTGTTTTTTTAACATTTTTCAACTTGCATGGTGGACCTTCGTCCCACATGGACTGCCAGGCATCCGATATTTCTCTTTTCAGAGGAAGAGCTATTTCCCGGGGCGTTAAAATAGCAGCCCCTCGGCCTGGGAGGGTGAGTGCTTGCTTGGCGGCCCGGTCCGCGACCTCATTCCCATCGATCCCCACATGGCTCGGAATCCATATAAAGCTGACCGACTTTCCTAAATCTTCCAACATAGAGAGGTATCGGTGAATTTTTAGGACTATGGGATGATTCGAGTACATGTTTTTTATTCCTTTTAATGAAGTCAACGAATCAGTTATTATGGCTATTGTGTTGGTAGCAATGGACATAGCGTGGTAGAGGGCTGAGGCTATTGCATGAAGCTCCGCTGTGTAGGTGCTACATAAATTATAAAGTTTCATTTTATGGGTAGAGTTGGGGTTAACGAAAGATGAAGCTGTAGACATATCGGATTTCGACCCTCTGTATAGATTTGGAAAGAATTAGGCATACTCTGGATGAGGTTCGAGAATTTGATTTGGTATTCAGAAGATGAGGTATGGCTTTTGTTTAGTCGAGAGAGAGAGAGAGTATTGTTTTTGGTGCCTTGTGGGTCCAAGGAGGACTTGGAGGTTCTGTTTTGTTTATTGAAATATTTTTAAGGAATTCCGTGGCTGAATAAATTCTTTCTGTCAATGGGATGGTTGAATTTGGTTTGTTTCTAAAGGCGTTGGAAAATCTTGGGTTGAAAATGTATTGATAGGAGGGATGTCCAGTCTGAAAACGTAGTTTTGATATATAATTTATTGCTAATTTTTTTCTTCGGAATAAGAGAGGGGTTATTCCTGCTTCCGAACACAAACTCAGGATAGGGCTAGTTCTAAACGCACCAGTCGCGATCCTAATGCCCGTATGATGTACAACATCTAGTTTGTTAAGGATCCGAAAACGGGCAGAGCCATATATGAAGCAACCGTAGTCTAGTTTAGAGCATATTAATGCCCGATAGAGTTTCAGCAGTGTGTATCGGTCAGAACCCCAGGAGGTACCACTCAGGTATCTTAAGATGTTAATTCTTTTTGTGGTGTCTGATTTTAATTTGTTTATGTGCAGTTCCCAAGTCAACCTTCGATCAAAAGTCATGCCCAGCAATCTGTGACTATTACCGTATGGGATTGAAGAATTTCCTAGGAATAGTTCGGGAGAGAGAGGTGTGCTTCGTTTTTGACTGAAATGGAGACATTTGGTTTTTTCAGGAGAAAATTGGAGACTGGTGGAAATGGACCAGTTATTGATTCTAGTTATGGCATCCTGAAGTTTGTTTTGAATAGAGGTAATGTTATCAGACCGGCATATGATGGCTAGATCATCCGCAAACAACAGTGGTTTGACACCTCTTGGTAGGTTAAGACCTAATTCATTTATCGCGAGGCAGAATAACGTTGGGCTGAGGACACAACCTTGTGGGACACCGTTGATCTGTTCATGGTCCTCGGATAGTGTGGATCCTATCCTAACCCTAAAACCTATCCTAACCCTGACGATTTTTTAGAAATTGTTCAATATAGCAGAACATTTTTCCTATGGAAGATAGCTTGGTGAGAATAACAGAATGTTTTATGGTATCGAAAGCTTTATGCATATCAAAGAATACTGCTATTGTTTGTTGAGCATTTATGAAGGTATATTGGGTTTCCGCTTCTAACGTAACTAGGTGGTCTAGGGTGGAGTGGCCTTTGCGGAATCCGGATTGGAAAGGTTGGATTAAGTTATTGTTTTCTATTATCCACATAAGTCTTTTGTTGATCATACGCTCCATAATTTTACAGAAAAAACTTGTGAGGAATATGGGGCGGTAGCTGGTCGGTAGGCGTTTGTCTTTTCCATTTTTTAAAATTGAGATAACTAGTGAATTGCTCCAGGTATTCGGGAAAAGTCCGGTGAACAAGGCATGATTATAAAACTGGAGTAGCCATTCTATTGTATTTCCTGGAAGGTTTTTTATCATTTCATAATGTACATTATCAGGTCCGGGAGTTGATCCTTTGACAGTATTTAAAGTATTTTTGAATTCCCACATTGTGAATGGGAGGTTATAATATAGATTTTCGTCATTAGTTGAATTTTCAAGTTCTGTATGTTCATGGCCAGTTGTACTTCTTACGGTGTTATATATTCCAGCAAAAAAAGTAGCGAATATATCAGAGACGGATTAGGGATTATCATTTAATTGTCCATTTACTAGAATAGTGAAACGACGAGAGGGGTGAGGGGAGATTTCGTAATTTTACGGATTTTATTCCAAACCTCGGCTGATGTTGCAGACGCGTTTATGGAACTTATATATTTTTTCCAAGACTCGGTCTTACTTAGGTTAATTGTTTGTCTGCATATAGCCCTCTGTCTTTTATATTCGATAAGATTTTCGGACGTCATATGTTTTTTAAATTTTTTAAGGGCTCTGCGACGAATTTTAATCGCTTTTTTGCAATCATCGTTAAACCAAGGAACCAGCGGTCTTCTTGGTGTGCCTGAAGTGATTGGAATTGATGCGTTCGCTGCTCGTATAATCGTATGCGTAATAATTTCACAGCCTTCGTCAATGGTCATTTCGTACGGGGAAGTTGGAGGTGGTGAGGCCAAAGAAGTGAACAGGGCCCAATCGGCTTTGTTAAGCACCCATCTTGGTTTCACTCGTACGGGATTCATGTTATTGAAATTGATCAATATTGGGAAGTGATCACTGCTATATAAATCGGGCAGGACTGTCCATTCAATAGCATTAAATAATGTAGAATTACAGAAGGACAGGTCAAGGGCAGAATATGTTCCGTAACTGGAGCTGAGAAACGTTGGTTCTCCAGTATTCAGTAGCATTAGATTAGAGGCGTCTAAAAAATTCTCTATTATTTTCCCTCGTGACTTAATGGTTTGAGAGCCCCATAGCGGATTATGGCCGTTAAGGTCCCCGATAAAAATTTTTTTAGTTTTGATTTAGTAATCATATAATGAATGAATGAATAAAGCCTTTTATTACAAAAAAAAACAACAGAATTTATTTGATTAAAATAATTTTTTACTACAGGTGCTATATACAATATTTACAACTGTATATAATATTATATACTTTTTTTTTTTTGCCTGTTAATTTAAGTAATCAATTGATATTATTATTTAAATATATTTATTTTGAAGATACAAGATTTGTCTTGGCCGGGATTCGAACCCAGGTCTTCCGCATCTCTAGTGCGGCACTCTTCCAACTAAGCTACCAGGCTCGTAACCAGGCCAGACAACTCCATTCTCTTCACCGATCTTATATACCCAGTTCATGCAATTTTTACGATGTATCTATGGGGGTGAATGCTCATTGAGCATCTTTGCTTTTTTTTTTTTTACCCCGGGTTAGAATCCTGGCCAGGCCAAATCTTTTCTCTTCAAAATAAAAATATTTAAATAATCACCATCAAATAAAAATAGATAAAAAATAATTTATAATATTATTATTATAAATTACGTCTGTGAACTATAAATGTATGTTATGTTTTCTATTAAAGCAGATGAAGATGAGGTGAAGGACGAAGAGGCGGAAGTAAGTGAAGATTACCCTTGCAAGAAGTGCGGACAGCCTGATCATCCCGAGTGGATCCTGCTGTGCGACAAGTGCGACAGTGGCTACCATGCTTCCTGCCTGCGACCAACCCTCATGCTAATACCTGAAGGGGACTGGTTTTGTCCTCCCTGCCAGCACGTACGTATTAGGATTGTGTTATAGTAGAAAAGTACTTTAGTGTTGTAAAAGATATTGGATTTCCTTTAAAAAAAAAAAAAAAAAATTAAATAGGCAATCATGAGGACTGTCATTATGAGTGAAAACTCAAAACTTAGGAATAACTGTTTCCTTTTTGAATTCCTGAACCAGTTCTGTCTAGTCTGATTAAATTAATTAGTCTGAATTATTTAAATGTCATCATTTGTAAATTTAAATTATTTACATTAATCTGGTTTTCACTTGTTTTGGCACTCTTAGCAATACTTATATACGTTTTCTACTAGTTTATTTATTAATCAAATATTTATGATGAGGGCTTGCTCAATACAACCTAATTGAATTAATATTTATTTAGCATTAGCAACTTAAAACAAAACATTTAAATATGACAAATTAAAGCTTTTAGGGGAAATGAAAAAGTTTAACTAGTTATTGATGTTATAAGTTATTATTAGTATGAATTTTTCAACGATTAAATGACCTTTTAGTTAAATATAATTATACTTATATCAAATTATATTTACAAAATTTATATAACCTTGGAACTGAAGTTGATAAAAACAAATTGTGTAACTCATACACATGACCCAATTCATCACAAGCTGGTAGCGAATGACAGTGATTTGGTTCCTCCTATAATGAACAACATGGTCCCTAAAAACTATTTTAATGGCTTATTTCTTTTTTCTCGAAGGTGAAGTTCATAATTAACAAAAAAAAATATAACAACTGTATTCGTACAAATTGTTTATTAAATACCAATTATTTGTTAAGTGTATTATATATTCAATGAAATAATAATTTTATGCATGCATTTATTTATTTCTTATGTTTGTTTTATACAGCTCGAATTAGTCTCCAAACTGAAGGAAACTCTCCGTGCCTTTGAAAAGAATACAAAACGACGTGAGAACGAGGAACTGAGAAAGAAGAGGCTGGCCTATGTAGGTATCAGCCTCGCCAACGTCCTGCCCATCCAAGAGAAATCACAATCCTATGGTGGTGGAAGGCGTATAGTGAGTGAATCGAGCGAGTCCTCCAGCGAAGAGAGCGAATCGAGCGATGACGAAGAACCTGTCTACCAGCTACGGCAGCGAAGAGCAGCGCTCCAAGCTAATTATCGGTTTAACGATTATGATGAGCTCATCAACTCTGCTATTCAGGTTTGTTATTATTATTGTTTAATTAGTATATTTCATTGTGTAAAAAACATGTTTTTTAAAACAAGCACCTTTACTATTAAGGAATTATTAAAATTTGAAGATATGAGGCTAGAGGGTGGATTGGTCGAGTTGTGCCGCACTTCAGTATGGACAACCATCAATGAACTAGAGTAAATGTAGGAGTTCCATCTGTAGAAAATATTGTACTTAAAATAATGGGTCCATGTATGCCAAAAGATAAAAATGTATTTAAAATTTAATCAAAATAATAGTTTTTCAATTAATAATGTCAAACAATTATGAAATAAATAATAGTCTTTTAATATAATGAGATGTTCTTTATATTTCTATTTTATTTACTTCGGTAGTTCATTGTTTTATTTATGAAGTAAATAATAATAACAGGAGAGTTATTTTTAAAAAAATAATTTTAATTAATATGCCGCTTGGCAGATGATAAAAAATTATAATTCATTATTTTTTTTTATTTGATAGTAAATGTAAACATTCTTTAATAGTTTATGCTTAAAACTCAATCCTCAGTTCTAAGATCTAAGGTGATATCTTGTTCTTGTGAAAATTATAGGTGCCTCTTATCATTTAAAAAAGAAGAATCGAATAAAATTTTAAAATATTTAAAAAATACATTAAAATAAACTGTGATAAGTACAAAAGTCTCCTTAAATTCTTGGAACTTTAATTTGAAATAATACTTGGGTCTATCGATGGTAGGCCACTTTCTTTATTTTAAAACTCACTATTAATACCTATAAAGAAATATTATAAATTTTTTTAATTATGTGTTTAATATTTATATTTATAATGATGCATATTTTGACAAATAGATTGGCCCATCTAAAGCTGTTAAATTTAGTTTTATAGTTTAGAAAATGAACTGTCTTAAATTTGGTTGTCAATGATGCAGTACTGTTGTTCATGACATTGATACTTAACGTACAAATACTAAATAAATACTAAGAGTAACAAAATGCTTACTAAGCTGAGATAAGAAGCAACTTCGATATCAATGTGCTGATGTTTGTAAATTGTGAGGGGAAGGGAAAATGGCTTAGTGATATTTTTTTTCGCTATATTACATAAGTAGTTATATTAAATTGTAATACTTTTATTTATGTTATGTTTGATAAGTTGCTGAAATATTGTTCCTACCTTTTTGTAAGTTATTGCGTTTTAGTTTTTTATATCGGTTGTATTTATTTTATGTAATAACTGATTTCCCAAAAATATATCATAGACCCTATATTTGGCCCAATTCTTCAGTTACATTTTAAAAACTAGTGTTGAGTATACATTTTTGAAATTTGTCTTTTAGTAATTTTTTAATGTTTTTTTTAATTTAGGATGAAATGGAAGCTGTGAAAGGCGCAGGTAACATGGGCCGAGGGAAAGACATTGCCAACATTGTTGAGGCGGAAAAGAAAGCCGCTCAGACTAACGAGACAGGTGATGTCATCGAAGAAGAACCTAAAGTTGTTGAGGTAAACACTTATTACTTCGAGTGGATTAATATAACATTATGCTCGTTATGATGCTATTCATCAGCAGATTTGTTCATTCTTCACTGCGAAGGATTAATTTTGTTTTTGGAATAGTCTTAGACCTTCCATTCTGATAGGATTACTCTTACTTCTTAATTTTTAATATTGTAAAATATAACAATCTACCACGTTTTGAGGACAGTAAGTAATAATGATGCATAACTCATTATACATACCATGCATGCAAGGACAAAACTGATTAGATCTAAACTAACTTGCACTACAGGCCGGGTATTGGCCTTGGCTTCCCTCACAAAATTATGGCATATGGTTTCCATGTCTTGAATATCCCGTTTATTAATATTTTCTTATTTGTACAGGACGAAGAAGAGCAGGGAGAAAATTGGAGGCCTCCAGTCGTTCCGAAAAACACATCGCTTCCGTCTTTGAGGAAAAAGCCAAAGAAACTAACAGATTTAGACAAGCAGAGTGAAGACGATGCTGATTCGGACGAAGACTTTAAAGGAAGCAGGTAATTCCTGTCCTCTAAATATAATTTATATCACTAGATTAATGACAGTAAAAACCATTATCAATATATTACTGCGAGATTTGAAAACAAACATTCTATTGTTCTCTCCAATGTTAGTAAATAAATTTACCATTTAACATTCCCCTTTCTTTACAACATCTTCTGGATTGAAGAAGATTACTTTTTGTTTGTATTTAATATTATTATTATTATTATTGTAGATGATATATTTTGTCTATCGGCCTGATATTTGAAGTCTGACTACTACGGATTATTAAAGATCAAAATTTTAGATGTATCTCTTTTGTTTTAAAATCAGTGCTGGTGACAGATTTAGGTCACCTGTTGAACATACACATGGAAGTAATTAAATAAAAATATTAGACAAATAATGTCATCTCAATGTAGAACTGCCTGCTTAGCTTTTGTAAATTGTAATGAACATCACAATGTAATATTACAAACATTATATACTCCTAAAATTGTATTGTAAAATATGGAAATCTTGTGGTTAGTTATCAGAGTGAAATGTGTGCTTTAGTCAGACAATTTATAAAGCTACCTGCTCAGAAGTCATCTCTTCCCAGCTGTGCCAAGTGAAACCACATCCTTTCCACCTCTTCCTGGCTTGCTTCTCTCGCCTTTTTTCCTCTCCAATTTTGTAAAAGATAGTCTTCTAAATTGTTGGACAATAGATGTCCAACAGATGAAAAAAAAAACCTGTTAAGTTATGATGGCATTATTTCTATTTTTGTCTTTTAACATCGGAAGGGTTCATCTCACAGAAAATTTAACTCTGATCCAAATTAAAGGTCATTATACTATGGACCGTTTCCCTTTCTTAAATAGTTTGAATGTTGTTTGGAATTCACTTGTCATTTTACTACATTAATTGTATTGATTAATTGATTCAAATGACAGTTCAATACTATAATTTTTGTAAATTTATAATAATATTAAATATAAACAATTTCTTGGATTTTCAGTGAGGATGAAGAATTCTCATCTACTGAAGGTGGCGATAGTGATGATTCCTTAGGCAGGAGGCAACCTGTGAGAAGGTCTTCTAGGGCCAGGATATCCAGAATAGATAAAGAATTCAGTAAGTATATGAGTATTTATTAAATTTTTAATATTTTTATAATGAATGAATTAATTACCAGAATATCCTAAATATGCCAATATAGTAAATATGACATTTACTATGTTTTGAATGAGAAGTTGTTTCCACTGATCTTCAAATTATTCCTTTAGTGATTCTAAGCTGATTTATCTGTCTGATTGTGATGATCCTTGGAAACTTGTAATTATTAATTAATTGTTTTAAGTGATAATTAGATTAATTACTTATCAGGTGGGATGGTAGCAAGCAATGTGTTTTCAGTTTCCCAAACTCGAAGATACACTGTTCAAACACTTCAGAGCTAATTTATTACTGAAATAGTGAAAAAGAGCCTCCAAGACTGTAAGAACGCTGTAAGGAATACTCGTAATTCAAATTAAAAATATTAATATTCCTTATCACCTTCTCTAGTGCTAGGTTAAACAACAACCATGATAGGCCATCTCCCTGTCTCAGGCCTCTTTTGGGCGTGAAAGTCTCCGACAGGTCTCCCTGTATTCTGACTTGGCATCTTGATCCTATCAGCAGCTCTGTAAGATGGATCAGTTCAAGGGGGATGTTCATTGTCATCACAGCCCAGTACAGCTTCTCTCTTATGACACTATCTTATGCACTGCTGAAATCAATGAAGAGGTGGTGCATGGTGATGTTATATTTGCGCATTCTTTTAAGCAGGGTCCTCAGAGTAAAGATTTGATCAGTGGTTGATCTCCCTCTCATAAAACCACTTTGGTAGACTCCTACCTCTCTTTCTGCATGCGGAAGTAGCCTCTGATAGATGATATTAGACAGGACCTTATACGTGCAGTTCAGAAGAGTTATGCTATGCCACGGTAATTACTGCAGATTGTCTGATCTCCCTTTTTATGAAGTGGTATGATGATGCCAGTGTGCCATTCTTCAGGCATAGCCTTGGTAATCCAAATGCTATGAAGAAGGTCACGAATAACCTTAATCACTTA